>CM022298.1:620999229-621449362 GCA_011799875.1 Thinopyrum elongatum | reverse complement strand
CCCCGCCGCCACCATCCGGCCCCCATCCTCCACCGGCCACCTCCTCCACCGGATGCCCCCGAAGGTGAGATATCCTTTTGTTATTCTTTTTTTGTTTTTTTAGATTTAGTTTAGTATTTAGTTTAGGCTTATTATAGTTAGGTTTTTTTTTTTTCTGTTTTTGGGTTAGGTTTTAGTTTAGTTAGTTTAGGTTTAGTTTAGGAGGAAGAAGAAGAAGAGGAGAAGAAGAAGAGGAAGAAGAGAGAGAAGAGGAGGACAGGAAGAAAAGAAAAAAGACAAAGCAAAGACAGAAGAATGAGCAGAAACAGCCAGCAAAGAAGAGAACAAAGAATAAGAAGGAAGAAACGACAAAAGAAGCATGCGAAGAGGTCAACAGTACCAAAGAGGATACACAAGAAAGAAAGAGGGGCAAGAAAGAAAGACAAGAAGACCAGATAAATGTAAAAGCAAAAAGAACAGAAGAGAAGACAGAAAAGAAAGAAGAAAGAGAAAGACAAGCAAGAGGACCAAGAAAAAGCAAGAGAAAGGAAGAAAGAGAGAAGAGTAAGAGGAAGAAAAGGTACAGAGAGAAATGAAGAGGCTGAAAACAGAAGAGAGGGAGGAGAAGGAAGAAGAAGGAAGGAAGAAACTAGGAAGGAAGAAGAACGACAGAGAGAAGAAGAAGAAGATGAAGAAGAGAAGAAAGAAGAAGGAGAAGAAAAGAAGAGAAGAAGTAAGAAGAAGAGAAGAAGAAGAAGTGAAGAAGAAGAAGAAGAAGAAAGAGAAGAAGAAGAAGAAGAAGAAAGAAAGAAGAGAGAAGAAGAGAAGAAGAAGAAGAGAAGAAGAAGAAAAGAGAGAAGAGGAGAGAAGGGAAAAAAGAAGAAGAAGAAGAAGAGGAGAGGTTGGTTGCGTCGGTGCCGATGAAACCGGGTCAGGTTAGGGGGTGCGTCGGAGTCTACGGAACCAGGTCGAGGATCACCGGTCGCCGAGGGTTCGAGCTAGGGTCGACTTTTACCCTGAATGAACATATATTTCGGTGGCATACGTTGTAAATATTTAGTTAGGTTGATGGCAAAAAACCAATAGTGTACGTATAATCTTTCGATTTAAATGTGCAGTCTGTTTTCGGCGCTTGCGAGGGTCTAGTGTTCGACGAGCTCTGCCCTGTGATCGTGGGTGAGCACAAATGACATCTCTCCCCCCTTAATTATTTGCTCTGTTCCGGCCTTCGTGCCGATGACACTAGTAGATAACTAACAGCCGCTTAACTAGTATGCGTCTCCCGTCCGAAAGGGTTGCATCGATAAATATGCATTCAATTGCATATTTATCACCGTGAGTCATTCAGATATCCAGCGATTTCCACGGACAGCCCGAGTATGTGTAGATTGGGTACGTTCTCCTGCTCTGCCCCATTCTGAGACAAAATTTCGGGCATCGCCTCCCTGTTGTTCTCCGGATGCACATTCTCTCGGCTTTTTGTCGAGACGTGTATTTGGAGAACAGTGGGGAGGTGCTGCCGAAAATTTGTCTCGGAAGGGGTATAGCATGGGAGAACGTGACTCAATCTACACATACTCGTGTGGGATTAGGACCTATCTTTACCTATTAGTGTGTAGGTTGCGTGGGACGTAATAAAATTGAGAAAAAACTAGATTAAAATCCAAGTGTTGAAACTTGAAACACCCAAACTGACTCATGAGAAAAAATCAAAACGTAGAAAAAGAAATCAAAGATGAAACAATACATAGTGAGAGGTTGTGCAACTAGAATGATATTCTGTGAACAGTTTTTTTAACGAATTTGAGAGGATGATGGTGAAGAACTCGAAAGCCATTGGGTGTGCGGTCGTTTCCATACATTCTGCTATAGCTCACCAACCCTTTTCTGACCACCATTGGTGTCTTGCGGTCATAAGAAGGGTTGTTGCGCTTTGTAGCAGGATGTATGGAAATGACAATAACACACCAATGGCTTTTGAGTTCTTCGCCATCATCCTCTCAATTCATAAAAAAAGATTATGTACAGAGAAAATCATCCTAGTTGCACAACCTCTCACTATGTACTATTTCGTCTTTCGTTTCTCTTTCTATGCTCTGATTTTTTGTCATGAGTCAGTGGGTGTTGAAGTTTCAAAAATGACAAACTAGATTAACTGATGATATACATGTTGATGGACCTATCTTTACCTATGAGAGTGTAGGTAGGCAAGATGAGTGATGTGCGTGGATGTACACTGGTCACAATAGTCAGAAAAGAGATTACCAATGAATGGTTAACAAAAACCAAGGGGTTTGTGAAAGCGCACATCTGCAAATGGCCAGAGGAAAAACTGGTGCCCCTGTGTCCGGTGCAACACATTGGGAAAAGAGGACAGAGGATGAAATGGGCAAAACACCTGCAGAAGAGTGGTTTTCAGCCCGGTTTATACGGTGTGGAACATTTCATGGTGAGTGTGCACCAAACGTGCCAGAGCTGAGGTGGTTCGTCGTCACACCGACGAGCAGGGTACCGGGATGGAAGACATCATGCAAAACTTTGATGATGCTCGAGATCGGACGATGAGATGGAGGATCTGCAAAGGCCTCAATAAAATGTTGGAGTCTTCAAAACGTCCTCTCCACGAGACACACTAAGCTTGTCAGCTGGATGCCATCTCACAAATAATGGCTCTAAAACAATGCAGCCTCTTTGCCGTTTGCCACATGACGGCAAAGGGCTCTTTGCCGTCCGCCACAGACGGCAAAGAGGCCACGTGGCAGCAACCTGTGCAATCTGGGAGCTGACCCATTTGCCGTCGGTGGCGGACGGCAAAGACTTGGGGAGTCTGCCGTCGGTGGCCGACGGCAAAGACTGGGGGGCATGACGTTGTGGCTGACGTCAGATAGCAGACGGCAAATGGGAGGGCAGATTTGCCGTCCGTGGCCGACGACAAGGCTGCCGTTAGCCCCTAACACGGCTAACGCATTTTTTTGCCATCCATGTTCTTGTCGTCTGCCACCGACGGCAAAGGTTCTTTGCCGTCCGCTTTGAGGAAGCAGACGGCAAAGAAGACTATTAACCGTCCTGTCTTTGCCGGGCAGGTTTGCCGTCGGTGGCAGACGGCAAAGAGGTTTGCCGTTCGCTTTGGTACCTTTGCTGTCCGCCATGGCAGACGGCAAAGAAGCTGATTCCTGTAGTGAACTAGTAAAAAGGTAAACTCGTCGAAGAGAAATTTCTACTTTCAGTGATAAAATGGATGCTCTTATGAATATGCTTACTGGCAAAAAAATGCTCACGTTGATCCCAATGATGTTCCATTTCTTACCTTGATTTAGCAAAATAATGATACTATTGATGTGAATTTTGTCGCTAGAAATAATTTCAACAACAATACTTATAGAGGAAATTTCAATCCTAGACTGTATCCGGTAATCCTCTAATAATTATGGTAATCATATAATATAATAGATAGATACCTAGTGAACTTGAGACAACATTAAAGATTTATTAGTTCTCAAAAGTTTTTCAATACCATGGTTAGAGGAAAAACTACATAAAGTTGATAATATGGCTAGAAACATGGATTAGAATTGTCATGCTGTGAGGGAAACTCTTAAAATAAAAGTATGCCACATAAAAATGATGTTACTGAATCTCTAAATTCTATTCAACTCACACATGATTAAATTAGAAAAAGAATTGAACAGATTAGAGCTAAGCTGAATCCTAGAAAAAGCTCTCACACCGGTTTGTTATATCATATCATGGTGAAATGATGATTAAATGATTGGTGTGACACCTATGGAAAATTTGTTAGTAATATAAAATTGATGAAAAGGTATAGAGATGAGTCAACTTTAGCTAAAAGGTTTGTTTCCAATTATTTGGAGGGTGATGATCTTAATAATAAAAACAATAAAAGTGGGTTTGAAGAGGTCAAGACTTTTAGTGTGATGTGCCCATACTATTTTGGATTACAAGGAAATTTAATTATGATAATTGTCTTTGATTGAATGTGTTTCCTTGTTGTGAATCCATGATAATTTACCTAATGCTTATAAATGAAATAAAGCTTTTACTAAACACATTGTAGAGCAATGATTAAAGCTCATGAAAGAAAAAGCTAGAATTGGAAGTTTCTATACCTAGGAAATTACATGATGAATGGGAACCTACTATTAAAGTTAATATTAAAGATTAGGATGTAATGATTTGTGTGATCTAGTGCTAGCATCTCTATATACCAAAATATTTATGTGATGTTCGAGGTTCTCATCGATATGCATGAATGTTCCCTCAACTTGCATTTACGGGATCAACTAGTAAGAAACCATTTGGTAGAATAATGATGTTCTCAGAGTTGCAATAGAAATTTTATATACCGGTGGATTTCATTGTGCTTGATATTGAATGCAATATGCTTGTCCTATAATACCTGGTAGGGCCTTTCCTACGAACCATAGGTGCAATTATGTGATGTGAAAGAAAGGGAAATATAAGGCTCCAATTCCATTAAAAAAAGGGAGATGGACACTTCCAAGGAAGAGAATTAAACTACCATATGAATCTATATGAGAGCCACCTATGGAATTAATTTGAATGATGATAATACTTGAAAAATGCATATGTCTAGCTAGGGCCATAAAACAAAACGCTTGTTGGGAGGCAAACCCAATAGTTATCTTAAATTTTTATTTTTCTGTTTTGGTGTCGAGGACATGATTATTGCTACTGTAATGATTGTGTTTTATCTTTTAATTAGGTTTGTGGCCAACTAGAGCCTTTGGGATGATTTGGATGAGTCGTCGACTTGATTTGTGTAAAAACAGAAACTTTTGCGTCCAGTACGGGAATTACATTTTTTATTAGAAATGTGATCCATGTCTGAAATTTGTACACTGATTGATATACAAATGCCCATGTTGTCCTAATTGTTCAGAATTTTTTAGAGTCCATAAATATGGTTTTCAGATCATACAGACTATTCTGTTTTTAGACAGATTCTAGTTTTGTTGCATAGTGTTTGCTTATTAATGATGGTTATGGATTATATCGGGGGGGGGGTAAAGCCATGTGGAAAGTTAGTTTAGAATACAGTAGGTATTATTTAATAATAATATGAATGAGTTTACTTACAGTACCTAAAGTTTATGATTTGTCTACTATACTAATGGATCTCATTGAAGTTTCTTGTGGTTTTGTGAGCGAAGTTTTCAAGTTTTAGGTGAGATTCATGATGGATGAAGGAATAAGGAGCAGACAAGACCCTAAGCTTGGATGCCAAGGCACCACAAGGTAATATTCAGGAAGACCCAAGCGTCTAGCTTGGGGATGCCTCGGATGGCATCCCCTCTCTTGCGTCACAATTCAAGGGTTGTGTTACTTGGAGCTATATTTTATTCATCACAATGGTATGAGTTTTACTTGGAGCGTCTTGTACTATAGTTTTATTTGTTTGCTTGTTAGTTTGCCACAATATTGTATAGGGACACACACCATTTGAGAGGAGACGCACATTCATCATGATTGTTAGAATACTCTATCTGCTTATACTTATATCTTTTGAGCTATGCGGTTGCTCTTGTGCTTCACTTAAATTCTTAGAGCACGGCGGCGTTCGCGATTATTATTTTATAAAAATGATGTACACACTCATGTTTTACTTAAATATTTTTGAGAGTCTCTTAAATAGGAAGTGGTGGGTTATGTGCACGGGTTATAAAACTAGTCTGAAAATCATAGGGTATTTAAGAGTGATAAATAAAAACTTTCATGTAGATGACTCACACATGAAATTTTGATTTAATTATTGATGTTGTAATATGAAAGGGTAGTGGGTCATGAACTAGAAAATATTGGAATTAATGCTGTTATAACTACTCATTTAAGTGGCCGACTTGGCCATGGTGCGTGATTATTGTTTGAGCATTTTTATGTCTGATTGAAATCCTTTGTTTTGTTTGAATCGGGGGCGCGTGATGGCTAACTCTACCAACCTTCTCCCAGGGGCATGCGAAGGTAGTACTTTGCTTCGAGGGCTAATAAAACTTTCACAAATAAGTATATGAGTTCTTTATGACAAAATGTGAGTTCATGGACTATACCACTCGATATGTATCCCATATCTATAATTTTTATTGTTCCATGCTATTATAGTATCAAATCTTGGATGTTTTATATGCAATTATATGCTATTTTATTATCATTTTCTGGGACTACCTATTAACCAGTGCCAATGCCGAGTTGTTGGTTTTCTGCTTGTTTTTGGTTTTCAAAAGAGGAAATCAGTAACAAAACGGTGTCCAAACGCTACAAACTTTTTGACCGATTTTTTCTGGAACAAGAGAGAACCCTGAAGCTCGGGACGGAGACCAGCTGAGAAGCGAAGGAGATGGAAAGGCAAAGGGGCACCCAGGGGGGGTGGTAGGCGCAGCCCTGAGCCTTGTGGGACACCATGTGGCTATTGTCTGACCTCTAATTCCACCCTCCAAAATTCTCTAAAACGGAGAGGAAAACCAGTAGATGAGCAACCCAAAACTTACCCCGCAAGTGCCCTTTCCCGTCCATTATAGGCTTTCCCGAGGCACTCAGTCCCCTCTGCCTTATTCATTCCGTGGATCCCTATGGGAGGCCTCTCCAGTACATCTGCCGGAGGCGGATCGATCACGAGGGCTCTAATCTCCTTGTTGCCTACGATGATGCAGTGAGTAGTTACCACAGACCTAGGGGTCATTGTTAGTTGCTAGACGGCTCTCTTTTGTCTCTTGGATCTTCAATACAATGTTCTCTCGATCTCTTGGAGTGCTTCCCTATGTCCGTGTATGTAATCTTCTGTTGCGGTTGTGTTTGTGGGATCGATGAATTTTGGGATTATGTCAGATTATTATGAACAATAATTGAGGCCTTCTCTGAACGTTATTATGCATGATTGCTCATAGCTTTGTTCATTTATTCTCTTCGATTTAAGTTTGGTTTGGCCAACTAGATGAGTTATCTTGCAATGGCGAGGGTTGTGGTAGGTTCACTCTTGCGGTGCTCTATATCCAAGTGCACAGAAGGGACAATTACACGTATGATTGTTGACCACTAAGGATAAAACGACAGAGTTTATTTATATTGATTGGGTTTACTTTGTCTGACATCATGTCATCTTGCTTAATGCGTTACTTGTTTTATACTTAATACCATAAATGCATGACTGGAAGCAGGCGATTGGTGGAGTTTAATAGTAAGTAATTTTAGTACGTAGATTGATATAGGAGTCGGTCTAACTTGTCTAGGACGTGATGCCTATATACATGATATGCCTGAATTATCGGCCATAACTATGCGATATTCTATCAATGACCCAACAGTAATTTCCACACTGATGCTAGTTCTCCGAGAGAGAAAGCTAAATAGTCGAAAACTTGGCCCTCAGGTCTGACTTTTATGAGATATAATAAAACACAAAACTACCTTGCTGAATTTTCTATTTAATTGGTGTTTATTCTTATAATTATTTAGTCTACACATACAAGATTAAATCCTTGCAAGTAACCATTCCATGGGATTGACAACCCTTGTTTGCAGTGGGTTGGCAAGTATTTCTTTCTGTGGCAAAGTGCTCTAACGAGGTTCGTGTGGTGCTCTACTGGATTAAACCTTGGTTCTTAACTGAGAGAAATATGATCTTCTACTGTACTGCTTCATCTCTCCTCTTCGGGGAAATCCCATGGAGCTCACAAGTAGCACACTCCCACATCACCACATATTGCAGCCTCTCGGTACCGTTGGATACATCATTTTATTGATCCGGTTAAAGGAACAAAAAAAGTTATCCGGCACATATTTTCCCCTAGGGGAACCTGGGTTAGCGAAACCACGAGAGGAAGATTTCCCTGAAGCGGAGGGCTCTAGCAAAGCATTCGTCAAAGTGTCCAAATCCAGCTTTGATCGGAATTCAGCAAGCCCCAAATAGGATTTAAAACCCTTATAATAAAAAAGAGGTACGGGTATGAGGTATTATGTACAACCTTGTATTTGCTGATGGGAAAATAAGATATTAATTTGTGGGAACTGGAAGTCACCCATCGAGATGTGCTTGTTTACAGACGAAGTGGGGGGTGTCCAAATAATATAACCGGCAGAGTCTTGACCATCAAGAATTGTGTCCTACGCAAGGCCTATCGGCATGCGGGGTTTGCCTCGATAATTAATAGAATAAAATTAGGAACAAGAGCTTTGGGCGTTTAATGAATACACCTTCATGATCCCAAGGATATGATCCAGGTTACCCGGAATAATTTTTTTTTTTTTTTTAATGAAACCTTTACTGTCACTAGTGTTCGATATAACACATTCATGGTTCCTTGTCCTAGCTCACCGGGGGTAATGCTCCATGATCATGGGGTAGACCTGCAGGGAGGAAGATCACGGGACAAGACAAGAGATGATCTTGCGGAAACAATTTCTTTCACACATACGAGACGTATGTCAAGCGCTTCCACTTGATCCCCTCAACAAATACATTCGGGTTTGCAAGGCTCTGCCTAAACCCATACCTTATCGCCTACTCCCAGATTGAAGATCAGATCGCGGGAAGAAAAAAGAAAACATTGAAGAACACATTTGGAAGCTTGCTTGATTGCAAATATGTCTTACAAGGATGCTTGTGGATGCACGATTACAAGGATGAAACTTAGCTGAGGAAGCACTATGGTGGGTGCGTGATGGTTATCGAGAATGGAAAGGCGGAGAGCACGAGGCTAGGGTTTTGTGGATGAAGCTGATGATGAAGATGATCGGGCTGCTCCCGTGCTCCGTTCGCCATTGACATTTTGATGGGGTTCCCCTTTATGTATATAAAAGGTTAACAACACATGCGGACCGATCTTCCTCGACGCCCCTTTTGCCCAAATTCCACGTCAAACGGTGCGCTCATAAAGGCGCGGGCGTCCGCGTAGATACCGCACCGTTTGCCATGTCTTCGTACGCAGATGCCTTCATGGTTGATCTTGTGCTCATCATTCTTGCCCTTCATTCAATTTCCACAGTGATTCCTTCACTTTTTAGCCCATTTCCCTGTTGTAAAAACATGAACAGAGGATTTGTGGACTCTTTGCATTCATAGGCATGTAGTAGCAATATCGGGAGATTATCTCTTTTTAGCAAACAGACAAAACCATATCGGTTATTAATACAAAGGTGGACTTGTATGAGTGTTAAAAATATGTCACTCGGCAACTCCCCCAAAGTTTTAAACTTGATGTGGTCCTCAGCAACATACATAAAGAGAAAATTGCCGAATCGATAAGGAATCTCCCAGTGATAAACTGAAATAATGAGAAGGATCACGCTTTCACTCGTACGACGGTACACCATAGATGAGCCCTACGCTTCTTAACCTGAAAACGTTAGCATAGTCTAGCGGTGGCATGGTTATTGATGCAAGGTTAGTGAAGCCAAAGATTAAGTCAACACAAAATCCTGGTCTACTAGATAAAACAACTTTGCAACACCTATTCTATTTATTCGAGGACTAAACACTTGTTTTGCCGGAATGCACGGCAGAGTTCGTTTGATTAGAGCCAATAAAATATAAGTAGAGAGGAGTGAAAGCATTGTAGCAAAATATGATGCTCTATGATCATAAGCATGAACACATTTATTTCGCTCTCAAGATCTTAAGCTTCTTCATTAATCATTAGTTTGCTGAAAATTTGGTTGTCACGTTCAAGGTTATGCCAAAATAATGATCATGCATAGGTTTAGGTGTAGGCTTAATGTTTGGGAAGCATAGGGACTTTTTCATACACATGTCTGTTTCAGAGCTCTTTTGATCTCCACTTGATGTCAACATTACACTTTGTGTGGCCAACAGAAAACATCTGTTGCTGTGAAGGTACATGCCAAGATAATGCATGAAGTTGCTGATATTCCACACCTTCCTGTTGTGCCACATGACAGCCCTGCAATGGGCACACGAAGCAAAAAAAGAATCCTGCCTGCCTGCGCCGAAGTGAGCACATGAAGCAAAATAAGGCTTAGCTTGTGATTCTCATGGGATTCCTTTCATATCATGGTTCATTATGGAATTTTGGAGCTGTTTATGTGATATATGTGTGAACCTGGGCTCCTTTACGTGCTATATGTGACCTTCATAGTGTTGTATTGACCTGATGTGAACCTGACTATGATATGTGAACTCTATGTGAACCTGAAGTGTATGTGAGGACCAAAATATGGGATTGTTTGCATATATGTGAACCTGGACCAAGTACCTATGAACTTTTTGTTTTGAATTCATGTGAATCTGCTCAAGTATGTGTATAATTGTGCATATATGAACTGTACAGGGGATATATATCATCAAAATACAAGGGAGGTTCTGTCCAATTTTCCAATTAAAATTGATTGTATAAATAGCAGATTTGGATTCATTGGGCAATGTATTCAAGACAAAACAGATCACTCGCCATTGCTTTTGCTTTCAGTTCACATTTTGGTCACAAAATACACAGGTGTTTAAAATGCTTTCATGTACCATTTGACGGCGTTAGTCGTCAAACTACTGACGAAATGTCATGATAGAAGAAAATGAAGTTTGAGTGTCAAAACAGAAAAATTTTTTATTAGGGCCAAAAAAGGAAACAAATTTTAAGAAAGGCCAAATAAGGAATTCTCTCTTGAATCAATCGCACATGCAAAACTGTCTACTGGGAATAATGCTAAGACGGCGTTCATGGGTCAATCCGGATCGGGCAAAGTGAGTTATTAATAAAATAATAATAGTTGGTGCATATGGTCCGATGAGCACACTGGCGCACAGTGGGTATTTCTACTTCTGACTTTCACTGACAAATAGTTGAAGGAGTTTCAAAACGAGGTGTGGAAAATCATTGTATATAAAATTAAGTTTCTACGATTAGATCGTGGAGCCAGTGATGGTTCTCGAAGAAGGGGTTACTCACCACGTCGTCTCTCGGCCAGATGGGCCGGGCCGAGGACCCCATGACAGTTCACCAATGGGCCATTTCCAAAAGGTCATGACCTGTTTCAGAAATCCCAAAATAGGGTTCTCCTCCCTTCAACGCGCATCACACTTGATCCCCTATTTGATAGGACATGTGTCTAGTGTTTGTAATATTTTGTCTATCATTGTCTCGATGTTTGACATTAAAACATTTCTTTATACAGGTTTAACATTTTCCATATACATGATCAATATTTTGTTTTTCCGCAAAAATGATTAATATTTTTGTTAAATGTAGTGTTTGGTGTCTTCTTTTTTCGTACACATAGTGCGTTTTCTATACATATTAACATTTTTTTATGCAACTTAACAAATTAGTTGAGTTAGAAGAACATTTTTGCACATTACAAACATTTTTAAAAATTACATGTACATGATTTTGTATGCGTGAACGTTTTTTTTAATGACACGAACATTTCCTTTCAAAGTTATCAACATTTTTTAATTATGCGAACAAAATAAATAAATAATCGTCTAACTTCTTCAAATTCTCAAATTTATGTTTTTTTTGAAGTAAATTAAGTTTTGGAATATACTATGTATTAAAAATACATTAAAAAATAAATAAAAGAAAGAATGAACAAATGAAAAAAAATAATAAACAAACCGAAAGTTGGGTGGACCATTAGGTACAGCTCGGGAGGGCTCTCCTTCTGCAGGACCTTCTTTGGTCTCGCTATAGCGAGGAGGCATAAGCGCTCCCCATTACGACAGGAGATCTCCTATGTGTCCGGCCGACCACGCTCAGGCACTGCCTCTCTTGGGTACCCTCACTGTGCACCAGGTTTACCATTTTTCTAAAAAACCATATTTATGTTTTGAATAGATGTGTTGAAATTTACATGATCCATAGACTTGACGTTGACCATTGATTTTTTCAAAAAAAAGTTCACACATCAAAAGTTTGTAGATTTCAAAAAAAACATTGTATATTTCAAAAAAGCTCATGAATTTTAAAAAAAGTTTGTGAGTTTTGCAATTTATAAGTTCAACTAAGAATTTTTGGGGAAATGAGCACAAATATCAAAATTCATGAATTTGAGGATACATTTTTTAAAAAATGTTCAACAAATTTGATTAAAGTACAAGAATTTTGAGGAAAGAGTTCAAATCATAAAAAAATCGCGGATGTGAAAAAAAGTTCTTGAATTTTTGATAAAGAAATTGACAAAATTGAAAAAGTTGCATTTGAGAAAAGTTCATGAATTTAAGAAAAGTTCATGATTTTAAAAAGAAAATGTACAATTAATGGAAAAAAATAAGGGAACATGAGAAAACTCGTCCTGGATAAAACCCGGGAAACAACCGTATCATAAAAACTGGAGGAAGCTTCTAGAAAGTTCCTAATTCCGAAGAACGGGCCGAAACAGGAACGTGGCATCTGGGACCTATGATGCGAACCAGAAAAAAGGAGTTAAATAGGCCGAGCTCACGGAGGAGGAGGAGAGTGGGGGGGGGGGGGGTGGGGGGGGTGGGCGGGGGGGGGGTCGGAAGTGCTGAGAATGCCTTTAGACGTATCTTAGGCTTTGGCTTGCGACACACTATCAGCGTTTTGCACAGGCGATCGAGCGACGCGAGTCGGCCCGTTTAGGAGCGGCCAGCGAGCGAGGGGTGGTGTATGTGGTAAATAAAGGGGAATGATCAAAAGAGCTCGAAACAGACATATATGAAAGTCCATAGTTCCCAAACATTAAGCCACAACGAAACCTGCATGATCACTTATTTGGCATAATCCATTGACGTGACACCAAAGTTTCAGCAAACAATGAATTAAATGAAGTGCTTAAGAGTCTTGAGGAGGAAATAATTGTGGGCATGCTTATGAGCACTAGAGTCATATTTGCTACATGCTTTTCACTCTCTCTAAATTATATTTTATGGCTCTTCAAAAGGAACTCTGCTGCATTCCCGGCAACAAGTGTTGTCTCGAATAAATAGAATAGAGTGTTGCAAAGTTGTTTTATCTAGTAGACCAAGGATTTTGTGTTGATTATCTTTGCTTCACTAACACTTGCACAATAACCTGCCACCCTAGAGCTATGCTAAGTTTTCAGGTTAAGAAGCGAGGGCTATCTAGGTGTACCGATCGTAAGTGAACCAAATCCTTCTCATTATTTCAGTTTAATCAACTGGTTCCTTATGATTCGGATTTTTCTTTATGTTGCTCGAGGACAATCAAGTTTAAACTTGGGGGAGTTGACGAGTGATATTTTTTACACTCATCCACCTTGTTTAAACCGAGATGTTTCATTTTAAAAGAGATAATCTCTCCGATATTGCTACTAATGACTACTGAATGCAAAGGATTCCACAAATCCTCTCTTCATGTGTTTACACAGGAAATGGGCTAAAAAGGGAAGGAATCAATGTGGAAATTGAAAGGAAGGAGAATGGAAGAAAAAGAATCAACAGGAGGCATCTCGCGCGAAGACAGTGCAAAAGGGGCGGTATTCATACGGGCGCCCGCGCCTGTATGAGCGCCGTTTGACGTGGATTTCGAGGAAGATCGTCCATGTGTATAACTTTTATAAAGGGACCCCATCAAAATGTCAATGAGAGACGAGCACGGGAGCAGCCAGATCATCTTCATCTCATCTTCATCCACAAACCCTAGCCTCCGCCATTTCCATCTCGATAGCCATCACCACCACCATAGTGGCTTCCTCATCTAGTTCATACTTGTAATCGTGCATCGCACAAGGCATCCATTGTAAACATTGCCATCAATCAAGCTCCAAGATTGTTTTTCAATGTTTTCTTCCCGCGATCTGATCTTCATCGTGAGTAGTTCGATAAGGTATGGGTTGAGAGCAGGAGCCTTGCAACCCGATGTATTGTTGGAGGGGATCAATGGAAGCGCTTTGACATAACGTCTCGTATGTGTGAAAGAAAATTGTTCCGCAAGATATCTCTTGTCTTGTCCGTGATCTTCATCCCTGCAGGTCCCAGGATCATGGAGATTGAGCACCGGTGAGCTAGGAGCAAGAGCCATGAAGTGTTATATCGAACACTAGTGACAGTAAGGTTCAGTAGGGTTAACATGGATCATATCCTTGGGGATACATGAGGTGTAGTCATTAAACGCCCAAAGCTCTTGTCTAATTTTATTATTTAATATCGAGGCAACCCCGCATGCCGGATAGGCTTGCGGTTAGGACAACTAATCTTGATGCAAGACTCATGCCGTTAATATGTAATTTGGACACCCCCCCACTTCGATCTGTTAACAAGCACATCTCGATGGTGACTTCCAGTGCACAAATTAATATCTTATTTGATCCCATCGCAAATACAAGGTTGTAAGCATAAGACCTCATACCCGTACCTCTTTTTATTATAAGTGTTTTAAATCACTATTTGCTTGCTGATGATCCGATCAAAAGCTGGTTTTGACACTTTGACGAATGCTTGCTAGAGACCATCGCTTCAAGGAATCTTCCTCTCGTGGTTCGATAACCCGGGTCCCCTATGGGGAAATAGGTGCAGGATACACTTTTTTGTTCCATTACCGGATCAATAAAATGAGGTATCAACGACCGAAGAGGCTAGCAATATGTGGATAGGTGGGAGTGTGCTACTTGTGAGCTCCATTGGGATTTCCCCGAAGAGGAGATGATGAAGCAGTACAGTAGAGATAAGTATTTCTCTCAGTTAAGAACCAAGGTTAATAATCCAGTAGGAGAACCACACAGAACCTCGTTAGTAGCACTTGCACACAAGAAAGAAATACTTGCACCCAATGCAAACAAGGGGTTGTCAATCCCTTAATGGTTACTTGCAAGGATTAAATCTTGTAGTGGTAGATAAATAAATTATAAAGATAAAATCAAATTAAATAGAAAATTCAGCAAGGTATTTTTGTGTTTTTATATATCATAAAAGTAGACCTGAGGGCCATAGTTTTCACTATAGGCTTCTCTCTCGAGAACATAGCATACATGGTGAATAATTACTGTTGGGCAATTGATAGAAAATCGCATAGTTTGCCGATATTCAAGGCAATGATCAGTATATAGGCATCACGTCCGAACAAGTAGACCGACTCCTATATGCATCTACTACTATTACTCCCAATCGCCTGCTATCCAGCATGCATTTATGGTATAAGTATAAAACAAAGTAACGCATTAAGCAAGATGACATGATGTAGACAAAGTAAACCCAATCAATATGAATAAACTCTGTCGTTTTATCCTTAGTGGCAACAATACAAATACGTGTATTGTCCCTTTCTGTCACTTGGATATAGAGCACCGCAAGATTGAACCTACACAAAGCACCCTCCCATTGCAAGAGAATCAATCTAGTTGGCCAAACCAAACGGATAAATCGAAGAGAATACAAAGCTATACAATCATGCATAATAAAGTTCAGAGAAGAACTCAATTATTGTTCATGAATAATCTGACAATAATCCCAAAATTCATCGGATCCCACAAACACACCGCAAAAGAAGATTACATACTCGGATAGAACTCCAAGAAATCGAGGAGAACATTGTATTGAAGATCCAAGAGACAAAAGAAGCCGTCTAGCAACTAACAAGGACCCCTAGGTCTGTGTGAACTACTCACGCTCATCGGTAGGGCAACAAGGATGATGTAGAAGCCCTCGGTGATCGATTCCCCCTCCGCAGAGTACCGAGAAGGCCTCCATATGGGATCACGGAAGAATAGCAACTTGCAGCGGCAATAAAAAAGCGTTTTGGGTGGCTCTCTACTGGTTTCCCGATTTTAGAGAATTTATGGAGGTGGAATTAGGTCAGACATAGCCCACATGGGGCCCACAAGGCATCAGGGCGCCCTACCCCCTGGGTCGCCCTGTTGCCTTGCCATCTCCCGCTTCTCATCTGGTCTCCTCCCGAACTTCCAGGGTCTCTCTTGTCCAGAAAAAAACGTCAAAAAGTTTCGTAGCGTTTGGACTCCGTTTAGTACTGATTTCCTGGAAAACCAAAAACAAGCAGAAAACAACAACTGGCACTTGGCACTGGGTTAATAGGTTAGTCCCGGAAAATGATTAAAAAAGCATATAATTAATGCATATAACATCCAAGATTGATACTATAATAGCATGGAACAATAAAAAATTATAGATATGTTGGATACATATCAGAGTGTGTATAGTCCATGAACTCACATTTGTCTAAAGAACTCATATACTTATTGTGAAAGTTTATTAGCCCTCGAAGCAAAGTACTACTCGCATGCCCCTAGGGAGAAGGTTGGTAGGAGTTAGCCATCACGCGCCCCCGATTCAAACAAAACAAAGGATTTCAATCAGACATAAAAATGCTCAAACATCCGCACCATGCCATGTCGGACCTTAATGAGTAGTTAATAACAAGATTTAATATCAATATTTCTAGTTCATGAACCAATACCCTTTCATATTACAACATCAATATAATTAAATCAAAATTTCATGTGTAGTCATCTACATGAAAGTTTTATTATATCACTCTTAAATACCTATGATTTTCAGACTAGTTTTATAACCCGTGCACATTACCACTTCCTATTTAAGAGACTCTCAAAAATATTTAAGTAAAACATGAGTGTGTAATCATTTTTTATAAAATATATAATCGCCGCCGTGCTCTAAGAATTTAAGTGAAGCACAAGAGCAAACGCATAGCTCAAAAGATATAAGTAAAGCAGATAGAGTATTCTAACAAATCATGATGAATGTGCGTCTCTCTCAAATGGTGTGTCCATATACAATAATTGTGGCAACTAACAAGCAAACAAAATAAAACTATAGTACAAGACGCTCCAAGTAAAACTCATACCATGTGATGAATAAAAATATAGCTCCAAGTAACACACCATTGAATTGTGGACGAAAGAGGGGATGCCATCCGAGGCATCCCCAAGCTTAGACGCTTGGGTCTTCCTTGAATATTACCTTGTGTTGCCTTGGGCATCCCAAGCTTAGGGTCTTGCTGCTCCTTATTCCTTCATCCATCATGATCTCACCTAAAACTTGAAAACTTCAGCTCACAAAACAACTCAACAGAAACTTCATGAGATCCATTAGTATAGTAGAAACAAATCATAAACTTTAGTACTGTAGTAAACTCATTCATAATTATTAATAATAATACCTACTGTATTCTAACTTTCACATGGCTTATACCCCCCGATATAATCCATAACATCATTAAAAAAGCACACTATGCAACAAAAATAGAATCTGTCAAACAGAATAGTCTGTAATGATCTGAAAACCATATTTATGGAACTCTAAAAATTCTGAACAATTAGGACAACATGGGCAATTTGTATATCAATCATGTGTACAAATTTCAGACATGGATCACATTCTAATAAAAAAATGTAAATTCCCGTACTGGACGCAAAAGTTTCTGTTTTACACAAAATCAAGTCGACTATCATCCAAATCATCCCAAAGGCTCTAGTTGGCACAAACACTAATTAAAAGATAAAAACACAATCATTACAGTAGCAATAATCATGTCATCAACACCAAAACAGAAAATAAAAAAATTTAAGATAACTATTGGGTTGCCTCCCAACAAGCGTTATTGTTTTATGGCCCTACTAGACATAATGCATTTTTCAAGTATTATCATCATTCAAATTATTCCATAGGTGGCTCCTAAATAGATTCATATGGTAGTTTATTCCTCTCCTTGGAAGTGTTCCATCCCTTTTTTATGGAAATTGGAGCCTTATATTCCTTCTTTCACTCAATAATTGCACCTATGGTTCGTAGGAAAGGCCTACCAAGTATTATAGGACAAGCATATTGCATTCAATATCAAGCACAATGAAATCCACCGGTATATAATTCTATTGGCAACTATGAGAACATCATTAATTCTACCAAATGGTTTCTTACTAGTTGAATCCGCTAAATGCAAGTTGAGGGAACATTCATGCATATCGATGAGACCTCGAACATCACATAAATATTTTGGTATAGTAGAGATGCTAGCACCTAGATCACACAATCATTACATTCCTAATCTTTAATATTAACTTTAATAGTAGGTTCCCATTCATCATGTAATTTCCTAGTAGAAACTTCCAATTCTAGCTTTCTTCATGAGCTTTAATCATTGCTTCTACAATGTGTTTAGTAAAAGCTTTATTTCATTATAAGCATTAGGTAAATTATCATGGATTGCAACAAGGAAACACATTCAATCAAAGAGCAATTATCATAATTAAATTCCTTGTAATCCAAAATAGTGGGCACATCACTATCTAAAGTCTTGACCTCTTCAAACCCACTTTTATTGTTTTTATTATTAAGATCATCACCCTCCAAATAATTGGGACACCCTTTTAGCTAAAGTTGACTCATCTCTAGTACCTCTTTCATCAAATTTTATATTACTAAACAAATTTTCAATAGGTGTCACACCAATCATTTTAATATCTTCACCATGATTATGATATAAACCGGGTGTGAGAGCTTTTTCTAGGAATTCAGCTTAGCTCTAATCTGTTCAATTCTTTTTCTAATTTAATCCTGGTGAGTTGAATGAATTAGAGATTCAGTAACATCATTTTTATGTGGCATACTTTAATTTTAAGAGTTTCCACATCATGAGCAATTCTATCCATGTTTCTAGCCATATTATCAACTTTATGTATTTTTCTTCTACCATGGTATTGAAAAACTTTTGAGAACTAATAAATTCTTTAATGTTGTTCTCAAGTTCACTAGGTTCCTATTATTATTATATGAATTACCATAATTATTAGAGGGATTACCGGGATACAGTCTAGGATTGAAATTTCCTCTATAAGTATTGTTGTTGAAATTATTTCTAGCGACAAAATTCACATCAATAGTATCATTATTTTGCTAATCAAGGTAGATAATGGAAACTCATTGGGATCAACGTGAGCATTTTTTGTCCAGTAAGCATATCATAAGAGCATCCATTTATCACTGAAAGTAGAAATTTCTTCTGACAGAGTTTACCTTTTAACTAGTTTCACTACAGAATCAGCTTCTTTGCCGTCTGCCATGGCGGACAGCAAAGTACCAAAACGAACGGCAACCTCTTTGCCGTCTGCCACCGACGGCAAACCTGCCCGGCAAAGACAGTGACGGTTAATAGTTCTTTGCCGTCTGCTTCCCAAAGCGGACGGCAAAGAACCTTTGCCGTCGGTGCAGACGACAAAGAACATGGATGGCAAAAAACTGCGTTAGCCGTGTTAGGTGGCTAACGGCAGTTTGTCGTCGGCCAGCGGACGGCAAATCTGCCCTCCCATTTGCCTTCTGCTATCTGACGTCAGCCACACGTCATGCCCCCAAGTCTTTGCCGTCGGCCACCGACGGCAAGCTCCCCAAGTCTTTGCCGTCCGCCACCGACGGCAAATGGTCAGCTCCCAGATTGCACAGGTTGCTGCCACGTGGCCTCTTTGCCGTCTGTGGCGGACGGCAAAGAGCCCTTTGCCGTCAGTGGCAAACGCAAAGAGGCTGCATTGTTTTAGAGCCATTATTTGTGAGATGGCATCCAGCTGACAAAGCTTAGTGTGCTCGTGGAGAGGACGTTTTGAAGACTCCAACATTTTATTGAAGGCCTTTGCAGATTCCTCCATCTCATCGTCCGAATCTCGAGCATCATCAAAGTTTTGCATGATGTCTTCCATCCCGGTACCATGCTCGTCGGTGTGACGACGAACCACCTCAGCTCTGGAACGTTGGGCACACTCACCATGAAATGTCCCACCGTATAACCGGGCGTAAAACCACTCTTCTGCAGGTGTTTGCCCATTTCATCCTCTGTCCTCTTTTCCCAATTGTTGCACACCGGACACAGGGGCACCAGTTTTCCTCTGGCCATTTGCAGATGCGGCTTTCACAAACCCCTTGGTTTTTGTTAACCATTCATTGGTAATCTCTTTCTGACTAGTGTGACCAGTGTACATCCACGCACATCACCATCTTGCCTACCTACACTCTCATAGGTAAGATAGGTCCATCAACATGTATATTCATCAGTTAATCTAGTTTTCATTTGAAACTTCAAACACCCAACTGACTCATGACAAAAAATCAGAGCATAGAAAGAGAAACGAAAGACGAAATAGTACATAGTGAGAGGTTGTGCAACTAGGATGATTTTCTGTACCATCTTTTTTATGAATTGGAGAGGATGATGGCGAAGAACTCAAAAGCCATTGGTGTGTATTGTCATTTCCATACATCCTCTACAGCGCAAAACCCTTCTTATGACGCAAGACACCAATGGTGGTCAGAAGAAGGGTGGTGAGCTTAGCAGAATGTATGGAAACGACCGCAAGACACCAATGGCTTTCGAGTTCTTCACCATCATCCTCTCAAATTCGTTAAAAAAACTGTTACAGAATATCATTCTAGTTGCACAACCTCTCACTATGTATTGTTTCATCTTTGATTTCTTTTTCTACGTTTTGATTTTTCTCATGAGTCATTTGGGTGTTTCAAGTTTCAACACTTGGATTTTAATTAGTTTTTCAATTTTATTACGTCCCCGCACCCTACACACTAATAGGTAAAGATAGGTCCAATCCCCACGAGTATGTGTAGATTGAGTACGTTCTCCATGCTCTACCCACATTCCGAGACAAAATTTCGGCAGCACCTCCCCACTGTTCTCCAAATACACGTCTCGACAAAAAGCCGAGAGAATGTGCATCCGGAGAACAACAGGGAGGCGATGCCGAAATTTTGTCTCAGAATGGGGCAGAGCATGGAAACGTACCCAATCTACACATACTCGGGCTGTCCTGGAAATCGCTGGATAATCTGAATGAGCTACGGTGATAAATAGCAATTGAATGCATATTTTCGATCAACCCTTTCGGACGGGAGACGCATACTAGTTAAGCGGCTGTAGTTATCTATCAGTGTCATCGGCACGAAGGCCGGAACAGAGCAAATAATTAAGGGGGGATGAGGAGATGTCATTGTGCTCACCCACGATCACAGGGGCAGGACTCGTCGAACACTAGACCCTCGCAGCGACGAAAGAACTCACATTTAAATCGAAATGAGTAACGTAGCACTATTGTTTTTTGCCATCAACTAACTAAATATTTACAACAGTATGCCACCGAAATATATGTCATTCAGGGTAAAAGTCGACCCTAGCTCGAACCCTCGGCGACCGGTGATCCTCGACCTGGTTCCGTAGACGCCGACGCACCCCTAACCTCGACCCGGTTCCATCGGCACCGACGCACCCTACCCTCCTCCTCTTCTTCTTCTCTTCTTCCGCTTCTTTCTTCTTCTTCTTCTTTCTTTCTTCTTCTTCTTCTTCTTCTTCTTCCTTCTTCTTCTTCTTCTCTTCTCTCTTCTCTTCTTTCTTTCTTCTTCTTCTCTTCTTCTTCTTCTTCTTTCTTCTCTTTCTTCTTCTTTCTCTCTCTTCTTCTTCTTCTCTTTCTTCTTTCTTCTTCTTCCTCCTCCTCCTCCTTCTTCTTCTTCCTCTTCTCTCTCTTTACTTTCTTCTTCTGCTTCCCTCTTACTTTCTCTTTCTTCCTTCTCTTGCTTATTGGTCCTCTGCTTGCTTTCTCTCTTTTCTTTTCGTCTTCTCTTCTGTCTTTTGCTTTCATTTTCTGCTTCTCTTTTTTCTTCCTCTTTCTTTCTTCTTTCCTTTTGTCACTCTCGTTACTCTCTTCTGCATTGCTTCTTTCTTTTCTTTTCTTCCTTCTTATTGCGTTTTTTCTTTTTCTGCTGCTTTCTGTCTTTCTTCTGTCTTTGCTTCGGTGTCTTCCTTTGCCTCCTCCTCACCTTCTCTTCTTCTTCCATCTTGCCGCTTTCGTCTCTGCCTGACTAATTCTTCTTCTTCTCCTCACCTCCACCCCTCACAATAACTAAACTAAACTAAACCGCAAAAACAGAAAAAAAAAACCTAAACTAAATAAGCCTAAACGAACTAAATACTAAACTAAATCTAAAAAAACAAAAAAAGAATAAAAAATGAGATTTAGTTTAGTTTTAGTTTAGGCTTAGTTTAGTTTAGGTTTTTTTTTCTGTTTTTTAGGTTTAGGTTTAGATTTAGTTTAGTTTAGGTTTAGTTTAGGAGGAAGAAGAAGAAGAGGAGGAAGAAGAAGAGGAAGAAGAAGAAGAGGAGGAAGAAGAGGAAGAAGAAGAAGAGGAGGAGGAGGAAGAAGAAGAAGAAGAAGAAGAAGAAGAAGAAGAAGAAGAAGAAGAAGAAGAAGAAGAAGAAGAAGAAGAAGAAGAAGAAGCGGAAGAAGAAGAAGAAGAAGAGGAGGAGGTTAGGGTGCGTCGGTGCCGATGGAACCGGGTCGAGGTTAGGGGTGCGTCGGCGTCTACGGAACCAGGTCGAGGATCACCGGTCGCCGAGGGTTCGAGCTAGGGTCGACTTTTACCCTGAATGACATATATTTCGGTGGCATACTGTTGTAAATATTTAGTTAGGTTGATGGCAAAAACAATAGTGCTACGTTACTCATCTTTCGATTTAAATGTGCAGTTCTTTCGTCGCTGCGAGGGTCTAGTGTTCGACGAGCTCTGCCCCTGTGATCGTGGGTGAGCACAAATGACATCTCCTCATCCCCCCTTAATTATTTGCTCTGTTCCGGCCTTCGTGCCGATGACACTAGATAGATAACTACAGCCGCTTAACTAGTATGCGTCTCCCGTCCGAAAGGGTTGCATCGATAAATATGCATTCAATTGCATATTTATCACCGTAGCTCATTCAGATTATCCAGCGATTTCCACGGACAGCCCGAGTATGTGTAGATTGGGTACGTTCTCCATGCTCTGCCCCATTCTGAGACAAAATTTCGGCATCGCCTCCCTGTTGTTCTCCGGATGCACATTCTCTCGGCTTTTTGTCGAGACGTGTATTTGGAGAACAGTGGGGAGGTGCTGCCGAAATTTTGTCTCGGAATGGGGTAGAGCATGGAGAACGTACTCAATCTACACATACTCGTGTGGGATTAGGACCTATCTTTACCTATTAGTGTGTAGGTTGCGTGGACGTAATAAAATTGAAAAACTAGATTAAAATCCAAGTGTTGAAACTTGAAACACCCAAACTGACTCATGAGAAAAAATCAAAACGTAGAAAAAGAAATCAAAGATGAAACAATACATAGTGAGAGGTTGTGCAACTAGAATGATATTCTGTAACAGTTTTTTTAACGAATTTGAGAGGATGATGGTGAAGAACTCGAAAGCCATTGGTGTCTTGCGGTCGTTTCCATACATTCTGCTATAGCTCACCAACCCTTCTTCTGACCACCATTGGTGTCTTGCGGTCATAAGAAGGGTTGTTGCGCTGTAGCAGGATGTATGGAAATGACAATAACACACCAATGGCTTTTGAGTTCTTCGCCATCATCCTCTCCAATTCATTAAAAAAGATGGTACAGAAAATCATCCTAGTTGCACAACCTCTCACTATGTACTATTTCGTCTTTCGTTTCTCTTTCTATGCTCTGATTTTTTGTCATGAGTCAGTTTGGTTGTTTGAAGTTTCAAAATTGACAAACTAGATTAACTGATGAATATACATGTTGATGGACCTATCTTTACCTATGAGAGTGTAGGTAGGCAAGATGAGTGATCGTGCGTGGATGTACACTGGTCACACTAGTCAGAAAGAGATTACCAATGAATGGTTAACAAAAACCAAGGGGTTTGTGAAAGCCGCATCTGCAAATGGCCAGAGGAAAAACTGGTGCCCCTGTGTCCGGTGCAACAATTGGGAAAAGAGGACAGAGGATGAAATGGGCAAACACCTGCAGAAGAGTGGTTTTACGCCCGGTTATACGGTGTGGACATTTCATGGTGAGTGTGCCCAACGTGCCAGAGCTGAGGTGGTTCGTCGTCACACCGACGAGCATGGTACCGGGATGGAAGACATCATGCAAAACTTTGATGATGCTCGAGATTCGGACGATGAGATGGAGGAATCTGCAAAGGCCTTCAATAAAATGTTGGAGTCTTCAAAACGTCCTCTCCACGAGCACACTAAGCTTTGTCAGCTGGATGCCATCTCACAAATAATGGCTCTAAAACAATGCAGCCTCTTTGCCGTTTGCCACTGACGGCAAAGGGCTCTTTGCCGTCCGCCACAGACGGCAAAGAGGCCACGTGGCAGCAACCTGTGCAATCTGGGAGCTGACCCATTTGCCGTCGGTGGCGGACGGCAAAGACTTGGGGAGTCTGCCGTCGGTGGCCGACGGCAAAGACTTGGGGGGCATGACGTGTGGCTGACGTCAGATAGCAGACGGCAAATGGGAGGGCAGATTTGCCGTCCGCTGGCCGACGACAAAGGCTGCCGTTAGCCACCTAACACGGCTAACGCATGTTTTTTGCCATCCATGTTCTTTGTCGTCTGCCACCGACGGCAAAGGTTCTTTGCCGTCCGCTTTGAGGAAGCAGACGGCAAAGAACCTATTAACCGTCACTGTCTTTGCCGGGCAGGTTTGCCGTCGGTGGCAGACGGCAAAGAGGTTTGCCGTTCGCTTTTGGTACCTTTGCTGTCCGCCATGGCAGACGGCAAAGAAGCTGATTCCTGTAGTGAACTAGTAAAAAGGTAAACTCTGTCGAAGAAATTTCTACTTTCAGTGATAAAATGGATGCTCTTATGAATATGCTTACTGGCAAAAAAATGCTCACGTTGATCCCAATGATGTTCCATTATCTACCTTGATTTAGCAAAATAATGATACTATTGATGTGAATTTTGTCGCTAGAAATAATTTCAACAACAATACTTATAGAGGAAATTTCAATCCTAGACTGTATCCCGGTAATCCCTCTAATAATTATGGTAATTCATATAATAATAATAGGATACCTAGTGAACTTGAGAACAACATTAAAGAATTTATTAGTTCTCAAAAGTTTTTCAATACCATGGTAGAAGAAAAACTACATAAAGTTGATAATATGGCTAGAAACATGGATAGAATTGCTCATGATGTGGAAACTCTTAAAATTAAAAGTATGCCACATAAAAATGATGTTACTGAATCTCTAAATTCTATTCAACTCACCATGGATTAAATTAGAAAAAGAATTGAACAGATTAGAGCTAAGCTGAATTCCTAGAAAAAGCTCTCACACCCGGTTTATATCATAATCATGGTGAAGATATTAAAATGATTGGTGTGACACCTATTGAAAATTTGTTTAGTAATATAAAATTTGATGAAAGAGGTACTAGAGATGAGTCAACTTTAGCTAAAAGGTGTCCCAATTATTTGGAGGGTGATGATCTTAATAATAAAAACAATAAAAGTGGGTTTGAAGAGGTCAAGACTTTAGATAGTGATGTGCCCACTATTTTGGATTACAAGGAATTTAATTATGATAATTGCTCTTTGATTGAATGTGTTTCCTTGTTGCAATCCATGATAAATTTACCTAATGCTTATAAATGAAATAAAGCTTTTACTAAACACATTGTAGAAGCAATGATTAAAGCTCATGAAGAAAAGCTAGAATTGGAAGTTTCTATACCTAGGAAATTACATGATGAATGGGAACCTACTATTAAAGTTAATATTAAAGATTAGGAATGTAATGATTTGTGTGATCTAGGTGCTAGCATCTCTACTATACCAAAATATTTATGTGATGTTCGAGGTCTCATCGATATGCATGAATGTTCCCTCAACTTGCATTTAGCGGATTCAACTAGTAAGAAACCATTTGGTAGAATTAATGATGTTCTCATAGTTGCCAATAGAAATTATATACCGGTGGATTTCATTGTGCTTGATATTGAATGCAATATGCTTGTCCTATAATACTTGGTAGGCCTTTCCTACGAACCATAGGTGCAATTATTGATGTGAAAGAAGGAAATATAAGGCTCCAATTTCCATTAAAAAAGGGATGGAACACTTCCCAAGGAAGAGAATTAAACTACCATATGAATCTATTATGAGAGCCACCTATGGAATTAATTTGAATGATGATAATACTTGAAACAATGCATTATGTCTAGCTAGGGCCATAAAACAATAACGCTTGTTGGGAGGCAACCCAATAGTTATCTTAAATTTTTTATTTTTCTGTTTTGGTGTGATGACATGATTATTGCTACTGTAATGATTGTGTTTTTATCTTTTAATTAGTGTTTGTGCCAACTAGAGCCTTTGGGATGATTTGGATGATAGTCGACTTGATTTTGTGTAAAAACAGAAACTTTTGCGTCCAGTACGGGAATTTACATTTTTTTATTAGAATGTGATCCATGTCTGAAATTTGTACACATGATTGATATACAAATTGCCCATGTTGTCCTAATTGTTCAGAATTTTTAGAGTTCCATAAATATGGTTTTCAGATCATTACAGACTATTCTGTTTTAGACAGATTCTATTTTTGTTGCATAGTGTGCTTATTTTAATGATGTTATGGATTATATCGGGGGGTATAAGCCATGTGAAAGTTAGAATACAGTAGGTATTATTTAATAATAATTATGAATGAGTTTACTACAGTACCTAAAGTTTATGATTTGTCTACTATACTAATGGATCTCATGAAGTTTCTGTTGAGTTTTGTGAGCTGAAGTTTTCAAGTTTTAGGTGAGATCATGATGGATGAAGGAATAAGGAGCAGCAAGACCCTAAGCTTGGGATGCCCAAGGCACCACAAGGTAATATTCAAGGAAGACCCAAGCGTCTAAGCTTGGGGATGCCTCGGATGGCATCCCCTCTTTCGTCCACAATTCAATGGTGTGTTACTTGGAGCTATATTTTTATTCATCACATGGTATGAGTTTTACTTGGAGCGTCTTGTACTATAGTTTTATTTTGTTTGCTTGTTAGTTTGCCACAATTATTGTATATGGACACACCATTTGAGAGAGACGCACATTCATCATGATTTGTTAGAATACTCTATCTGCTTTACTTATATCTTTTGAGCTATGCGGTTGCTCTTGTGCTTCACTTAAATTCTTAGAGCACGGCGGCGATTATATATTTTATAAAAATGATTACACACTCATGTTTTACTTAAATATTTTTGAGAGTCTCTTAAATAGGAAGTGGTAATGTGCACGGGTTATAAAACTAGTCTGAAAATCATAGGTATTTAAGAGTGATATAATAAAACTTTCATGTAGATGACTACACATGAAATTTTTGATTTAATTATATTGATGTTGTAATATGAAAGGGTATTGGTTCATGAACTAGAAATATTGATATTAAATCTTGTTATTAACTACTCATTTAAGTGTCCGACATGGCATGGTGCGGATGTTTGAGCATTTTTATGTCTGATTGAAATCCTTTGTTTTGTTTGAATCGGGGGCGCGTGATGGCTAACTCCTACCAACCTTCTCCCTAGGGGCATGCGAGTAGTACTTTGCTTCGAGGGCTAATAAAACTTTCACAATAAGTATATGAGTTCTTTATGACAAATGTGAGTTCATGGACTATACACACTCTGATATGTATCCAACATATCTATAATTTTTTATTGTTCCATGCTATTATAGTATCAATCTTGGATGTTTTATATGCAATTATATGCTATTTTATATCATTTTCTGGGACTAACCTATTAACCCAGTGCCAAGTGCCAGTTGTTGTTTTCTGCTTGTTTTTGGTTTTCCAGGAAATCAGTACTAAACGGAGTCCAAACGCTACGAAACTTTTTGACGATTTTTTTCTGGACAAGAGAGACCCTGGAAGCTTCGGGAGGAGACCAGATGAGAAGCGAGGAGATGGCAAGGCAACAGGGCGCACCCAGGGGGGTAGGCGCGCCCTGATGCCTTGTGGGCCCCATGTGGCTATGTCTGACCTAATTCCACCTCCATAAATTCTCTAAAATCGGGAAACCAGTAGAGAGCCACCCAAAACGCTTTTTATGCCGCTGCAAGTTGCTATTCTTCCGTGATCCCATATGGAGGCCTTCTCCGGTACTCTGCCGGAGGGGGAATCGATCACCGAGGGCTTCTACATCATCCTTGTTGCCCTACCGATGATGCGTGAGTAGTTCACCACAGACCTAGGGGTCCATTGTTAGTTGCTAGACGGCTTCTTTTGTCTCTTGGATCTTCAATACAATGTTCTCCTCGATCTTCTTGGAGTTCTATCCGATGTAATCTTCTTTTGCGGTGTGTTTGTTGGGATCCGATGAATTTTGGGATTATTGTCAGATTATTCATGAACAATAATTGAGTCTTCTCTGAACTTTATTATGCATGATTGCTATAGCTTTGTATTTCTCTTCGATTTATCCGTTTGGTTTGGCCAACTAGATTGATTTCTCTTGCAATGGGGAGGTGCTTTGTGGTAGGTTCAATCTTGCGGTGCTCTATATCCAAGTGACAGAAAGGGACAATACACGTATTTGTATTGTTGCCACTAAGGATAAAACGACAGAGTTTATTCATATTGATTGGGTTTACTTTGTCTACATCATGTCATCTTGCTTAATGCGTTACTTTGTTTTATACTTAATACCATAAATGCATGCTGGATAGCAGGCGATTGGTGGAGTAATAGTAGTAGATGCATATAGGAGTCGGTCTACTTGTCTCGGACGTGATGCCTATATACATGATCATTGCCTTGAATATCGGCATAACTATGCGATTTTCTATCAATTGCCCAACAGTAATTTATTCACCCACTGTATGCTATGTTCTCGAGAGAGAAGCCTATAGTGAAAACTATGGCCCTCAGGTCTACTTTTATGATATATAAAAACACAAAAATACCTTGCTGAATTTTCTATTTAATTTGATTTTATCTTTATAATTTATTTATCTACCACTACAAGATTTAATCCTTGCAAGTAACCATTAAGGGGATTGACAACCCCCTTGTTTGCATTGGGTGCAAGTATTTGCTTTCTTGTGTGCAAGTGCTACTAACGAGGTTCTGTGTGGTTCTCCTACTGGATTATTAACCTTGGTTCTTAACTGAGAGAAATACTTATCTCTACTGTACTGCTTCATCCTCTCCTCTTCGGGGAAATCCCAATGGAGCTCACAAGTAGCACACTCCCACCTATCCACATATTGCTAGCCTCTTCGGTACCGTTGATACCTCATTTTATTGATCCGGTAATGGAACAAAAAAGTGTATCCTGCACCTATTTCCCCATAGGGGACCCTGGGTTATCGAACCCACGAGAGGAAGATTCCCTTGAAGCGATGGTCTCTAGCAAGCATTCGTCAAAGTGTCAAATCCAGCTTTTGATCGGATCAGCAAGCAAATAGTGATTTAAACACTTATAATAAAAAAGAGGTACGGGTATGAGGTCTTATGCTTACAACCTTGTATTTGCGATGGGATCAAATAAGATATTAATTTGTGCACTGGAAGTCACCCATCGAGATGTGCTTGTTACAGATCGAAGTGGGGGGGTGTCCAAATTACATATTAACCGGCATGAGTCTTGCATCAAGAATTAGTTGTCCTACCGCAAGCCTATCCGGCATGCGGGGTTGCCTCGATAATTAATATAATAAAATTAGACAAGAGCTTTGGGCGTTTAATGACTACACCTCATGTATCCCCAAGGATATGATCCATGTTACCCTACTGAACCTTACTGTCACTAGTGTTCGATATAACACTTCATGGTCTCCTTGCTCCTAGCTCACCGGTGCTCAATCTCCATGATCCTGGGTACCTGCAGGGATGAAGATCACGGACAAGACAAGAGATATCTTGCGGAACAATTTTCTTTCACACATACGAGACGTTATGTCAAAGCGCTTCCATTGATCCCCTCAACAAATACATCGGGTTGCAAGGCTCCTGCCTCAACCCATACCTTATCGAACTACTCACAGATGAAGATCAGATCGCGGGAAGAAAACATTGAAGAACACATCTTGGAGCTTGATTGATTGCAAATATGTCTTACAATGGATGCCTTGTGCGATGCACGATTACAAGTATGAACTAGATGAGGAAGCACTATGGTGGTGGTGATGGCTATCGAGATGGAAATGGCGGAGGCTAGGGTTTGTGGATGAAGATGATGATGAAGATGATCTGGCTGCTCCCGTGCTCGTCTCTCCATTGACATTTTGATGGGGTCCCCTTTATAAAAGTTATACACATGGACGATCTTCCTCGAAATCCACGTCAAACGGGCGCTCATACAGGCGCGGGCGCCCGTATGGAATACCGCCTTTTGCACTGTCTTCGCGCAGATGCCTCCTGTTGATTCTTTCTTCTTCCATTCTCCTTCCTTTCAATTTCCACATGTGATTCCTTCCCTTTTTAGCCCATTTCCTGTGTAAACACATGAAAGAGAGGATTTGTGGAATCCTTTGCATTCAGTAGTCATTAGTAGCAATATCGGAGAGATTATCTCTTTTAAAATGAAACATCTCGGTTTAAACAAAGGTGGATGAGTGTAAAAATATCACTCGTCAACTCCCCCAAGTTTAAACTTGATTGTCCTCGAGCAACATAAAGAAAAATCCGAATCATAAGGAACTCAGTTGATTAAACTGAAATAATGAGAAGGATTTGGTTCACTTACGATCGGTACACCTAGATAGCCCTCCGCTTCTTAACCTGAAAACTTAGCATAGCTCTAGCGGTGGCATGGTTATTGTGCAAGTGTTAGTGAAGCAAAGATAATCAACACAAAATCCTTGGTCTACTAGATAAAACAACTTTGCAACACTCTATTCTATTTATTCGAGACAACACTTGTTTGCCGGGAATGCACGGCAGAGTTTCCTTTTGATAGAGCCATAAAAATATAATTTAGAGAGAGTGAAAAGCATGTAGCAAAATATGATGCTCTAGTGCTCATAAGCATGCCCACAATTATTTCCTCCTCAAGACTCTTAAGCACTTCATTTTAATCATTGTTTGCTGAAACTTTGGTTGTCACGTCAATGGATTATGCCAAATAAGTGATCATGCATAGGTTTCGTTGTGGCTTAATGTTTGGGAACTATGGACCTTTCATATATGTCTGTTTCGAGCTCTTTTGATCATTCCCCTTTATTTACCACATACACACCCCTCGCTCGCTGGCCGCTCCTAAACGGGCCGACTCGCTCGCTCGATCGCCTGTGCAAAACGCTGATAGTGTGTCGCAAGCCAAAGCCTAAAGCATCGTCTAAAGGCATTCTCGCAACATGTTACTCCCCCCCCCCCCCCCCTCCTCCTCCTCCTCCGTGAGCTCGGCCTATTTAACTCCTTTTTTCTGGTTCGCATCATAGGTCCCAGATGCCACGTTCCTGTTTCGGCCGTTCTTCGGAATTAGGAACTTTCTAGAAGCTTCCTCCAGTTTTTATGATACGGTGTTTCCCTGGGTTTTATCCAGGACGAGGTTTTCTCATGTTCCCTTATTTTTTTCCATTAATTGTACATTTTCTTTTTTAAAATCATGAACTTTTCTTAAATTCATGAACTTTTCTCAAATATGCAACTTTTTCAATTTTGTCAATTTCTTTATCAAAAATTCAAGAACTTTTTTCACATCCGCGATTTTTTTATGATTTGAACTCTTTCCTCAAAATTCTTGTACTTTAATCAAATTTGTGAACATTTTTTAAAAAATGTATCCTCAAAATTCATGAATATTTTGATATTTGTGCTCATTTCCCCAAAAATTCGTGAACTTATTAAATTTGCAAAACTCACAAACTTTTTTTAAAATTCATGAGCTTTTTTGAAATATACAATGTTTTTTTGAAATCTACAAACTTTTTGATGTGTGAACTTTTTTTTGAAAAAATCAATGGTCAACGTCAAGTCTATGGATCATGTCAAATTTCAACACATCTATTCAAACATAAATATGGTTTTTTAGAAAAATGGTAAACCTGGTGCACAGTGAGGGTACCCAAGAGAGGCAGTGCCTGAGCGCTGGTCGGCCGGACACATAGGAGATCTCCTGTCGTAATGGGGAGCGCTTATGCCTCCTCGCTTATAGCGAGACCAAAGAAGGTCCTGCAGAAGGAGAGCCCTCCGAGCTGTACCTAATGGGTCCACCCAACTTTCAGGTTTGTTTATTATTTTTTTCATTTGTTCATTCTTTCTTTTATTTATTTTTTAATGTATTTTTAATACATAGTATATTCCAAAACTTAATTTACTTCAAAAAACATAAATTTGAGAATTTGAAGAATGTTAGACGATTTATTTATTTTGTTCGCATAATTTAAAAAATGTTGATAACTTTGAAAGGAAATGTTCGTGTCATTAAAAAAAACGTTCACGCATACAAAATCATGTACATGTAATTTTTAAAAATGTTTGTAATGTGCAAAAATGTTCTTCTAACTCAACTAATTTGTTAAGTTGCATAAAAAAATGTTTAATATGTATAAGAAAACTGCACTATGTGTACGAAAAAAGAAGACACCAAAACATACATTTAACAAAATATTAATCATTTTTTGCGGAAAAACAAAATATTGATCATGTATATGGAAAATGTTAAACCTGTATAAAGAAATGTTTTACATGTCAAACATCGAGACAATGATAGACAAAAATATTACAACACTAGCACATGTCCTATCAAATAGGGGATCAAGTGTGATGCGCGTTGAAGGGGAGACCCTATTTTGGGATTTCTGACAACAGGTCATGACCTTTTGGAAATGGCCCATTGGTGAACTGTCATGGGGTCCTCGGCCCGGCCCATCTGGCCGAGAGACGACGTGGTGAGTAACCCCTTCTTCGAGACACCATCACTGGCCTCCACGATCTAATCGTAGAAACTTAATTTATTATCACAATGATTTTTCCACCTCGTTTTGAAACTCCTTCAACTATTTGTCAGTGAAAGTCACGAAGTAGAAATACCCACTGTGCGCCAGTGTGCTCATCGGACCATATGCACAACTATTTATTATTTTTAATAACTCACTTTGCCCGATCCGGATGACCCATGAACGCCGTCTTAGCATTATTCCCAGTAGACAAGTTTTGCATGTGTCGATTGATTCAAGAGAGAATTCCTTATTTGGCCCTTTCTTAAAATTTGGTTCCCTTTTTGGCCCTAATAAAAAAATTCTTTCTGTTTTGACACTCAAACTTCATTTTCTTCCCTATATGACATTTCCGTCAGTTTTGACGACTAACGCCGTCAAATGGTACATGAAAAGTCCATTTTAACCCTGGTGTATTTTGTGACCAAAATTGTGAACTGAAAGTCAAAAGCAATGGCGATGTGATCTGTTTTGTCTTGAATACATTGCCCAATGAATCCAAATCTGCTATTTATCACATATCAATTTTAATTGGAAAATTGGACAGAACCTCCCTTGTATTTTGATGATATATCCCCTGTACAGTTCATATATGCACAAATTATCAACATACTTGGAGCAGATTCACATGTATTCAAACAAAAAGTTCATAGGTACTTGGTCCAGGTTCACATATATGCAAACAATCCACATATTTGGTCCTCTACATACATTCAGGTTCACATAGAGTTCACATATCATAGTCCAGGTTCACATCAGGTCAAATACAACACATGAAGGTCACATATAGCACGTACAGGAGCCCAGGTTCACACATATATCACATAAACAGCTCAAAAATTTCCATAATGAACCATGATATGGAAAGGAATCCCATGAGAATCACAAGCTAAGCCTTATTTTGCTTCATGTGCTCATTGCAGGGCTGGCAGGATTCATTTTTTTGCTTCGTGTGCCCATTGCAGGGCTGTCATGTGGCACCATAGGAAGGTGTGGCAACTTATCAGCAACTTCTATGCATTATCTTTTGGCATGTACCTTCACAGCAACAGATGTTTTCTTGTTGGCCACACAAATGGGTTGAGTTCTTGATCTACACATACACATTCATGGAAGCACATCAAACATCACATACAGTAGCCAAGGTTAACAATAAAACAATGCATAACATAACATTTGAACAAAATTTCAGAACTACCATAGCAACAAAATAGTAGTTAACAAGTATGGTTGCTTACAAAAAAATAATGCAAGTGAAGAAAGTTACACAATTAAATTTTAGAATGGAAATTAGTGGTCAAAGTTTAGGGCAGTGCCAGTGTCCAAAATAATATGATTCTGCCAACTAAAGGGATTATGATTACCAAATAAATAAAGTGGACAAATGCGTATTCTAGAAGCTATCAATGTATGAACCGACAACTGAAGAAGAGGGCGTTAGTATGTTCATATAATTTGGTGAATTGGTCCTGAGGTTTGCTCTGTTATAACAATTAACTGATATATTTCTGCAATGTATTACTTCATGGTGAGTTGATGCAAGATACATCAACAGCTGGGCTGAGTATGTGTTTCGTGTTACATAGAATAATTCAAATCTCTGTACAATCTGAAAATGGCTGTATAATGTATTCAATCTAGTAATTACTTTGTGTCACATCATTACATTTTTATTTACAATCTGTTATGAACAGAAATGGAAAGTTACCAACAAAACAAAAAGTTAGCTATGTGTTGCATGACTTTCGGTTCTATACTAAATATTTCTTTAGCATTATTTTTCTTGTGAACAGAAGGAGATGTTGTAATATATATATATATATATATATATATATATATATATATATATATATATATATATATATATATATATATATATATATGTTTGCTTCAGGGAAGAAAATTTTGAACTGTGATTAATTTTAAGAAGGTTCCATTTTCGGATCCACTATTATGAGAAAACTTACAGGAAGTGTCTCCCAAATAGCTTCGTCGCTCATGCTTTCTCCCAAATAGATACTATAATACATTTACATTGGAATAGAGCTGTACTCCCTACGTTTTTATTTACTCCGCTTTATAGAAAACAATATGAACATTTACAATAAGAAATCTATATGATGTGAAAATATGTTCAATGATGAACCTAATGATATTGATTTGGTGGTGTATATGCGGAGTAAATAAGTTCATATTGTTTATAAAGACCACAACTGCACCCATGTACATGAAGCCAATTCCCTACTGAAGCTGCCCTAGTTGAATGGCTCATGTAAGAGTGGGGGTTGTGTGAAAATGAATCTAACTGCTTCTAATGGGAGTGCACACCACATTAGAAATGTGGGCAGATTATTAGTCTAGAATTCCAGACATAATTTGAGCAAGGTAGAAAGTTACGAGAATAATGAGCAGAAAGCACTAACATATATCATGACAGCTTTTACCTGTGCTGGTTACCTAGTCAGCCAAAACTTTTTACATATAATGTAAGCAGGCAAATCGGCAAATCCACTTAAATTCATGCATAGCATTGCATCTGCATATATATGTAAAAATGGAAAGTAGAGTACTACTATATAGGCATCAAAAAAGGAGAAAATATCTTACCTAAAATTGTCAACAAGAATAATCACTTCAAAAGTCAGCAGAGGAAGGAGCACGATCTTCATATCAACAGCTGGATGATTCTTAACTGTGGAAAAACAAAGGAAAGACAAGGTGGGGGTCAGAAAATAGAGTAGGGATAACAATAACACCAGACCATAAGATATGATTCGACGAAGCTTCATTCATCTAGCAACTTCAGCATGTACCTCTTAAACTTTCAAGATATATGCAAAGAAGCAGTTCGAAGGCGATTAGCAATGGTGTTGCAACAACAGAATGACAAGGAGCCCACTACACATAGGGAACAGACTTATCAGATACAATGCACGGCAAACAAACAACACTTGCATATGCATATGCAACAAAAATAACTGCCCAAATCGGTACTAAATCTTACATGACGCCCATGAGGCAATGAAGGGGCTGGCATTGAAAACCTTCCACGGGCGGCCACTCCATGAAATAGCCATAGCAGGATGAATATAATCATAGGTAATCGAAATAAGAAGGTAATTAACATTTGATATTAGCTTTGTCACTGCCCACACAAACCAGCCATGTACAGTACAGTTGGGTTGCCTTGATTAGCGATGTACAGTACAGTTGGCAGGAAATATTCAAATCTAAAGAAGAGGAAGAGGAGAAGAGAGGTCTCACCCTTCTAGCCAAGCCGGTGTACTCGCATCCGAGGCCGTCACACCATCGCTGCGCATGGCTTGCCCACCCTCCGGCGCCGCGCCTTGACCGTGCAAGGCTGACACCGCCGCATGGCCGTGGCCCTCCGGCGCCGCGACATGGCCTTGCACAGCGCCGGCTCGCCCGTCCTCCACGCCGTGGCCCTCCGGCGCCGCGACTTGGCCCTGCACAGTGCCGGCTACCCCGTCCTCCACGTCGTGGCCCTCCTCCACCGCGCCATCAGTAGCAGCTTTGGCCGCGCCCTCCTCCATGCCGCCCCCTCCTCCATGCTGCCCCCAGTCTCGCGCCGCCGCTGACTGCCTCGCGCCGCGCGGTAGGGTTAGGTCTCGGGGGGAAGGGGGAATTGGGGAGAGAACAGAGAAGTGAATCGGGGAGATCGGGTAAAGGGGGATTTTTTTTCTTTCTTTTTCCCAGCGTGCTAAAGCAGGGGTAAATTGGACTTTTTAAGTCGCAGTTGACGGTGTTAACAGCACAAATTGACGGAAGTGTCATGAAAGGAAGAAAATGAAGTTATGGTGTCAAAAAGGGAAAAATAAATTTTCTAGGGCCATATAGGGAACCAGATTTTAAAAAAGGGTCAAATAAGGAATTCTCTCTTGATTCAAAGTCAAACAATGGTAAAACTCCATCTTTATGAAGTCTTTGAATGTGTTTCTTTCCAATGTGACCAAGTCGACAATGTCACATGAAAATGGTATTATCATTAGTCTTCTTAAGATGTTTAGATTCTATGTTATATACATCATAAAGATGGTGGTTTTTTAAGTATACAACAAACATTTTTTTAATATACGATGAACATTCTTTTAATACACGATGATCATTTTTAGACACATGATGGACATTGCTCTAAATACGTGGTGAACATTTTTCTACAAATGATGTATTTTTTTTAATATACAATTAACTTTTTTTTATAAATACACAATGAATGTATTTTCAATAAATACGGGGACATTTTTTTAAATACATGATAACCTCATTTTTTTAATCGGACTATGAATCCTTTTTGAACACACAATATAATTTGTTTAAAAACACCTTTTGAAATTATAGGAACGTTCTTCTAAGATGTTCCAAACCTATTTGCTAGATATTTAGAAATAATTGAAAAAAAATAGAAGAGAGGAAGCAGTATGCAACGTACATGCGTACGACTGGTGTGTGGCGATACACGCTTTTCATACAGCACTGGGGCTGTCTATGACAACAGTTCAACCTCCAAGACGGAGGCCCTGTGATGAGGGATTCTCGTTGGAGCTCAACGGCTCTGCTGTCCCAAGTGGTGACATCCCCGGTGACGGCAGAGACGGCCGGCGGAAGAGTCCTGGATGTGGTGGTAGGGACAAGGGACCTGATTGCTTTTTCATCTTTCTGTCCAGGGTCCCTGGTGTAAAATGCGAGGACTACAATGTAATTTGTTGTTTCTTTAGGGTCCTCCCTGTATTTTGTACTGCCACCGATGAAAGTTAATGCAGCTTCTCGGGGTCCTTCGAGACCCCCCCTTCCCGTTCAAAAAAAAAAAATACAGCACTGGGGCTGGCCCACTTATGGGAGGGCGCACCAGCCGATGCCAGTTTCTGCTTCGGTGTTTCCGATTCATCGCTTATTGTGACAAGTTGTCGACCAATCGCATAGACCGTTCATCGATCTGAGCCAGTGACCTGGTCCGGACCAATTAGCTAGGCATATTTCCAGTTTTATAAATGAAGGTTATTAATCTGGTTTTTCTCGGTTTAAGGACGACTATGCAAGGTTCTTCTCATATTTTTCTCTACCATGTTTTCCAGTTTCCTGTTTTTATTTTATTTTTCCTTACAAGAATTTTTCATAGTTTTAAAAATTCTTCTTGAAGCGTTCATCTTTGGGAAAAACACGATTTGTTTTTTGTGTTCTTAAAATGTCCAATAGATTGGAAGTTTCTCGCAAAAAAATGTCCAAATTCCAACAATTGTTCACTTTTTTCCAAAAAAAATTGACAAGCAGTTAAAATAATTTTTAAGATTTTCCAATAAATGTTCACAACCATTTTTTTTAAAGTCACAATTTTTCAAAAAAGTCCACTTTTTCAAAACAAAATCAATGTTTATTTGCAAATTCAAAATTAAAACCAATTGAAAAGTAACAAATGAAATAAAAAAAAGAATAGCTAGAGGAAACACTCACTCTTCGGCTTGTGTTATATGGGTCGGCCCACGCGAGTGCTCCATGTGCAAATGCTCGATTATTTGTTTGTAGTTTGCATCAAATTGTGAAATTATTGGTTAAGGGTTATCTCTTGCAAAGGTCACTTCCCATCTTGTGAGGCACTGACAAATGATGCGCTGCATGTGCGCCAGTTGTCGTAACCTAGAAGCTTCCATCTTTTTTCGTATATTCGTTTATTCAAAAACGTTATATCTCTTGAACAGTGCATCCAAATCCCGAGCGGCCTGTGGCACAAGCACAAGGATGGTATTTTGTATTGTTCGGTTGGCTTTCAGCCGGTTCCTGTACCGTTTGATGGTTTCCAGCTGGTTTTTATGACCGATTATTTTACTCCGACATTTTCTTTGGCCTTCTTTTAAGTAAAAACTTTTCATGGGTTAAAAAATGTACAAGAAATTAAAAAAGTTCATGAATTAAAAAATATTCACGAACTTCCAAATGTTAGAGAATTTTTAATATGTTAACAAGTTTTAAAAAATCTTCATGAATTTTAAAAATGTATGCGTAGTTGAAACTTTTCATGAATTAAAAAATAGTCATGAATATTAAAATGTATCTTATTTCCTAAAATGACAATTTGAAAAATTCATGAGTTTAATATTTCTATGAATTAAAGTGAAAAACATAAATAAAATGATAATAAGGAAAATTCAAAAATAATGGAAAAGGAATTTATATGAAAGAAAATAGTAAGAAACCAAGAAAATCAACACAAAAACACATAAACAAAGAAAAAATAAGACCTGAGACCGAACATTCTCGCACCTTCGTATACTGTTTTTTTTTCTGCGGCACCTTCGTATAACTGTTTCGAAAGTGCTAAGAAAACTGTTTGCAAAACCAAAAAGCAGTGCGTGACGTTGGCCGGGGTTTTTTTTAGAGCAAAACGACTTCATTTCTCATATACCGATTGCACACTACTTCTCGCAGCAGACGGAACATCTCTACTATTAAAGGAGAATCAAATGTCGTGATGGTTCAACCTCGCTCTATGCTACCCCTTCCACCCCCGTTCGATGAAAATAAAGACCCAGAAAAACATCCCACGTCTCGTACATCCCGCTTGTGAAAGAAAAACCCCAACCCACGATTGCACGCACGACCCATCTTCCCCGTCGTTCTTCGCCACCCCCCCCCCCCCCCCCCCCCCCGCCCCCTCATCTCTCTCTCCCTAGAAAATCGCCGCCGCTTGTGCTGTCGCCCCGCCTTGATCCACTGTCTTTGCCTTCCGACGACGGCTCAGACCTTGACTTGGAGGACCTCGACATGGTATGCCGCTCCTGTATGATCACCAAAGCCGCCCCGGACGGTCTACAGGTCTCCTCCTATATCCCTGGCCTGCGACCACAACGGCGGCGACAACCTATGGTTTGTCGAGCGGGGATTAGGACATTGGACAAGGTCGGAAGGACCGAGCCCTCGTTCGCAGGTTTGTAAAATTGAACTGCACAAGTCATCTGTTGATTTATTAGAGGATGTACTCAAGTATATCATCTGTTTACAGCAGCACGCTGCCAATCTTGCTAGAAAGAAGATCCTCAAGTATATCATCTGTTTACAGCAACACGTTGCCAATCTTGCTAGAAAGAAGATCCCTGCTTCCATGTCCTCAAGCTTGTCAAGCAGCTTATATTGTTTGTGGGGAATGAATATAATTTCCCATGACATATCAGATAATATGTTTGTAATGTACAGGAGTTCATGACGGCGCCTCCTTGTTCAGGGAGGCCAGTAAAGATGGGAGTTCAGGTGTACCACCACTTCAAGGTGAACAGCTAACCTGGCCTTTTCATATCTCTACTATTAAAGGAGAATCGAACGTCGTGATGGTTCAACCTCGCTCTACGCTGCCCCTTCCACCCCTGTTCGATGAAAATAAAGACCCGGAAAAACAGCCCATGTCCCGTCCATCCCGCTCATGAAAAAAAATAAAGAAAAAAAACAACCCCAACCCACGATTGCATGCACGACCCATCTTCCCCGTCGTTCTTCGCCGCCCCCCGCCCCCTCCTCTATCTCTCCCTAGAAAATCGCCGCCGCTTGTGCTGTCGCACCGCCTTGATCCATTGTCTTTGCCCTCCGACGACGGCTCAGACCTGTACTCCGACGACGGCTCAGACCTCGAGTTGGAGGACCTCGACATGGTCTGCCGCTCCTGTATGATCACCAAAGCCGACCCGGACAGTGTACAGGACTCCTCCTATCTCGCTGGCCTTTGACCACGACGGCGGCGACAACCTATGGTTTGTCGAGCGGGATTAGGGCGTACGGACAACAAGGTCAGAAGGACCGAGCCCTCGTTCGCAGGTTTGTAAAATTGAACTGCACAAGTCGTCTGTTGATTTATTAGAGCATGTACTCAAGTATATCATCTGTTTACAGCAGCACGCTACCAATCTTGCTAGAAAGAAGATCCTCAAGTATATCATCTGTTTACAGCAACACGTTGCCAATCTTGCTAGAAAGAAGATCCATGCTTCCATGTACTCAAGCTTGTCAAGCAGCTTATATTGTTTGTGAGGAATGAATATAATTTCCCATGACATGTCAGATAATATGTTTGCAATGTACAAGAGTTCATGACGGCACCTCCTTGTTCAGGGAGGCCATTAAAGATGGGAGTTCAGGTGTACCACCACTTCAAGGTGAACAGCTAACCTGGCCTTTTCATAACGTATTTGTACTTCAAAATATGTAGATGGAGTGTTCATCGCATAACCAAGAAGTATGGCCAAGACCCCACAAACATTTAGGATCATGAAAGGTGGTTTTGCATCTAACATTCAGGTAACAGTCACCCACATGTTTCTCTGGTGCTACTATATTATAGGATAGCACAATTTCTTTATATGTATGATGTATCGCGAAGTTGCAGGGAACTCTGATGGCAGGATGAGTGCAAACCAGCATATGTTTTCTTTCACGATATAAAGTAGAGTCTGCTCTTAATCACGAAATGGGCAATTTTGTGGATTATGATGTTCTGAATATAGCCACTATTTTCAGTTTAAGCAACTTGCAACAATGAGCCTTGACTGTTTTCTGACGACTTCAATTGAATATGTGAATCCAAATGCTCATATGTGCTTTAAAAAATGTATACTCATGCATGAAAGTAAAGAGGGTCTTGATTCTTGAACTGTTGAAGACAGATGTAGCTAAGGCTGGCTACACAAGAAGATTTTTTTTGTCTACACATAGCTCATGATTCAGACCTTGTATACTTATTCATGTGTGACAGATGGTCATTGGAATGGATGTTGCTGCTTCTGAATTTTACAGTGAGAAGGATCAGACTAATCAACCTCGATTTTGTTGCATCTTCATTAGCAGGTTCGGTTTGTCCAACACTATATTACGTGCATTTGTCCAGTTCAATTTTTTTTTACCATCTTGCAATGCGAGGTGCAAGAGATGTGTTGCTCTATGTCTTATTCCATTAAATCCTGTAGGGAACTGGCAATGCAGGCTCGGTTAGTTTGATGTCCTGTGGAGAAGCGAATTATTTTGCGCCACCCCCAAAATATTCATCTTTGTACCCTTTTCTCCATTGATCAGTGCAACGACTTATCAGTGAACTTTACCTGATATTTTTTTTGCTTGAGACATAGTTAGTCATGCTGCTGATCATATTGTATTCTTGTCATGGTTCAAGACTGGGAGTGTACCTATACTTCATGCTTCTGATGGTGAATCATTTCTATGGCATTACATACAACCAGTGGGAAGAGGTCAGTAGGCACTAGCATGTTTCACTATTTGAATTACAAACTAAAATTTATTCAAGTACGATTGAGTGCATTGATCTGAACCGGCACACCCCTATGCCGGCGACAGGTGACGCGGCCGCATCGAGGCCACCCATCCCTTCTATCGAGCTCGCCGCCGAACACAAGGATAGGGTGCGAAGGAGGAGCGGACGCATCCGGACCGGCACACCCCTGTGTCGGTGACAGGTGACGTGACCGCGTCGAGCCACCCATCCCTCCTACTGAGCTCCCCATCGAACACACCCCGTGTCACCTCACCATGGCAGCCGGCACACATCCCTGCGAGGCCACCAGCAATCGCGCGCCCACCAACGAGGGTTACCACATTGACCCGTAGCCGCAGCCAAGGAAGCCCACCAAGGAGACCCTCCCGTGCTAAGCGCCGCCATCTAGCCGCAAGGGCCCGACTGGACGGGGGCCGCCCACCTCCACCACTACCGCGCCACCTTCTCACCATTGCTCCACGGCGAGAGAGGCCACTAGCGACTCGCAGCGTCAGATGCGGATACGGACGCGCCGCCACGAAGCTGCCGCCGCCATCACCACCAACTGGCCAGCACCACCACCATGCCACCCGTCGCCGTAGCACCGCATCCTGGCCCGCGAGATCCGGCACCACCCCGCCAGCTGGCTAGAAAGAAGATCCATGCTTCCATGTCCTCAAGCTTGTCAAGCAGCTTATATTGTTTGTGGGGAATGAATATAATTTCCCATGACATGTCAGATAATATGTTTGTAATGTACAGGAGTTCGTGACGGCACCTCCTTGTTCAGGGAGGCCATTAAAGATGGGAGTTCAGGTGTACCACCACTTCAAGGTGAATAGCTAACCTGGCCTTTTCATAACGTATTTGTACTTCAAAATATGTAGATGGAATGTTCATCGCATAACCAAGAAGTATGGCCAAGACCCCACAAACATTTTGGATCATGAAAGGTGGTTTTGCATCTAGCATTCAGGTAACAATCACCCACATGTTTCTCTGGTGCCTGAGGGCGCCGTTCCCCTCCTTGGAGGCGTCGATATGGACTGATCCCCTCACTTCCCCTTCCCCTAGGTCTCCCGGGCGAAAGCCCTAACTTTGTTGGGCGGCGACGGCGCTCACGGCGTGGTTCCCTTCTTGAAGGCGCCGCTTTGGGAACCTTGGGGCTGGGTGACGCTTGTGGGTGGTGGGCGACGGCGGTGGTGCGGCCCTATCCTAGCATGGATCTGCGTCAGTTGCTTGGAGATGGACTCGCGTAGGTGGAGGTCGTCGTTTGGCGTCATGGTGGCGTCGATGGCGGAGGCACCTGCCAAGGTTGGCATCTCAATCTGCTCTGAAGATGGACCAGTGGAAGATGGCGGCGACGACACATGTGAGTGCGTCGGACCGGTTTGTGCCCCGGACCCGGTATGTGGCTCGGTCGGGGCCTCCGGCTTTAGATGTTAGGCTTAGGTGAGAGGTCTGGGTATTTGGCCCAGCTTGCACCCCTTCATCATATGGATTGGAGTAGCGGCAGATGTTGCCAAGATGACGGATTCAGGCATATTGTTGTACGACTTTGTAAGGTCCTCGAGAATAATCAATAAAATGGCCGCATGCATCTCCCAGATGCAGAGGCCGGGGGTCATCCTCCTTTTCTAAAAAAAAACTATATTATAGGATAGCACAGTTTCTTTATATGTATGATGTATCGCGAAGTTGTAGGGAACTCTGATGGCAGGATGAGTGCAAACCAGCATATGTTTTCTTTCACGATATAAAGTAGAGTCTGCTCTTAATCACGAAATGGGTAATTTTGTGGATTATGATGTTCTGAGTATAGACACTATTTTCAGTTTAAGCAACTTGCAACAATGAACCTTGACTGTTTTGACGACTTCAATTGAATATGTGAATCCAAATGCTCATATGTGCTTTAAAAAAAACATATACTCATGCATGAAAGTAAAGAGGGTCTTGATTCTTGAACTGTTGAAGACAGATGTAGCTAAGGCTGGCTACACTAGAAGATTTTTTTTGTCTACACAGCTCATGATTCAGACCTTGTATACTTATTCATGTGTGACAGATGGTCATTGGAATGGATGTTGCTGCTTCTGAATTTTACAGTGAGAAGGATCAGACTAATCAACCTCGATTTTGTTGCATCTTCATTAGCAGGTTCGGTTTGTCCAACACTATATTACGTGCATTTGTCCAGTTCAATTTTTTTTCCATCTTGCAGTGCGAGGTGCAAGGGATGTGTTGCTCTATGTCTTATTCCATTAAATCCTGTAGGGAACTGGCATTGCAGGCTCAGTTAGTTTGATGTCCTGTGTTGAAGCGAATTATTTTGCGCCACCCCCAAAATATTCATCTTTGTACCCTTTTCTCCAATGATCAGTGCAACGACTTATCAGTGAACTTTACCTGATATTATTTTTGCTTAGGACATAGTTAGTCATGGTCCTGATCATATTGTATTCTTGTGATGATTCAAGACTGGGAGTGTACCTATCCTTCATGCTTCTTATGGTGAATCATTTCTATGGCATTACATACAACCAAAGGGAAGAGGAAGTAGGCACTAGCATGTTTCACTATTTGAATCACAAACTAAAATTTATTCAACTACGATTGAGTGCATTGATTCGGACCGGCACACCCCTATGCCGGCGATAGGTGACGCGGCCGCATTGAGGCCACCCATCCCTCCTACCGAGCTCCCCGCCGAACACGAGGATAGGGTGAGAAGGAGGAGCGGACGCATCCGGACCGGCACACCCCTGTGTCAGTGACAGGTGACGTGACCGCATCGAGCCACCCATCCCACCTATTGAGCTCCCCATCAAACACACCCCGCGTCACCTCACCATGGCAGCCGGCACACATCCCTGCGAGGCCACCAGCAATCGTGCGCCCACCAACGAGGGATGCCACATTGACCCATAGCCACAGCCAAGGAAGCCCACCAAGGAGACCCTCCCGCGCTAAGCGCCGCCGTCCAGCCGCAAGGGCCTGACTAGACGGGGGCCGCCCACCTCCACCGCTATTGCGCCACCTCCTCACCATTGCTCCACGGCGAGAGAGGCCACTAGCGACTTGCAGCGTCAGATGCGGATATGGACGTGCCGCCACGAAGCCGCCGCCGCCACCATCACCACCAGCTAGCCAGCACCACCACCATGCCGCCCGTCGCCGTAGCACCGCATCCCGGCCCGTGAGATCCGGCACCCCCACCCCCTCCCCCCCCCCCCCCCCCTCCGCGCGCGCGCGCGCACTAGGAGATGAAGGAGGAGTCTCGCCGCATCCGGCGACGCACGGGCTTCGCCCGCGCGCGCCCCCTGGCGGCAGCGAGGAAGGGGCGGAGGAGGAGGGGAGGGGAGGCGGCGGCGCTAGGGTTAGCCTCCCGGACGCCTGCGGGAGCGTCGCGGGAGGAGGAGGGATCACATAATCGACAATCTATGCATGCCTTACTTTTTCCTACCAGTGATGTTTGCTGTGGAGATTTGACCGGAAATTCAGGCCCTTACACAATTATAGTGTTAATTACACTGCAAGATTTAGCAAGTTGTGCGCTATTTATACGCAATCTTTTATAATCAAAGTGAAGTGAATTTATGGCCATGAATCTGTTTATTTTAAAGTGTGCAAAATGAATCAAAATTGTGTTTCTTGTTTACGGATACAATTTCTTTCCAATTAAGGTTGTTGCTTATTCCATGTGATTATCTGATTTTGGCCCACTCTATTTTTTTGGTTTCTTGGGACTCATCTCTCTGGAGTATGCTGAAGCAAGGGGCATTGCTTAAAGTTGTTGTGAGGTGCCTTTCATCCTCAACTGTAGCTCCAACGAATATAGATGTAGCTCACAAAAAAGGGAAAAGATGTATTTTGTATTTGCAAGGGTTGATGCATGATTACATATGCATGTAGAAACCTGTTCGTGCTTTGTTCATGGTAAGTGTGTGTGAGATAAGTGTATGAGTATAACACTAATGATTACTTATTTTTCATATGACACCTTCTATGTGTGCTGACAAGTGAATGTGTATTTTGATTCCTGTAAATGACATCACTTTGTGTTTTCTAGACATGATTTATGTTGGCTATACCAACAAAAATCCTGCTTTCATTGTGCTCTCTCAAAGTCAAAGCTATGTATCTTTCAGTGTATAACCTTTTAAAGAACATAATCTACTGATGAAGGTTTCAGTATGATCATGTAATTTTTTTTATCAAATTGCCACATAGACTACTTTGTTTTGATAGTGTACTATCTTATATGCATCCATAAGAGCTAAGTTGTTGCACAGTTCTTAGGTGCCCGATTGCTTATTATGCCTCGTTGGGTTGTGCTATGTTACATTGGGCCAACATGTGCCCAGATTACATTTTTATGTCTTGTTGGGCTGTGGGTAAAGAGGAGGTGATATCTGGCAATGATGAGCAGACCGGATAACAAGTCGTAGGCAACCCTAGGGACGATGATGATTTCAGACGTGGGGTCATGGCTATGAGGTCAAAGCGCTACGGAAGGGGTAGTAGTGGGGACAAGGTGGTATAAAACGAACCAGAAGAGCCTAACATAGGAAGAGATAAACATCCATAATGACTTTTTAGAAACCACACATGACACCTTTCAATCTATCATTATATATATTTTTATTATCCCGTGGCAACGCACGGCGTCTAACTAGTAGAGAATGCAAAGCAAATCGGTATCCCCTGGGTAGTGGCCGATTGTATGTGCTTTTTGTCTCTATTTCTTTAGATTTGAAGACCCGGATTTTCTAGGGGCCCCCTTTCTGGTCAACGGGCTTGTTTGAACACCTAGACGTATAGTTCTGGCTCTTTACGGTTCCCCCCTTTCTTTTGGACAATGCTAACGCCCACACATGTGGTGTGAGCCAAACCCACCCATACGCCCTATAACACACAGACTGACGAAGACATGTACCTAGGGTAGGGTAATAGGCCTGACCTAGACACCCTTCCCCGAGGACACTGCTCTAAAGCCAAGGACATTCAAAGGATAGCATCATCTACCGACTGAAATCACCACAGGGTGCAACCCACTCGACCAACAGTTCACTCGGATAACCCAATTTCATTCGACCGGGGTGTACTCACTCGACCACATCAGAAACCACTCGGAAGACAGAAGATCTAAGGTCACTCAGGATGGCAATGGTCAGGCGTTCACTCCGTAGTCTTAATGATCATTTATTTGCCTTTATTGCTGGCGTTATCAGTAACGTCCTGTCTTTATGGACATTGAACCCCTTGTAACGTAGGACGGCTGGGGTCCTGGCGCACTCTATATAAGCCACCCCCCTCCACTGGCACAAGGGTTCGCACCCCCTGTAACTTCACGCATAATCCAATCGACCGAGCCTCCGGGCACCGATACGTAGGGTTGTTACTTCCTCCGAGAAGGGCCTGAACTCGTAAATCTTGCGTGCACAACCTCATCGTAGCTAGGATCTTGCCTCCTCATACCTACCCCCTATTCTACTGTCAGACTTAGAACCACGACAGTTGGCGCCCACCTTGGGGCAGGTGTCTTAGCGACTTTTCGGTGAGGTTGCAATTTTTTCCGATATCCATCATCATGGTTTCGGGTGGAGGTTTGGCTGAGGGCCACGAGATCCGTCTCGGCGCGCTCGTCTTCATCGCCGACGACTCCGCCTGGCTCCAGGAGGCCCCCCTCGACGTCGAGACGTTCCCCATCCGCGGGGCGACGCACTTTCGTGCGTGTGTCCGCGGCGTCCTTCTACGGCAGCCGTCAACCCAATATCGGTCGGTTCCTACGACGTCTTCGTTCCCCGCTGTTCGCCGTTGCAAGCAATCCGGTCGATCGCGGCTTCAGCGGTGGGTGATGCATGCGGTGGCACATCAGTCGGCCACCCCTCAAGTCGCGGCGATCGAGCCCGATGAATCTCTCTACGGCCTGTTCGATCTGTCGACTGGCTCCGTCGAGACTCTGTCCGAGTGCGACAGCAGCGATCCTGCGGCGGAGGTCCTGATGGTCGACACGCCACGTAGCCCACCAGGCATGCGTCGCAACGGAGGCGGCGACGGCGGTGGCGATCCGTCGCGTGTTCACGAGGAATACCACCCCGAAACCCTCTCTTCACAGCGGAGGGAGGAACTTCACCGCCGTAACGAGGAAGCACTCCACACGCCCATCGTCGGAGAGACCTCTGAGGCTCGGGCCTTGGAGGCAGCGCGCTTGGCCACTTTGGCTGAACACACTCGACTGGAAAATTTTCAGCATGCACTCGACGAACGTGCTCGGCAGCAGATTCCTGAGTCCAGTCGACGGCGGCAATTGTTCCCTCCTGAACCTCAGGTATACCGCACTCCTATTCAGAATCTTGCAGCTGCAGCTCATATAGCAGAGTCCATCCAGCCATCCCAGTCGGAAGCTGGACGAGGTTTGATGCAGATCCGGGCTCTGCTCCGGGCGGCAGGAAACCAAAACACTGCAGTATCTCAGTCGCGTAACAGAATCCATAGCAGATCTGTGGTGGCTGACACAGTTCAATCGGCTCACAGCCCAAGATCGCCTCCGCGGCGTGAGGGGCGGGTGCATCGCCAAGATCAGCACTTGGGTCGGAACCACGAGCAGTACGATCATCGACTCGGCCGTGATGACCGCCGTCGAGCGCCTACGCCCCCTCCGAGAAGCGGATCATATGTGCCCCGGCACTATGATGACAGGCGCCCGTACAGCAGAGGGCGAAGGACGCCGGTCGACCCAAGAGAGCCAGGGTTTGATGCGAGGTCAATTTTAGTGCAAGGTTTGGTCGACAGGAACCGAGCACACAGAGAGGGGCAAGGCAGGGATCGCCCGAGTGGAAGCAGAATACATGGTTAGGGTCCCGAGTGTTTTAGCAGAGCCATCAGAGCCGCTGAGATCCCCCCCCAACTTCAGGTTGGCGACTGGGGTTAGTAAGTTCACCGGTGAGTCGAATCCTGACACTTGGCTGGAAGATTACCGAGTGGCTGTTCAGATCGGTGTGGAAATGATGAGGTAGCTATGAAACATCTTCCTCTCATGCTGGAAGGGTCGGCCAGAGCATGGCTGAATCAGTTGGCTCCAGGCAGTATATTCAGCTGGGAGGAGTTAACCCGAGTGTTTGTCAGGACATTCGAGGGCACATGCAAACGACCTGCGGGGTTGACGGAATTGCAACATTGTGTACAGAAGCCGAATGAAACTCTGAGGGATTACATCCAAAGATGGACCACTTTACACCACACAGTAGAAAATGTATCCCAACACCAAGCAGTTTGTGCCTTCAAGGAGGGCGTTCGGTATCGAGAGCTTAATCTGAAATTCGGTCGGACAGGAGATATGTCTCTGACCCGAATGATGGAAATAGCCACCCGGTACGCTAATGGTGAAGAAGAGGACCAACTCCGCAGTGGAAAGGGCAAACCAGTCGCCCAAGACACCGGAGTGGGTCGGAAGCAGAAACGCAAAGCCGAGCCAGCAGGACCAGGTGAAGCTGCAGTTGTAACTCAAGGAAAATTCAAGGGAAAGCCCAAAGGACCCTGGATCCCCAAGAAGGTGAAAGATCAGGCAGGGAACGATGTGTTGGACTTGCCATGTCACATTGACACCAAGAAGGATGAAGAGGGTAATCTGATTTATCCCAAATATACCGCTCGACAATGTCGGCTCCTGATCTAGCAGTTCCAAGAGAAACAGCCCAATGAAAAGGAAAAAGAGTCTGACAAGGATGGTGACAAGGAAGAAGATGATGACGGTTTCCCTAACGTCAATTCCACTTTGATGATTTTTGCTGACATTGAAAGTAAAAGTCGACTGAAAGTCATCAACAGAGAGGTAAACATGGTTGCTCCGGCAACGACGACATATTTGAAATGGTCAAAGACTCCCATCACATTCGACCAATCTGACCACCCACCGCACGTCGCCACCCCCGGGAGGCAAGCGTTGGTGGTCGACCTGGTCGTTGGGGGCACCCGACTGACCAAAGTCTTGATGGATGGTGGCAGCGGCTTGAACATTTTGTATGCTGAGACTCTTCGTGGGATGGGCATTCCGATGTCCAAGCTCAGTGAGAGCAACATGCGGTTCCACGGTGTCATTCCAAGGAAGAAAGCTGATTCACTCGGCCAGATCACTCTTGACGTGGTTTTCGGTGACTCAAAGAATTACCGGAAGGAGAAGTTGACATTTGAAGTTGTGGATTTTCACAGTGCCTATCATGCTATTCTGGGCAGAACTGCATATGCCCGTTTCATGGCTCGACCGTGTTACGTGTACCTCAAGCTGAAGATGCCTGGCCCCAGGGGCGTGATCACAGTCACTGGTAATCGGCAACAAGCAGAAGAGTGCCTCCAGAAGGGCTCTAAGATAGCCGATGAACAGAAGGCAGCGATAGAAATGGAAGAATATAAGAAGACTACAGATCCGAGTGATTTGTTGCGCGCTAAGAAGCCTGCTTTAGAGTCTGCATTTCAGTCGTCCGGTGAAACAAAGCCTGCTCACATTCACCCGACCGATCCCAGTGCTGCTCCGACTCATATCTCAACAACACTCGACAGCAAATAGGAAGAAGCGCTCATCCAGTTCCTCCGTGAGAACTGGGACATCTTCGCATGGAAGCCGTCTGACATGCCGGGTGTACCCAGGGGACTGGCTGAGCACCATTTGTGAGTCGATCCAAAGGCAAAACCCGTGAAAGAGCATCTCCGTCGGTCCGCTGCGGAGAAGAGAAAGGCAATCGGCGAAGAGGTGGCTCGGCTTTTGGCAGCTGAGTTCATCCGCGAAATTTACCACTCTGAGTGGCTCGCCAATGTTGTCATGGTTCCCAAGAAGGACAATTCACTCCGTATGTGCATTGATTTAAAGCATATCAATCGGGCCTGCCCGAAAGATCATTTTCCTCTCCCCCGCATCGATTACATAGTCGACTCGACTGCGGGATGTGAGCGATTGTCCTTCCTGGATGCATATTCCGGGTACCATTAGATCCGACTGTATGGACCTAATGAAATAAAAATAGCTTTTATCACCCCATTCGGGTGCTTCTGCTACATCACCATGCCCTTTGGTCTCAAGAATGCTGGTGCCACATTCATGCGCATGATATAGAAGTGTCTGCTAGCTCAAATCAGTTGGAATGTGGAAGCATACATGGATGACATCGTGGTTAAGTCGCGCAAAGGTTCCAACCTGTTGACTGACCTTGCCGAAACCTTTGCCAATTTGAGAAGATATGATATCAAGCTTAATCCGTCGAAGTGTACATTTGGAGTTCCAGGTGGAAAGTTACTCGGTTTCCTCGTTTCCGAACGTGGGATCGATGCAAACCCAGAGAAAGTTGGTGCAATCCTCCGAATGAAACGCCCTGTGCGTGTACACGACGTTCAGAAACTTACTGGTTGTTTGGCCGCTTTGAGTCGATTCATTTCTCGTCTCGGCGAAAAGGCATTACCTCTTTACCGACTGATGAAGAAATCTGATATGTTCGAGTGGACTCCGGAAGCTGACACAGCGTTTACAGAGCTCAAAGCCCTGCTTTCCACCCAGCCGGTGCTTGCTGCTCCAATCAGCAAAGAGCCTTTACTGCTTTATATAGCAGCCACTGGACAGGTTGTCAGTATAGTACTCACAGTCGAGCAGGAAGAAGAAGGTAAAACCTACAAGGTTCAACGCCCAGTGTACTATATTTCTGAAGTCTTAACCCCATCCAAGCAGAGATATCCACATTATCAGAAGCTTGTCTATGGAATTTACTTGACCGCAAAGAAGGTTGCACATTACTTCTCAGATCATTCGATTACAGTCGTCAGCGACGCTCCGTTGTCAGAAATTTTGAACAACAGAGATGCAACTGGTCGAGTGGCAAAGTGGGCGATTGAACTCCTTCCGCTGGATATCAAGTTTGAGGCAAAGAAAGCGATCAAATCTCAAGCGATAGCAGATTTCCTCGTCGAGTGGATTGAACAACAGTTACCGACCCAGATACAGTCGGAACATTGGACTATGTTCTTCGACGGGTCCAAGATGTTGAATGGTTCAGGCGCTGGAGTAGTCCTGGTATCTCCACGAGGCGACAACCTCAGATATGTTCTCCAGATTCACTTTGATTCCTCCAACAATGAAGCTGAATATGAGGCACTCCTGTACGGGTTGCGTATGGCCATTTCACTCGGCGTCCGCCGCCTAATGGTTTACGGTGACTCAGATTTAGTGGTTAATCAAGTGATGAAGGAGTGGGATGTCAGGAGCCAAGCTATGACTGGTTATTGCAATGCGGTGAGAAAGTTAGAAAAGAAGTTTGAAGGGCTAGAGCTCCACCATATACCCCGACTGAAGAATCAAGCAGCTGATGACTTGGCGAAAATAGGTTCCAGGCAGGAGCCTATTCCCAGCAATGTGTTTTTGGAGCATATTCACAAACCATCAGTTCAAGAAGATCCCTTCACTGAAGAGCCCCCACAGCCTAAAAGTTCCTCTGATCCGACTGAAGTTGAAATCCCAGCTGTGGTCGACTTGATCATGGAAGTTTTGATCGTTATTCCTGATTGGACAGTGCCGTATATCGCATATATTCTCAGGAAAGAGCTTCCAGAGGATGAAGAAGAGGCTCGCCAGATTGTCCGTCGATCCAAAGCCTTCACAGTAATGGGGGGTAGCTCTATAGAGAAAGTCTCACTGGGGTCGTTCAGAAATGCATCACTCCGGAAGAAGGCCGAATGATCCTCGATGATATTCACTCGGGGACCTGTGGTCACCATGCGTCTTCTCGGGCCATCGTGGCCAAAGCGTATCGAGCAGGGTTTTATTGGCCGCGGGCAAATGAGATGGCAAAGGGAATAATTAACAAATGTGAGGGCTGTCAGTTCTACTCCAACATGTCCCACAAACCTGCTTCAGCCTTGAAGACCATTCCACTCGTCTGGCCATTCGCTGTTTGGGGTTTAGATATGGTAGGACCTTTGAAGACTGGCAGGAGTGGTTTCACCCATGTGCTTGTAGCAGTAGACAAGTTCACCAAATGGATCGAAGCTAAACCTATCAAAAACCTGGATGCAAGTACTGCCGTAAGCTTCATCAGAGGGTTAACATTTAGGTACGGAGTCCCACACAGCATCATCACGGATAATGGGTCAAACTTTGATTCTGATGAGTTCCGAGCTTTCTGTGCGTCCCAAGGTACTCGGGTCGACTATGCTTCAGTCGCCCACCCTCAGTCGAATGGACAAGCAGAAAGAGCGAATGGTTTGATTCTCAAAGGGCTGAAACCTCGATTGATGCGCGACCTCAAGCATGCGGCCGGCGCTTGGGTAGATGAGCTACCATCAGTCCTTTGGGGATTAAGAACAACACCAAATCGGTCGACTGGTCGAACCCCCTTCTTCATGGTCTATGGGGCTGAGGCTGTGCTGCCGAGTGACTTGCTTCACAATGCACCCCGAGTAGAACTTTTCTCAGAAGCCGAAGCAAAACGAGCTCGAGAAGATGTTGTTGATCTTTTGGAAGAAGAAAGAGAGATGGCCTTGATCCGATCGACCATTTATCAGCAAGACCTTCGTCGATTATATGCCAGAAATGTGAAGGGTCGAGCATTTCAGGAAGGGGACCTTATGCTCCGAGTGGACCAGCAACGGCCTCACAAACTTGCCCCCGCTTGGGAAGGTCCCTTCATCGTCACCAAGGTGCTCCACAACGGAGCGTATCACCTCTACAATGTGGAGCATAATAAAGACGAGCCACGTGCTTGGAATGCGGAGCTACTCCGCCGTTTTTATACTTAAGTGTTCAGACTGATGAGATGTAATAAAGAGTACCTTTCAGTTCGTTTATCAAAGACATGGTTCTACAGTCTCCTAAATGATTGTTGTTACTAATACATGTGTCCAAAATCCCCGAGTGGGTGGCTTAGCCGCGAATCCGATTCGCCTAAGTTCAAAAAATCCTACCGAGTGATGAGCAACCCTCTTACTCGGGGGCTTAGCTGCAGTCCTGTACTCGCCTAAGTTTGTAAAATCCTACCGAGTGATGAGCAACCCTCTCACTCGGGAGCTTAGCTGCAGTCCTGTACTCACCTAAGTTTGTAAAATCCTACCGAGTGATGAGCAACCCTCTCACTCGGGGGCTTAGCTACAGTCCTGTACTCGCCTAAGTTTGTAAAATCCTACCGAGTGATGAGCAACCCTCTCACTCGGGGGCTTAGCTGCAGTACTGTACTAGCCTAAAGTGTTGTAAATCCTACCGAGTGATGAGCAATCTCTCACTCGGGGGCTTAGCTGCAGTCCTGTCTCGCCTAAGTTTGAAAATCATACCGAGTGATGACCAACCCTTCACTCGGGGGCATAGCTGCAGTCCGTACTGCCTAAGTTTGTAAAATCCTACCGACTGAAGCAATCCTCTCACTCGGGGGCTTAGCTGCAGTCCTGTACTCGCCTAAGTTTGTAAAATCCTACCGAGTGATGAGCAACCTCTCACTCGGGGGCTTAGGTGCAGTCCTGTACTCGCCTAAGTTTGTAAATCCTACGAGTGATGAGCAACCCCTCACTCGGGGCTTAGCTGAGTCCTGTACTCGCTAAGTTTGTAAAATCCTACCGAGTGATGAGCAATCCTCTCACTCGGGGGCTTAGCTGCAGTCCTGTACTCGCCTAAGTTTGTAAAATCATACCGAGTGATGAGCAACCCTCTCACTCGGGGGCTTAGCTGCAGTCCTGTACTTCGCCTAAGTTGTTACAACCTACCGAGTGATGAGCAATCCTCTCACTCGGGGGCTTAGCTGCAGTCATGTACTCGCCTAAGTTTGTAAAATCCCACCGAGTGAAGAGCAACCCTCTCACTCAGGGGCTTAGCTGCGGTCCTGTACCCGCCTAAGTTTAAAAAATCCTACCAAGTGATGAGCAACCCTCTCACTCGGGGGCTTAGCTGCGGTCCTGTACTCGCCTAAGTGTAAAACACGCTCCATCCTGATCTGCAAGGACGACGAGGTGCAGGTCGTCCGCGATCCTCTCCTCAGAACTGCATCACAAGAACAAAAGTCTGTTCCGAGTGAAGATACAAGTTCCACTCGGAAATAAAAACAAGCATATTTAAGGGCAAACTAAGTTCGGACGAAGGAGTTTAAAGTACTCGGGCATCAGGCCCGAAGGAGTTTTACGGTTACAAAATCACTCGGCATACCGAGGCAAATTGAATCGGATCATAAAAGTTCGGACGAAGGAGTTTAAAGTACTCGGGCATCAGGCCCGAAGGAGTTTTACGGTTACAAAATCACTCGGCATACCGAGGCAAATTGAATCGGATCATAAAAGTTTCGTTCACTCCGCAGGGGGGCTGGCAGGCTCGACAAACTCGTCCAAGTCGATTCCATCTGCAATTCGAGTAGCAGCAGCAATGAAGGTCTCCATGAAAGACTGGAAGTCAAGTTTCTTGGTGTTGGCGACCTTGATTGCTGCTAGCTTCTCTTCTCTGGCTTCCTTGCAGTGGACACGAACCAGGGACAGAGCTACATCAGCACCGCATTGAGCAGAGGACTTCTTCCACTCCTGCACTCGACCAGGAATCTCGTTGAGTCGAGTCATTAGAGACTCGAGATCATTTTGGAGCGTTTCCCTTGGCCAGAGTGCTGTGTCGATACGCGACACCGCAACCTTGAGTCGAGCAAGGTAATCCATGGCACTGGCAAGGAGAGACTCCAGTCGGAGCACGTTCATGGCAGCTTCATCTTTGACAGGGGAGTTGATGGGGTCCAAGTTCATCTCGACTCGCCCAGTCTCTTCCTCGAAGTCTTGACAGAATTCTGCACTCACAGAGAAATAATGAGTCGACAGCAGTATGATGAGTCAACGAAAGCAAACCAATCGGACAAAGAAAAGTACCTTCAAGCATGAGGAATAATTTTTTGGCGAGTCCTCCCAGATAGTTCTCCAGCTCGTCCCTCCTGCGGGTGATGTCTTCCACTTTGTCGGTCAGGGTCCGTTTGTCCTTCTTCAGACGAGTCACCTCTTTATTAGCTTCATCAAGAGCAGCCTTCAGCTTGGTATTCTCTTCCTCCAACTTTCCGACTGAGGCCATCTTTTGGTCGGCAAGTGCCGTTTTGTCTTCGGCAGTTTTCTTCGCAGCCGCAAGGGCAAGGTCCTTCTTCTCCAATGCCTGTCTCATTCTTTCTAGAAAGAATAACATTTGAATCAGAAAAAGGAGGAGAAAAGATGGCAAGAGAACCAGTCGACAAGCTTTCCTTACCAGCAGCGTCATCCTTGGCCTTCTGCAAGTTATTTTGAGCCAACTCCAGGTCAAGATTGAGCTGGATTTGCTTCTGCTCCAAGTCAGCGAACCGGGCTCCAAGATCACAAGATTTCTGTGTTCAGAAGATAGTCAGTCGGCAGACACAAAGATTGGTCGCTTCCGAGCAATAAAGTAGCAAGTTCAAATAGTTCTAAGACTACTGCTGAATCAAACATTCGACAATAGTCTCGGGGACTACACCCAGTGGGTGCACTCAGCGTGCCCCCACTGGTCCGACTTTTTCAATCGGCTTGGTCCGTCCAGTCAAAAAAAAAACTCAGACCATAGCCGACTGCCCGCAGTCGACTACGGTCTCGGGGACTACACCCAGTGGGTGCACTCAGCGTGCCCCCACTGGTAAAGGTTCCACTCGGCATGATCTACACAGACCGAGTGGAAAAGCTCTGTTCAAAGACCCCCGCCGAATCAAACATTCGACGGCGGTCTCGGGGACTACACCCAGTGGGTGCACTCAGCGTGCCCCCACTGGTTCAGAGATTCAATCAACACAACCTAGTCGACTCAACTGGAAAAACTACTCAACAGAAATTAAAACACCCAGTGGGTGTACAGACTGACAATGGGTGTGCAATTAAGGTTCCAAAACGCTCATCCACGGACGTCTTGCGGATAAAGCAGCAGTTTCTAAATATCATATCCTAACAGAACAAGCGTCAAGATGGAGTTCAGTCGGAAGTAAGCTAACCTGGACATTGGCCTGAAGTGCTGAGCTGGCATCATAGGCAGCTTGACTGGCCTCGCGCACCACTTTCATCTGCTCCATCATAATGCCTGCCTGGCGTATAGCTTCCTTGGCAGCACTCACTTGGTCTTCTGGGACGTGATGGGCGGTGAAAAGTGGAGTCAGTGTATCAGTTGCAGTAGCTTGAGAGCTTGAGGCATGAAGTTGCACAGAAGAAGCAAGGGCCGGCACAGTCGACGATGAAGGACGACCACTCGACAAGGGATTCGCAAAAGTAACGGAGGCACGGTTGAAGTCCCCGGATTGCTGGATAGCTGGTTCCGTCGCCGGCGTCGACTGAGGCGTCTTGCTAGCTGGTACCTTCTTGACCGAGGTCCTGCTCCTCCTACCCACGAGCTTCTGTGGCTCATCTTCATCGTCGTCTTGAAGTTCAATAACATTTTGCGGAGCTGCAAAAGAATCGACCATAAGAGTTCAGTCGACTGTAGAATCGGCTAGCAAAGAAAAGACGAGATAACAGGGGTCATACCCGCTTTGGATGTGACCGCGTCCTCCATCTCCTCGTCACCATCATCTTTGTAAGCAGAAGTCCCGGAGGTGGCAGTGCTGCAAATCTCAAGGTTCACTCGGTCAAGCAAGTGAATGGGTCGACAACTGATATAAGATTCTTGGAACAAAGGGTGAAAACGAAACACTTACGCAGAGGCGACGGGAACGTCAACCTTGATCTTGGGCAAAGCCTTCCATGGCTTTGACGGCGCGGTCTTGAGCTGCTTCGGAGCCTTCTCAGTCGGCACCGGAGAAGATGTCCGAGTGCACTTCGAAGTCTGTCCAGTCGGTGCTGCCACCTTACCCCGGATACTTGCTGGGTCGTGCTTATGCTTGGAACGCTTTTCCACGCGAGGTGGAGAATCGACCTCCTCACCACTGCTCGAGTTTTCATGCTCTTCATCACTCTCGCCATCAGAGTTCCAGTCGCCGTTGTCGCCTCCGCTCTCTTCTCCTTCCTGGATCTGCTCCCCGCTGGTCATCGAGTACATCTCAGTATATATCTGCGAAGCAAAGAATTGAACAAGCATCAGTCGGTTCCAAAGACAGTTTACAAATTAGAGTAAAAGTCACTCGGCATCGAAGGTTAGACCTTGTCTGGTTCGTTATCAGCGCCGAGTGGCGGAATTCTCCTGGACCCCCTGGGGTTGTCTTTGTTTCCAGTAATGCCCTGCAGCCACTGCGCCACCGTCTCCTCGGCAACTTCCTCCGGGTGGATCCGAGCAGAATCATCGGCACCCGAGTACATCCACATAGGATGATCGCGGGCCTGGAGTGGCTGGATGCGGCGAGTGAGAAACACCTCTAGCAAATCCATGCCGGTCACACCATCGCGGACAAGTTGGATTACTCGTTCAACCAACATAGTCACCTCCACCTTTTCTGCTGGAGTCACTTTCAAGGGAGAGGGCTTCTCAATTCGCCCCATGGTGAAGGGGGGAAGGCCAGTCGACTGACCAGGAGTTGGTTTGTCCTTACAATAAAACCAGGTCGACTGCAACCCTCTGACCGAATCGGGAAGAGTCATAGGTGGAAAAGTGCTTTTACCTCTCATCTGGATCCCTAGACCTCCGCACATCTGGATCACGTGCGTCCTCTCATCACTCGGATTAGCCTTTTTCACAGACTATGAGCGGCAAGTAAAGATGTGTTTGAAGAGACCCCAATGCGATCGACAACCCAGGAAATTCTCACACATGGAGACAAACGCAGCGAGGTATGTGATGGTGTTCGGGGAAAAGTGATGAAGTTGGGCTCCAAAAAAGTTCAGAAAACCTCGGAAAAAAGGATGAGGGGGCAGAGAAAAACCACGGTCGACGTGGGTCGCGAGGAGGACGCACTCACCCTCCTGCGGCTGCGGCTCGGTCTCATCACGTGGCAGCCTCCAGGATCCATGAGCGATCAAGCCCCCCTCGACCAGATCCTCCAGATCCTCTTGCTGAATCGTGGATCGAATCCAGTCGCCCTGGATCCAGCCGGGCGGCAGGCCGGATCTCGACGACGATCCCCCCCGACTCGTCTTCTTGCCCTTCGCTGCCGCCGTCGCTTTCTTCGCACGCTCCAGGGCCGCCGTCTTCTCCTTCCCTATCGCGGCAGGCTGCGCTTGGACGGGGCGGCGGCGTCGAAGGTGGCGGCGAATGTGGTGGAGAAACAGGAGAAGAAGAAGGGGATGGGGAGCACATTGCCAGACTCATCGGCCCCGACGCCTTATATGGGACTGCTCCCTAGTGGCTGACTCGTGGGCCCAGGCAATCCAGTCAAATCCCGCAACAGTCGCGCGCTGAATACGTGGCGAAAAAGGTGGCGTGAGAATCGAGGCGTCCCTGCCTAATCTGCTCCGTTTACTGCGGTACTCTCCGTCCCGCGCGCTTCTCCAAATTTCGAATCCCGTGAGATCCAGAAGCGGCAGTGTGACCAATCGCGCTGAGGATTTTATAGCATACCAACACTCAGAGCTTATCAGCAAAATTCACTCGACAACCTCTGAATGGACCCAGGCGACTGAAAATGAAGTTGAAGTTTTTACAAAGATCACCGGCCCGGTTAAAATGCCTCTGAAGCATATAAATCGGGTCGGAACCATCTTCAACCCCTTCTCCACTCGGACCCAGATCCATTCGGGGGCTAATGATGAAGACATGTACCTAGGGTAGGGTAACAGGCCTGACCTAGACACCCTTCCCCGAGGACACTGCTCTAAAGCCAAGGACATTCAAAGGATAGCATCATCTACCGACTGAAATCACCACAGGGTGCAACCCACTCGACCAACAGTTCACTCGGATAACCCAATTCCATTCGACCGGGGTGTACTCACTCGACCACATCAGAAACCACTCGGAAGACAGAAGATCTAAGGTCACTCAGGATGGCAATGGTCAGGCGTTCACTCCGTAGTCTTAATGATTATTTATTTGCCTTTATTGCTGGCGTTATCAGTAACGTCCTGTCTTTATGGACATTGAACCCCTTGTAACGTAGGACGGCTGGGGTCCTGGCGCACTCTATATAAGCCACCCCCCTCCACTGGCACAAGGGTTCGCACCCCCTGTAACTTCACGCACAATCCAATCGACCGAGCCTCCGGGCACCGAGACGTAGGGCTGTTACTTCCTTCGAGAAGGGCCTGAACTCGTAAATCTTGCGTGCACAACCTCATCGTAGTTAGGATCTTACCTCCTCATACCTACCCCCTATTCTACTGTCAGACTTAGAACCACGACACAGACTGCACCACGTCATCGCATGCATGCATGTGGGAATATTTTTGGATTTTCAGTTTTTAAAATGTTTTATCTCTTAAATGAAAAATCCGATTGAAGATCCGTTTTCACCATTAAATCCCTCGCAACGAGATCTTCGAAACTAGATCTCATATCAATATATTTCGATGAATTTTTTTTGTTAAAAGTTACCATGTCTATTGCATATGAATTACCATGATGTTTACACTGAAGTTGCCATGATATGTTTCAGCTATTTTCTTCTACATTTAAAAGTAAATTTTGACATATTATAAAACGGGGAATTAAGAAACTAGACTTGCCATGAACCATAAACTAAAATTGCCATGATACATGCACTTAAAATTACCATGGTTCATACAAAAAATAATTTTCATGGTCAAAGTACTAGAATTGCCATCATCAAAAAACTAAAATTGCCATGCTCTACGAACTAAAATTGCCAAATGGCAACTTTAGTTTAAGCACTATGGCAACTACAGTGTAGACATCATGGCAACTTTTGGGTAAAAAAAAAATTTCTTCGAAACATATCAACATGGGGTCTAATTTTGAAGATCTCGTCGAGACAAATTTAATGGTGAAAACGGATTTTTAATTCGATTTTTTAATTAGGAGATAAAACATTTTAAGCCGAAAACCAAAAAGATTTCTGCTAATGTCATCTGTTCATACGTGGCAAAATGAGTGGTGATGAAGACGTGTGGGCGATGTGCAAGATGTCACACGTGTGGGCGTTAGTTTTTTCGTTTCTTTTACCCGGGCTCTTTACGGTTCCTACATGGCTACGCTCAGTGTCTTCGTATAGGTGTTGGAGTCATTGACTACGGATTAAGAAAAAAGGAGTCCTTGACAAGATCCGATTTGTTCTGCCTATCCACGTTCTCCCTCTTAAATATGCGAACTATGTTAAGGCCGCAGACCAACTCCCGTGACCCGTCTCCCTTTCTTGGCACCGTTGCGATGGCTAACCACTGGGACATGGCAGGGGAGAGCGTGCCCGAGATCACGTCGTCGACGTCCACCACGAACAGCACCATCACCACGACTCTCAGCTTCCAGGTGACAGCCGAGTACCCAAATCTCGAAACCATGGGCGTCGACGAGTGTGCTATATCGCGCGTCTTCCCATTTGGTGGCTACCATTGGTGCATCAGGTTCTACCCGTATGGGTGGTGGGCCGCGAACGTGGCCGGCAAGGCCATGGCCTACTTGTGCTATCTCAGCAAAGCCGGGTCTGTGTACACCAAGTACACGCTGAGCGTGCTGGCGGACGAGGGAGAGGAACCGGTAGCCAGCTTCCACTCGTCGGAGGGAGTCTTTTCTCCGGCGGGAAACATCTGCTCGGGCAAAGAGCTGAAACCGCTGCCGGAACTCGTGGACGGCGGCTTCACTTTACAGTACGTCCTCACCATCTGCAAGAACGTGTCCCCGCCGATGGAGCTGCCCGGCCACCTCGAGCGCATGCTTGGGAAGCAAAGAGGCGCGGACATCACGTTCCGAGTGCGCGGCCGAGAGTTCTCTGCGCACAGATTTCTCCTGGCCGAGCGGTCGCCCGTCTTCGAAGCTCAGCTCTTCGGCCCGATGGCGGAGAAGGACATGGCGCGCATCGAGGTTGTCGACATGGAGCCGGCCATCTTCCAGATGATGCTTTACTATATCTATACGGACTTGCTGCCGTAGTGCAACGACCAAGGCGGCCGCACCACTGCGGCGATGCAGCAATTGCTTGCCGCGGCGGACAGGTACGGGCTGGACAGGCTGAAACTCATGTGCGAGGAAGAGCTGTGCGTGAGGATCGAAGGAGAGACAATCATGTCCACGTACGCGCTGGCAAACCGGCACCATTGTGATCGGCTCAAGCATGAATGTCTCCGGTTTCTTACGTTGTCGCCGGAAGTCCTAGGCGACGTCTTTGACAGTAGTGGGTTTAACGATCTCTGCATGACAAATTACCGACCATTGCCTCTGGAGGGGGAAGACAAAGACTCGGGGACAAAACGTAACCATGCAGAGGAAGAAACTGATCCAGGCCAGAAATTAAAGAAGACCCGCTATTTCTTTTGACGTTGATATATTTTTACACAATTAATACTTGTGTTTTTATTTTGAGTTGCAATACTTATATTTTAGGTGAGCTAATGCCGCATTGATCGATGAGATAATGTTTTTTTTTTGCGAGAGCACTTTTGATCTATTCATCTTCAATCATGGTAGTACAATGAACAACATAAATAATAAAAAATTACCTCTACATCCTTAGACCACCTAACGGCGACTACAAGCACTGAAACAAGCCGAAGGCGTGTCACCGTCATTGCCCCTCCCACAGCGGAGCCGGACAAAACTTGTTGTATTAGACAGTCGGGAAGTTATCCTGCTAAGGCCCCATAGGACTAGCGCACCAGAACAGCAACCGCCGCCGATAAAGGGTAGCATAGATCGGAAGAATCCAACCTGATGACATACGAACGTAGACGAATGACAACCAGATCCGAGAAGAGGCACCAAAGACAGATCCACCAGAGACACATCTCCACACACCCACTGACGATGCTAGATGCACCATCGGCACGGGGGCTAGGCGAGGAGAACCTTATTCCATCATCAGGGAGCCGCCGCCGCCTCGTCTTCCTGAGCAGGACACAAACCGTAACAAAACTTGAAGAAACATCTAAAAACATAGCCCTCCCGTCGGCAAAGGCCGAGATCCATCATGCTTCCATGGCCCTAAGGCCATCGGAGACGAGACGGACCATCGGCAGTGCCAACGAGAGGCAGAGAAAACCTAATCTCTTTTTTCGGGTAGGAGGCGGCGGCTGCTTGTCCCTATGAGATAATGTTTTTAAGCCAACAAAATTTGGTGGCTTATATGTAAAATTGCCAATACTCTAGAAACTCGAAATAGTTGTCTAATAAAATTTACATATAAACTGTTGTGTTCCTCGAAGGCTCCTATGCCCTTTCGATTTTTTTTCTTTGCACAACTAGCCTCCCCCGCCAAAAAAAAGTATCAAAGCCTTGACGTGTAGCAATTCTTGGCTTGGGGACTGGCGCTTTGCACCGGAGTCCTTTGCCCAGGGAAGGAGATCGATCGGCCGTATTGCGATGTCTGTAGAAGCACTTGTTGCGTTATGTGACCCTCTCTTAGCACAGGCCCGACAGCTCAGGCGTATGTAATTCAGTGGCGATAAAAAGCTAAATTATAAGTGGCCTCCCACAACAAGTAGGAGAGCGTGGGAACATCACGAACGGTTCCACATGGTCTTCAAAGCGGTCGAGACACATGCACACATCAATTTTTTTTAAATGTAAGGGCATCCCTAGCTGATTCCCTAAATTTTTTTACTCCACGGCCTCCTCGACTCCTAAAAACACTCCTCCGTGGCCGGCTGGAGTAAAAATATTCTTTGCCTTCGTGGCCGCCTGGCGACTCGCGTTGTCAAGGACTCCCTCGACGTTGACTTGAGGCCTCGCCAGCGAGGTCGACGCTAGTGTACGACCACTGAGCTGTACTAAAGAGACGGCGCCCGAAGACGATCAGCCCGCCGTTTCCGAGGCCGTCCGATGGCGCGCGGCGAGCCGTCTAGGTTCGACTCGGTCCAGCTCGACCGTGGCGGCGCCGAGCCTTCCGAATGCAGCCTGTGGACGGCGGCCACGATGCTGGGTGTGATCGTGTTCTTCTGCCGCGTCACCGTGATGTTCTTCTTGGGCTGCTGGACAGAGCCGGCGGCAAATGACTTTGGGATATGCCATGCCATGTTGGGCTTGCTTCTTTACATTGTTTGGTTATAATTTAGATCCGCATCACTGCATGCAGTCATGTTGGGCTTGTTTCTTTGCATTGTTTAGATCAGTAAAAATACTTCGTTAATGTTTACTCGGCCGTTTAGGGCATCTTCAAGGGAGACCCGCAAAGCTCGGTATATGTTTGATCGGACACATTTGATCACTTTTACAAGTCAATGGAGACCTGTATCGATCCGCGAAGCGATTCGGATGTCCGTTTTTAGGCAAAGTGGAGACAAAAGTGGGGAAGATATACCGAAGACCGGACATCCACTTGACCAACCAAAATCCTCGCGTGGTCCTTCTCTTTTTTCTATCTCTTCACATGCATGGTCCCCCTCTCTTCTCTCTCCTCCCGACCGGACACAACACCACACCACAAATAGCCACCACATATATGGTCCCCACCTACTTTTTTCTCCTTCCAGCCGGATACTTTGTAATTAGCATTGGATGGCTCACTCCCGTATCATATCCGCGGACCACGTCCGGATACAAAAATGGACATATACCAGGGAATTTGCGGGTCGGCGTTGGACATGCCCTTACTCCCCTATTTTATGGGGGCGACTACAAAAGCCCCAAGAGAGGAAATGGCAGAAGCTTTGAAGGCCACAGTCCAATTCGTTATGTTCACCCTCCGAGCTAACCTTTTGGGTACTATCCCTGTTCAAGAATTAATTCGTCCAACTAATCAGTTAACTTGCCAATTAATCTCCACTTGCAGGGTCACCGACTAGCCGATATACTGATAAATCAGACGATTAATTGATTAAATTGTCAATTAATTTGCCAATTAGCCTATTAATCCCCTACTCTTCAGCCAACCGAGCAGCTATCAGTTAACGATTTCCTCAGTGTTGATATCAGATTTTGGCATGGTCAAAAACATAATTAAGATGGCCTCAAATGAAAAAGTGCTCAAAGCGAGAAAGTTCTGTATCGTCAAAAGGAGAAACTTTGATATTTGGGCCATAGCCATCCGATCTCATCTCTAAGGCCAAAGTTGTGTTTGAAGCACTCAGATTTTGTATTCAGAACACTATTCGGCTGATTACGTCCCCAAGACGGCCTCGTATGGAAAAATGATCTACACGAATTGTCTTCGTCTCGTCGAAACGATCGATTATGATATAAAAATCGTTTCAATCCAAGTTCGTATGCAAAAGTTAGAGCTATCGCAATGCAGCCCTGTCAGGAGGCGCAATATGGCGCGCCCCACCAGACGCATGTCTGATGGGTAGCGCGAGCAAACAGATGTTTTGCGTGGCCGTTTTGGCCTAGAAGATGGCTTTGAATCGAAAAACGTTCAACATGAAAGTTGTTCGCCTCGTCGAAACGAGTAAATATGCTTTTGAACGCATTTTCATCCGAGATCATTTACTGCCACAAAAAAGACCCGCAAGGTGCAGCCAGTTTAAACCGAACAGTTTTGGAAAGTTCGGACAAAACCAATCCGAATTTGACTAGGGTTTTGGACGTGAATCCAAGCCTTTTCCTTGCACGGGAAGTCCAGCCGCCTCTTATATACGTAAGGGGTGACGGCCGATTGAACAACAACACACAATCGCAAAACCCATCTACAAACTTTCATCTTCTACCCTAGTTTTCTGCTTCTCGTTCATCGGTGTTCTTCGCTTCGGAGAGCTTCGATCTACGAAGTCCTAGGGGCGGGCGAATCGACCTAGGGCAGCCCATCACCGCCGTGCGTCCAGACGGGGTCTCTCCCGGCCGCGTGGGGTTTCGGGTCTTCAAAAGAGCTCGTTGGATTGTCTTGCGTATCACGCTTCCAGTGAGCCTCCTTCGGCGACGTGTCTTGCGTATCGCGCTCGACGCCGAGGGTACACGGTGACGTGTTCGTGTGCGAACACACTTTTTGGCGACTCCGCTGGGGACGCAAAGAGCAATCATCATCATCCATCATGGTCGATCTTCCCAAGCCATCTGAGGTGGATGCCGATAACATCATCAAACCCAATTTTGAGGAATTATTGGCAGAACATCGCCAAGCTTATGAGGAGTATAAGAAGGCGCGTGAAGAGAAGGAGATGCAGGAGTTCCTTGCTAAGTTCAAGAAGGATCGCCAAGGCAATATCACTCCGGTTGGAGAAATCAAGTTTCCTCCTCTTCATGATGAACAGGTTGAACCCTCTGTAAGTAATACCTTCTCTCCCGAGATATGGGCTGAAATTGATAGTCGCATCACTGATAGCAATAATCTTTTATACCAAATTTTCTTGGAAAATAGTAATGCTAAAAATAGTATTCCTCAATCATCTAGTGGTAATGTTGGTGTGCCTGTTACCGCAGAAATCCCTAGTCCAACTTTACCTATTTCATCGGCGCCCCCCGTGCCGATGAATTTTTATCCTAGCCCCACAAATCAAATTGTTGCTGCACCCATTAATCCTATCATGAGTATGCCAAGTTCGGTGGTGACGCCGAACCAAACCCTACCTACAAGAGCAAACACTGTTAGATCACTGCCGAATTACAATTCGGCATACATGCCACAATTCACACCTGCAACTACTAACCCTACTCCTCCTATGCTACTGCCACAAGCTTCATCGTCCACCGTGGATGATGTTCTAGCTAATCTTAGAGAGGAGATGGCTAAGATGCTCCGAGAGAATTTTGGAGTTGAGTTACCAAGGAACCGTATTTACCAAAAGCCATATCCAGAATACTTTGACGCAATTCAATGCCCTTCGGGATATAAAATTCCAGATTTTGTTAAGTTTAATGGAGAGGGCACAAAAATCACCTGGGAGCATGTTAGTCAGTACTTGGCACAATTAAGTGAGGCAAGTTCACGAGATGAGTGGAGAGTACGTTATTTTCCTTTATCTTTAACCGGTACTGCTTTCTCGTGGTTTTCTGCGTTACCACCCGGTTCTATTACTACATGGTTTCACTTGGAACAAAAGTTTCATGATCATTTTTATAGTGGTGATAATGAGCTTAAGTTGCCACATCTTACATCGGTTAGACAAAAGCATCATGAATCTGTCTCCGATTACATCAAGAGATTTAGAGATACAAAAAACCGGTGCTATAGTTTGGTGATAACCGAGAGAGATTTGGCTGATCTTGTGCTTAGTGGTTTGAGAACTCACATTAGAGAAAGGCTAGAAGGACATGAGTTTTTAAATATCAACCAAGTCTTGCAAAGGGCTTTGGCTCAAGAAAGCCGAAGCAAAGATCTTAAAGAGGTGCATAGATATAAAACTGATCGTCCTAAGATGAATATGGTTGAGTATGATAGTGACCACTCGGACGATGAGGGTGATATTTATGCTGCTGAATTTGTTTGGCCATCTAAGGCCAAACCATTTACTTGCAATGATTTGAAGCCGATTCATAAGAATCGTGATGAAGAGATGAAATTTACTTTCAACATTGCTAAGTGTGATAGAATATTTGATGCTTTATTGCAAGCGAAGATTATTAGAATATCTCATACTTTACCGCCGTTTGAAGAGCTGAAACGGCGTGCTTATTGCAAGTATCATAATTCTTTTTCTCATGCTACTAATGATTGTATTGTTTTTCGACGACAGATACAATCGGCCATTAATGATGGACGATTGAATTTTTCTGAGATGCAAGTTGATAAGCAGCCTTTCCCAATGAACACCATGGATTTGGAGGGGAGGAAGATGTTAATTCAGCCCAGCATAGCCGAATCAGCTAATAAGAATAATATTGTCATTGGTGAGCCCAGGAAAAATAAGGAGAGCGACAAGGTCTTGGGGAGACAAGTTGTGCTTGATAAGCAACCCGATGGCAAGGAGATGATCAAGATCACCATCAAGAATCCTACACTCGGGGGGCAACCACAAGTGCAAGAGAACACTCATGTCAAATTTGTTAAGCCCAAGAGTCCAGATGTTGGCAAGTGGAAGATGAATGAAGCTAAAGTGCAGCGCAAGAGAATCAAGCCAACTTTTGATATGTTGCTGTCCAAATATGCCAATCAAGCGGCCGGTTCTAGCTCTAACTGGTCATCAAATTTGAAGCGCTCGAGGTCACCTCCTCGGGAAGAATTTGAGTATCATGCAAGGCCATATGGGTCGTGGGCACCGGGACCATGGATGGCGCCACCCCCCTATGCGCCATACTACATGGGAGACTACAATGGAGGATGGGGCAGCCCTCAATGGCCCCTTATGCTTTTCATCTGGGTTGGGCAGAACCAAGGAGGCCTGTTCATGAGAGGCTTTCTTATCCCATACGAGGCTGTTTGAACAATGGTGTCAATCAGCCAATGCAAGATAATCAAAAAAGGGTCAGCAGGCAAGTGTGGCGTGCTAAGTCACCAAGTGTTGAAATTTCAGAGCCTAGCAAGCAAAAGGAGAAGAGTACTAGTGCTGAAACTATTATGATAGGCACTAAAGAGTTAACAATCAAAGAGCCGATTATTGTTGATAATCCGGCTAATTCTAATAAGAGTGTGGCTGTTGTCCAGCAAGGTCCCATGGCTAATGATTATGAAGCTAGCACAAGCAAGCCAAGCTGAGGGATCCAAAATATACTCAGCCTAAGTGGTGTCCCTCCGGTCTAACCAAGGCACAAAAAAGGAGATTGCAGCGCATGAGGAGCCATGAGAAGGAGGAACAAGAAGCAGAGAAGCAAAGGGATAAATTTTTCAATGAAACCCGTCCCATGGTGCCACCAAAACTAGTGTGGAAGCCTAAGCAAAAGGAAAATGTAGCAGCTTCTGCATTGATCGTAGCAACAGCTACACCACCAACAGGGAACGATGTGGCTACTATTACATCGTCCACTTCACCTATTACTTCCTCTTTACTTGGAGATATTTCAGAGTCGGTGGACATGCTTGAGGAAGGAGATGAAATGCTTGATTATGAGTCTACACCGGTTCATGAAGGTATGGATATTAATACGGTGTATTACTTACCCGCTGAATTTCGTGCTATAGATGAAGAAGGGGAGGTAGCTTAGCTAGATTTTGGTCCTAAAAATGCTATATTCGAGAAGCCAAAAGAACAGGTGACGCACTTGAAGCCATTGTTCCTTAAAGGTCATATTAATGGATCGCCGATTGCTAGAATGCTTGTCGATGGTGGTGCTGTGGTGAATCTTATGCCATATTCGGTCTTCAAAAAATTGGGCCTGCGTGATGAAGAGTTAATAAAGACCAACATGGTGCTTAATGGATTTGAAGGCAAAGAGAAAACTGAAGCCAAAGGTGTAATGTATGTGGAGCTTACGGTGGGAAGCAAAACTTTGGCTACCGCATTCTTTGTCGCCGAGGTGCAAGGTAATTACAATTTGATATTAGGCCGCGATTGGGTTCATGCAAACCAATGCGTGCCATCTACTATGCACCAGTTTTTAATTCAATGGGTTGATGATGAAGTAGAAGTCATTCATGCGGATAATTCGGCTTGTGTTGCTTTGGCCGATGCATCGGTGGATTGGCAACATCCCAATGCTACTTGCTTGACAGGGCGCGACTTATCAGAATTTGATTTCCTTAGCGCTACAAAAAGTGGTTTCGTGCCCGTTTCTTTAAAGCCGGTTGGTGGTAATCGGCTCCAAGATATGATGTATTTAAATGGATTCTAACTCAGAATGGTTGCAAAAGCGTCTTGTTGAATATCGGTCCAATGAGAACGATATGAATGAATCTATAGAGGAGTTAGATGATATGGATAAATTAGGACAAGGTTTTACATCGGCCGATCCATTAGAAGAGATAGATATAGGAGATGGTTCAATTCCTAGGCCGACATTTGTAAACGAAAATTTAAGAGCCGATCATAAAGCTAAGTTAATCGAGCTATTGAAAGAATATGTTTGTTGCTTTGCATGGGAATATCATGAGATGCCAGGTTTAAGACGAGAGCTAGTGGAGCATCGGTTACCTATAAAGGCCGGTTTTAGACCGTACAAGCAATCGGCCAGAAAGTTTAATCCAAAAACGTATGACCGGATCAAGGAAGAGATCGGTCGTTTGCTCAAAGCTAATTTTATTAGACCTTGCAGGTATGCCGAGTGGATTTCTAACATTGTACCAGTAGAGAAGAAAGGCTCCGGCAAGTTGAGGGTGTGCATTGATTTCAGAGATTTGAATAGAGCTACACCTAAAGATGAGTATCCAATGCCAATAGCCGATATGCTTATTAATGATGCTTCTGGACATAAGATCATTAGTTTTCTTGATGGTAATGCGGGGTATAACCAGATTTTTATGGCCGAAGAGGACATGTCCAAAACAGCTTTTCGATGTCCCGGTTTCCTTGGTTTATTTGAGTGGACAGTGATGACCTTTGGATTAAAAAATGTCGGTGCCACGTATCAAAGGGCTATGAATTTAATTTTTCATGATTTACTTGGTGTTATACTTGAGGTTTATATTGATGATATTGTTATCAAATCGGATGCTTTTGAATCTCATCTAGCCGATTTGCGCTTAGCTTTTGAGAGAATGAAAAAATATGGACTAAAGATGAATCCTTTGAAGTGTGCTTTCGGTGTATCGGCTGGAAAGTTTTTGGGTTTCATTATTCATCAAGATGGCATAGAAATTGATCCCAAAAAGATAGAAGCTATACAAAAGGTGGAGGCTCCAACATGCAAGAGAGATATGCAAAAATTTCTTGGCAAAGTCAATTATTTGAGAAGATTCATAGCCAACTTGTCAGGGAAGGTTGACGCATTCACTCCCATCCTTCGGTTAAAGAATGAAACTAATTTTACTTGGGAGGCAAAACAGCAAGAAGCCTTTGATATGATCAAACATTATTTGTGCACTCCTCCGGTGTTGAAAGCTCCCAAACATAAAGAGCCCTTTAGGCTTTATATTGCAGCGGAAGAAGGTGTTATTGGTGCTGTTTTGACTCAAGAGACCGAAGGAAAGGAACATGTTATTACTTATTTGAGCCGACGTTTATTGGATGCTGAGACAAGGTACACATTTATTGAAAAATTATGCCTTTGTTTATATTATGCTTGCACGAAATTGAGACATTATCTAGTGCCTAGTACTTGCATTATAGCTTGTCAAACCGATGTCATCAAATATATGTTGCATAGGCCAATTCTTAGTGGTAGAATTGGCAAGTGGGCTTATGCTTTAATTGAATATGATTTGGCTTATGAATCTCTGAAATCCATGAAAGGCCAAATTGTTGCTAATTTTATTGTTGAGCACCGGATTGATGACAAGCATGATATTGATATAAACCTTGTCTCATTAGTACCATGGAGATTATATTTTGATGGTTCAGTTTGTAGCAATGGCCAAGGTGTTGGTATTGTTTATATATCTTCTCATGGTGCTGTTTTTGAAGCCTCATGCCGCTTAGAATACTTTTGCACAAATAATCAAGCCGAATATGAAGCATTGTTATTCGGCTTGGAGATGTTGCTTGCCATAGGTGCTACACATATTGAGGCTTTTGATGATTCGTTATTAGTAGTGCAACAAATATCCAAAGTCTTTCAATATTTTGATGAATCACTTAATGTTTATCTTGATAAATGTCTAGATATAATTTCTACTTTGGATTATTTTAGCATTGCTCATATATCTAGACATGACAATTGGAGAGCAAATGAGTTGGCACAACAAGCATCCGGCTATCATGTTGATCGTGGCATGTTTCATATTTCTCAAAGGCCGATGTCTAGTCTTGCCAACATAGGGGAGGCCGAACCGGAGCCCACCATTTCGGCCACTAATGAAATATTTAATGCAGGAGAAAATCAAGACTGGAGGAAGCCCATTATTGATTATTTGTGTGATCCTAGTAAAAGGGTGGACAGGACTATTCGGCGTATGGCTTTCAAATACACAATGAGAGATGATGGTCTCTATCGCCGATCGGTTGATGATGTTCTTTTAAAGTGCTTGGACGAGGACCAAGCGAGAGTTGCTATGGGAGAGGTCCATGAAGGTATTTGTGGCACTCATCCGTCGGCTCCCAAGATGAAATGGTTATTACGACGTGCTGGGTTTTATTGGCCGACAATGGTTAATGATTGCTACCGGTATTATAAAGGATGTGAAGCTTGTCAAAAGTTTGGTGATATTCAGTTGGCTCCCGCTGCTATGTTACATCCTATTATCAAGCCGTGGCCTTTTAGAGGTTGGGGATTAGACTTTATTGGAGAGATTCATCCTTCTTCTTCAAAGGGGCATCGATTCGTGTTGGTGGCAACTGATTATTTCACTAAATGGTCTGAAGCAATACCGCTCAAAAATATGACACATACAGAGGTAATTCAATTCATAACTGAGCATATTATTCATAGGTTCGGCATTCCTCAAACATTAACTACAGACCAAGGTTCATCCTTTATGTCACATCAAGTTAGAGAATTTGCCGAATCATATAAGATAAAGTTGCTCAATTCCTCTCCATATTATGCCCAAGCCAATGGACAAGCTGAGTCTAGCAATAAAATATTAATCAAGCTCATCAAGAAGAAGATTGAGGATAATCCAAGGAGATTGCATGAGCTATTGTCCGAAGCTTTGTGGGCACACAAAATCTCAAGGCATGTTGCTACAAAGGTAACTCCATATGAGCTCGTATATGGTCAAGAGGCCGTTTTACCAGTGGAAGTGAATTTGAATGCTTTGAGAATAGCCAAACAAAATGATTTATCGGCGGTGGACTTTTATAACTTGATGATGGACAATATTGATGAAGTCGCCGATAAACGTTTGGCTGCTTTGAATGCCATAGAGAGAGATAAGTTGAGGGTGGCAAGAGCTTACAATAAGAAGGTCAAGTTGAAGAATTTTCAAGTTGGCGATCTCATGTGGAAGGTGATTCTACCAATTGGTTCAAAAGATAGAAAATTCGGGAAGTGGTCTCCAAGTTGGGAAGGTCCTTTTAAGATTACAAGAGTGGTTCCCGGAAACTCATATTTGGTGGAATCCGTACAAGGCATATTATTACCTCGAGCTCTCAATGGCAAATATTTAAAGAAATATCACCCAAGTGTGTGGCAAGAAGCCTAGATAGGCAATGGCCGATATATCACTATCGTCCTAAGCAAAGACATGGCCGATAAATAACTATCGCCCTTAGCATAAACATGGCCGATACATAATTATCGACCTGGGAAAAATAAATGGCCGATGGAGTGTTGACATCGTCCTTAGAACAAATACATTGCAAATTATTTTTCGGCATGCAAGTTTTGCCGAAAAACAGGGGGGCATGTGTTGATACCAGATTTTGGCATGGTCAAAAACACAATTAAGATGGCCTCAACTGAAAAGTGCTCAAAGCGAGAAAGTTCTGTATCGTCAAAAGGAGAAACTTTGATATTTGGGCCATAGCCATCCGATCTCATCTCTAAGGCCAAAGTTGTGTTTGAAGCACTCAGATTTTGTATTCAGAACACTATTCGGCTAATTACGTCCCCAAGACGGCCTCGTATGGAAAAATGATCTACACGAATTGTCTTCGTCTCGTTGAAACGATCGATTATGATATAAAAATCGTTCCAATCCTAGTTCGTATGCAAAAGTTAGAGCTATCGCAATGCAGCCCTGTCAGGAGGCGCAATATGGCGCGCCCCACCAGACGCATGTCTGATGGGTAGCGCGAGCAAACAGATGTTTTGCGTGGCCGTTTTGGCATAAAAGATGGCTTCGAATCGAAAAACGTTCAGCATGAAAGTTGTTCGTCTCGTCGAAACGAGTAAATATGCTTTTGGACACGTTTTTATCCGAGGTCGTTTACTGCCACAAAAAAGACCCGCAAGGTGCAGCCAGTTTAAACCGAACAGTTTTGGAAAGTTCGGACAAAACCAATCCGAATTTGACTAGGGTTTTGGACGTGAATCCAAGCCTTTTCCTTGCACGGGAAGTCCAGCCGCCTCTTATATACGTAAGGGGTGACGGCCGATTGAACAACAACACACAATCGCAAAACCCATCTACAAACTTTCATCTTCTACCCTAGTTTTCTGCTTCTCGTTCATCGGTGTTCTTCGCTTCAGAGAGCTTCGATCTACGAAGTCCTAGGGGCGGGCGAACCGACCTAGGGCAGCCCATCACCGCCGTGCATCCAGACGGGGTCTCTCCCGGCCGCGTGGGGTTTCGGGTCTTCAAAAGAGCTCGCTGGATTGTCTTGCGTATCGCGCTTCCGATGAGCCTCCTTCGGCGACGTGTCTTGCGTATCGCGCTCGACGCCGAGGGTACACGATGACGTGTTCGTGTGCGAACACTCAGCAATGGGTATTATAGCGGACCGGCCTGCAGAGATATGTAGCGAATCAGACTGTACCGTTGCACTTTAGCTATACTTCAGTTGACTAAGAAAACAATTAGAGTCAGTCGATTCTGTTTTCCAAACTGTGCACACACTCGTACACTACTGCATGCATGCAGCCCGTGCGGCATGTTGGATGCGACCACTGAGAGCATCAATGGGGCATGATAGTGGAGAGTAATTGAGATCAATCCAATGACCACGTTTTAGTTAGAATTTAAAGACAAATTTTTAAGACTTTTCTCCATTGTACGAGTCCAAATGTTTTCAACTTCTCTTCTTTATGTCTCCTTTATTCTTTTTATTTTATTTTCATGTTTATTTTTCAGTTTTAATTGTGCGTGTGTGTGGGGGGGTGTGGTGTCGATGTCGAGGCCACCCTCTTTTTTGATATTATAAAAAGTTATTAGACGCTTACTCTTGCATATTATAAGAAGACGCAAATTCCTGGCAAATTTTGTCTTTATTTGTTTCAGTATTTTTTTTCATTTTCATTCTTCTGATAGAGATGCCAATGCCACTAATCATTCTTTCTTAGAAAAAATTATTATTTGTATGTTGCTTTACTTTTTAGTTCCTTTTCTTTCTTCTTTAAGGTTAATACAATGCCATAAATTCATTAATTCTTAGGGGGGAAATCACAAAAATTCCACTATTACGTGCTTATTCAGTCATATTATTAAAGGTAGCAATATCTGTGTAAATTTCTGCAAGTTTTGTCACATTTTTTTATATTTTTGTTTTCTTTCTTCTTAAAGGGTAATACCAATGCCAATAAATTCATTCTTTCTCAGAAAACTTCATTATTTTGATTTTGTTATTCTTCCTCAGAAAAAAAATTATTTGATTTTGATTTAGTTTTTATTTCATTTTCTTTCTTCTTTTCTGCGCGTAGTACCAATGTCACCAATTCCTTACTTCTTAGGAAACTTTTTCATGAAAGTTTCACTATTACGTGTGTCGGTGTACTAAAGTTTGGGCCATTTAATACCACATACTTGTGCACGGGCAGTTGCAGCCATACCCACGGCAAGGCCTGACAGGGCCAGCTGGAAGCAAACACAAGACGATCAAAGAAGACCACGAGCTGGGCTCCCGGCGAGATTCTTGCCGAGATGGTTAGCAGAGCCCCGGCAAGACCATCGCCCTTGAGGTTGAGAGCTCTGACACCATCGACAATGTCAAGACCAAGATCCAGGGGCGTTTGCATGGTGGCATGCAGATCTTTGTGAAGACCAAAAGGCAAAGTTCCCAGCAAGATTCTTGCCGGGAACGTTTGCGCGGCCTCGGCAAGAAGCTTGCCGGGGACGATTGCGAAGCGGCGGCAAGATTCGCGCCATGTAAGGATCCCACCGCCCTGCCACCGCTCCAGCGCAGTGACTAGCCTGCCAGCCTGGCCCCGCAAGACTCGTCATCCTGGATGCGTGTCGAGATGGGGTGAGGCGGCGACGGACGGGACGGGCTCTGTTTCCGTCCCCGATAAAGTTAGGGACACGTAAACAGCGCATTAAATGCGTTTGTCCTAAAGACTCAGGGATAAGTATGTGCACTGTAGCAGCTTTACACCTCCTGCATGCACTATAGCAGCTTTACACCTCCTGTGCGCCACTGTGGTAACCCCTTGGTATAAAAGGAGGCCCAAGGCGATACAGAGGGGGACTTTTGGACTTTCTGGCCCAGTTTGCATGCGTAGCAGCTAGCCAGAGCTCAAGAACTCTCAATACACTAAAGCAAGACTAGGGTTTTACGCTCCTCAGCGGCCCGAACCTGGGTAAAAATCCCTCGTGTTGATCGTTGGATCCGCTCTTCGTGCACACTTCTTTCCCTGCCGAACCGTAGAAGGGATCCGCGTGATCCCATAGGTGTCGTTTCCCCGACATCTTTGGCGTGCCAGGTAGGGGGGAGAGGTTGCGCGAACCTGATCTAGCAGTCAGCGCGTCAGTTTCTTCAATGTCTTCATCATCATGCTTCCCAAGAGGAAGGGCATCACGGCGATTGGTTCATCTGCGACCGATCTGCCTGTACCGACGCGGACGGGCGACAGGGTAGACGCGGGTGGAGGAGGAGGTGGAGGTCATGGGCTTCCACGATGTTCTGGCGATCGGAGCCAGTCGAGCGGCGTCGTCCGCGGCCGCGACGACGACCCGCGCACCGCTGGATCCAAGGACGGAGCCGAGCGGCCTACGGGCGGTGCAGCGACCTCCAAGGACGGAGCCGTGCTGCCTACGAGCGGCGCAGCGAACTCCAAGGGCGGAAAGGCAACTTCCAAGACACCCCCGCCGGCGCATGCGCCGCGGCCTTCCCAGGTCGTGCGCGATGAGCAGCGCCGTGACGTTGGTGACCCCAAGCGTCCCCATGGAAAAGAGCCCTCAGCATCATTCCCGAGATGCGTGGGGCCAACATGCACGCCAAGATGCCGGAGGGAACGGCGCGCGGCTGCGGGACCATGACGGAGCTCCTTCTAACACAGTTAGGAGTCAGAGCACCTCATGTTCTTCGCGCCTGTTGTTGCCGCTTACACCAGCAGAAGCGTTGGCGCGAGCGCAGCTACTCCTGGATTTTCCTCCTGCTGCGGAGAAACTCGATGAATGGAGAGCTGCTATTTAGAGCCTCCTTGGTTTCGCCGACGGAGATGGGCAGCAGCAGGCGGGGCCCTCGCGGCTGCGGTCCATCGAGCCGGCGTGTGCCGATGGCGGAAAGATCGGAGGTGGTGCGTCCACGGTGCACTCTCCTCCACCACGACAACAGCGGTCGCCGGTTCGGCGGGTCGATGCCCGCGATGACGGATCCACGGCGTCGTCCGATCCACGAACTTGCCGCGATCAACGTCAAGTTCTTCGAGAACGAGTCAAAGAAGATGCTCGAACCACCATCGAGCGGCGGCGGGAAGCGCGCCATCAATCTGACAGGCGTGCGGGGCCCACAGTAGACAAGCCTGCGCCGGGGGATTCTGTTGACTTACCTTACGAGGTGGGTTGTCCAGCTTTTACCCATGAGCTGCGGCGAGTCTAGTGGCCCACTTCCTGCACATTTAAACCAGAGGTCCCGGAGAAATACGACGGCAAGACTCACCCCTCGGAGTTCCTGAGCATCTACACCATTGCGGTGTAGGCTGCCGGAGCTCGAGACGACAAGGTGCTCGCCAACTACTTCCCGTTGGTACTCAAGCCCAACGTCAGGTCGTGGTTGATGCACCTGCCAGAAAATTCCATCTCTTCTTGGGCGGACCTGTGTCACGGGTTTGTTGGCGCCTTTATCGGAGGCCACCAAGCTCCTGGCCAGGCAAGTGATTTACATCTCATCCCCCAGAAAGAGGGTGAACCCTTGCGCAAGTACATACAGAGATTCAGCCGCGTACAGTACAACATCCCAGACGTTCATCCTGCCACTGTTGTCAGTGCGTTCCATCAGAACGTGCGCAACCGCAAGATGCGTGAAGAGCTGGCGATGAACAAGGTTAGGGATGTTGCCGAGCTTTATGTTCTGGCCGATAGATGTGCTTGAGCTGAAGAAGGAAGGAGATACCCCGGCGAAGACGCCGGCGCGGGAACTGACTCCACAGACGAGGACGCCGCCGCCCCGACAAAGAAGGGCCGACGGCGTAACAGGAAGCGCAAGGGCAAAACCGTGCTTGCCGTCGAGGAATCCGGCAACCCCGGCGCTGCCAGGAAGACCAAGGTTGACGACCCCGGCAAGGAGGTTGCCGGGTGCGCCGCCTGTCAGGCCTTGGCGGCTGCCGACAAACCGAAGTGCACCGACAAGCAGTACTGCAAGATCCATCGCACCAAGGGCCATGATCTCCAGAACTGCCGGCAAGTTGAGCAGCTTGTCGAGAGGCAGAAAGCTGAATATGAAAGGCGAGACAAGGAGAAGGGCCAGGATGGTGTTGAGGGTTCCGGCAAGAAGCATGGTGGCCGAGGAGGTCGCCGCGGCAAGGACAAGCAACAGGAGAGGCCTACTCGGGGCCGTGACAAGAAAGAGGGGGATGATGACCACGAAGAGGATGACGAGTCCAGCGAGCATGAGTTTCAAAAATCTACAGAAGCCATGTGCATTGATGGTGGCGCCTCGTTGCATTCCTCTCACCGCCAACTTAAACAGTGGGCGCGCGAGATAAATGCAACAAAGCCATCAGTCGATGCCCAGAAGCTGTTGAGATGGTCCAACACGCCTATCATTTTTTACGCTGAGGATCACCCTGATCGCATAACAGCGGCCGGGTGTTTGCCACTGTTGGTTTCGCCAACGATTCGCAAGCTCAAAGTTACAAAAATGTTAGTTGACGGTGGGGCCGGTTTGAACTTGATCTCGCCCAAAGTGATCAAGAGGTTACAAATTCCTGATGGAGATCTCGAAGAGATGGGCACGTTTCAAGGGATCAATCTAGGAAGAAGCCAGCCGAAGGGTAAGATCACGCTACCAGTTACATTTGGTGGAGAGCTGAACTACAGGACGAAAAAGATCATTTTTTATGTCGCCAAGATCCCCTTGCCGTATAACGGGATCCTTGGCCGTCCAGCACTGGCCAAGTTTATAGCGGCATCACATTACGCTTACAATACATTGAAGATGCCCGGGCCGATGAGCATCCTCACCGTCAACTCCGACAAGAAGGACGCGATCATCTGCACCGACCAACTCTACCGGGAAGCAGTTGTAGCACCTGCCGCTAAGGCACCTGCTCCTGCCACTGGAGCTCCCGGGGGGAAGAAGGCCGGCAAGACCTCTTGCGCCCACTCCGGCAAGCGCGCCTCCTCGGAGTGCTGCGTTCCTGTTGAGGATGTGCCAGAGAGCTCCACCGGCAAGAGCAAGAAATCCAAGGCAGCTCCACCAAAAGCTAAGAAGGTGTCCGTCAAGGAGGACGGCACGGGCGGAACTTTCACTATAAGTTCCACCCTCGGCAACAAATAGGAAAGCGCGCTCATTGCCTTCCTGCGGGCGAATGTCGATGCGTTTGAATGGCAAGCATCTGACATCCCCGGCATTCCCAGGGAGGTGATTGAGCACCATCTTGCTGTCTGTCCTCATGCGCGGCCCGTCAAGCAGAAGGTCGGGAAGCAAGCTTTGGAGCGGCAAGAGTTTATCACTGAAGAGATCAGGAAGTTGGAAGTGGCAGGTTTGGTCAGAGGAGTGCTCCATCCAACGTGGTTGGCCAATCCGGTTGTAGTGCGCAAGGTGAATGGAAAATGGAGGCTGTGCATTGATTATATAGATATCAATAAAGCCTGCCCAAAGGATCCTTTCCCCTTGCCGCGCATCGACCAGATTGTAAACTCCACTACCGGATGCGACTTGCTGTCGTTTCTTGATGCTTATTCAGGGTACCATCAGATATTCATGATGAAGGAAGATGACGAGAAGACCGCGTTTATCACCCCATGTGGTACGTATTGTTTTATACGAATGCCTTTCGGGTTGAAAAGCGTTGGTTCAACGTTTGCGAGAGCGGTCCAGATTGGTTTTGAGCCCCAGCTACCTAGAAATATGGAAGCTTATATGGATGACATAGTGGTCAAAACCAAGGACAAGGCAACGCTCATACCAGATTTAGAAGAAACATTTGCAAATTTGCGCAAGATCAATCTCAAGCTCAATCCCGAGAAATGTGTGTTTGGCATCCCATCCGGCAAGCTTCTCGGATTCTTTGTGTCTCAGCGTGGGATCGAGGCGAACCCCGACAAGATGAAGGCGATTGAGCAGATTGAAGCACCAAGACGAGTCAAAGATGTGCGTCGACTTGCCGGCTGCGTTGCTGCTCTAAGCAGGTTCATCTCCAAATCTGCTGTGCGCGCCCTGCCCTTTTTTAAGATCTTGAAAAAGGCAGGTCCAATGAAATGGACTCCGGAAGCGGAGGCAGCACTGCAAGATTTGAAGAGGTACCTCTCCTCTATGCCAACACTAGTCGCGCCTAAACCACAAGAGCCATTGCTGCTATATCTAGCGGCAACGAATCAAGTGGTTAGTGCTGCGCTAGTGGTGCAGAGAGAAGTCAACGAAGAAGCAGCAGCAACGGCAAGACCGTCGAATGACAAGCCGGGGCTCTCCCCGGTAGAGTCTGGTGCCGACAAGGCAAGATCCGCGCAAGCAAATGAAGCAGCACAGAAGAAGAAGATGGTGCAGCACCTAGTTTATTTTGTCATCCCCCTTTTGCAGGGGGCTAGGTCAAGGTACTCTGGCGTGCAGAAATTGCTCTTCGGCCTCCTTATGGCCTCAAGGAAGCTGCGCCACTATTTCTAGGCACATGAGATCACCGTCATCACTCGCTTCCCGTTGCAACGGATCTTACACAACCCAGATGCGACTGGAAGGATTGTGGAGTGGGCATTGGAACTGTCGAGCTTTGGTCTCAAGTTTGAAAGCACTTCAACAATTTAGAGCAGAGCCTTGGCGGAGTTCATTACGGAATGGACCTCAACGCCTGACGAGGAGATTTAAGAGACCACTCTCCCCGGCAAGGAAACAAGCCGAGAGTGGGTTATGTGATTTGATGGGGCTTTCTCCCTGCAAGGCATCGGTGCTGGTGTGCTGCTTGTCGCGCCCACCGGAGAGCACCTCAAATACGTAGTCCAGATGCACTTTCCCCGGGAGAGATCAACAAACAACACTGCAGAATATGAAGGACTGCTTGCCGGTCTCAGGATCGCGGCAGACCTTGGAATTAAGAAGCTCATCGTCAGAGGTGATTCACAGCTTGTCGTCAAGCAAGTTAACTAAGATTATCAGAGCCCGTTGATGGAAGCTTACGTAGATGAAGTGAGGAAATTGGAGGAGCGTTTTGACGGTCTGAAGGCAAAGCATGTTCCTCATGTAGAGAACAGCATTGCCGACGACCTGTCAAAACGTGCTGCCCTCAAGTTACCTGTTGAACCAGGGACTTTTGTGCTCCGACTGACTCAGCCATCCGTTGAACCATCAGCAAGGCAAGATAAGCGAAGGAAGTTGAGCTCCGGCAAGTACTTTCCCGCTAAGCTCCCAGAAGCCGCCGGCAAGGAAGTTGCCGGGGACGACGCCAAGCTTGCCGAGGGGCGACAGGCTCCGGCAGGGCCTTGGGCCCTTGCCGTAGAGACAACTGCTTCCGCAGCAGAAGACATGCCTTTAGTCCTTGCTGTCGAGCCTCAGGCTCCAGCATGGGCACAGCACATCGTCCAGTTCCTCCAAACTGGGGAGCTCCCCGAGGAACAGGAAGAAGTGGAGAAAGTAGCCCGTCGGTCTAATATGTACCAGTTTGTGGACGATGCCCTGTACAGAAAAAGACCAAACGGTGTGAAATTGAAGTGCATTCCTCGGGAGGACGGACTGAAGCTGTTGGCAAAGATACATGGAGGCATATGTGGCTCTCACATAGGATCAAGGGCTCTTGCCGGTAAGGCTTTCCGGCAAGGTTTCTTTCGGCCCACTGCCCTCCAGGATGCAACTGCACTAGTAACCAAGTGTAAAGCGTGTCAGTTCCATTCAAAGAAATTGCATTAACCAGCTCAAGCTCTTCAGACAATCCCTCTTTCCTGGCCATTTTCGGTCTGGGGGCTCGACATATTGGGCCCTTTTCCCCGTGCTGTCGGGGGCTTTGAGTACTTGTAAGTCGCAATCGACAAGTTCACAAAGTGGACGGAAGTGGAAGCAGTGAGAAAGGTCACAGCACAGTCAGCCATCAAGTTCTTCAGAGGACTAGTTTGCCGTTTTGGTGTGCCAAACAGAGTCATCACCGACAACGGCACACATTTCACAAGCCACGCCTTCATGCAGTATGTCCAAGACCTTGGCGGCAAAATATGTTTTGCTTCTATTGCCCATCCAAGGAGCAATGGCCAAGCGGAAAGGGGAAATGCTGAAGTGCTGCGAGGTCTCAAGACGAGGACTTTCGACAGGCTGCACAGGTGCGGAAGACGCTGGATTGATGAGTTGCCGGCAGTTCTTTGGTCAATCAGGACGACACCAAATTGAGCCACCGGCCAGACACCCTTTTCCCTGGTATACGGGGCGGAAGCAGTTCTCCCCACGGAACTCATACACGGGTCACCTCGAGTGCTCGCTTATGATGAGTTTGAGCAAGAGCAGTTGCAGCAAGATGACGCTACGCTCCTTGAGGAAGATCGTCTTCAGGCTGCTGTGCGAGCTGCACGCTACCAGTAAACCTTGTGCCGCTACCATAGCCGCAAGGTTCATGCCCAAAGTCTGGAAGAGGGTGACCTTGTTCTTCGGCGCGTTCAGTCGGCCAAGAATTCTAACAAGTTGACGCCAAAGTGGGAGGGCCCTTATCGGGTAATATGAGTCACCAGGCCTGGCGCGGTCTGCCTGGAGACCGAAGATGGCATTCCAGTGAGCAACTCCTGGAATATCGAACATCTTTGTAAGTTTTATCCATAAGGCGCGGTTGTCGGGCCTCCCGGCAACCACCTTTTGTACTAGCCTTGCTGGCAAGGCATATAACCCTATGTACAAAGCTAGGCGCAGACCCTGTGCGCAGTTGAATAAGTTTAAGTGTTGTACAGTTCTTGTCTATTTTCATGTTTATCTATATGCATGCTTGTCCAAGATATCATACTGCGCTTGTTTCCGGCAACTACTGATGAACCGCCTAGGTTCCATGTTCCTATTTTCTCTTCTTTCTTTTTCTCAAAGGATAGAAGGTTCCCTCGGATGCAAGTTCGCCGGGGGGGATGATGGTATGGAGTATGGACCCCAACAGGCAACGTTCAAAGTGACATCTTGCGTGAAAGGGTACAGCGACGAAAAGCTAAGTTGTGAAACCTTGGGAAAATTTCTTTTAAACGTAAAGTTATTTTCCTTGGGTGGTTTTGGTTCTTGTATGGAAAACCTGCACGCGAAGGAACCTTGTCATGATCGGTTGCGCCCTTACTCTGTTTCGAGTCCGCTCAACAGTTTGAGTGGCTGCACTGAGAACGGCAAGGTATCTTGCCGGCGGCGACACCCCCAGCAGGCTGCTAAGGATCCGTTCCTCAAAGCGCTCGTGGCAAGGGTGCGCGCACCGGCAAGTTTTTCCCAACGAAGCGTAGGGTGCATGACATACAGAGAGAAATCAGACAAGAGAGATAGCATGCATTCATCCAAAACACAGCAAGTTATATTACATCAATGTTTGCCACAATTCTAACTTAAGATAGACTGTCTTTGGCATGGATTCGTGGTGGCAAGAAGAAGTGAAGCAGCTAATCCCTGCGCTGACCTTCAACTCTCTTGACTTGGTCCACCTTGTCGACGATGGGCACGACAAGCTCTTCCAGCGCCTTGCGGTCTGCGTCCTTCGGCAAGCGGTCGAGCACGTGGGTGAGGTCGATGCCGGGGTTCCTGTACGCCACTTTGGTGAGCACCTTGAGAATGATGGCCCGGTAGAGTTTGCGGGATTCGCTGGCCAGTTGGGTTGCTCGGCTGGAGTGGAGCAGCTTCAGGGCGTCGATAAGGGCCTCGAAGAACATGGTCAGCCTAGCGCTCTGAGACACCCTGTTATCGGAAGAATAGTTGAAATTCGGTAGGCCCATGGTGGACAGCTGTGCTGCAAGCCTTTCCGCAACGTTAACAAGGCGCTCAGCCCAGATATTCATGCCTTTCTCAAAGTCATTATAAGTGCCGGCGACGCTCTCAAGCAGCTCTTTCTCGTCCTGGTGGTTTTTGGCCAGGGTCTTCTCGCGAGCCCTGCTGCTCTCAAGGGACTCCTCCAGTGTGGCTAGCTTCAGCTTCAGATCAGCAATGGATTCGCTGGCTGCGGAGAGTTTCTGGGTCTTGTCGGATATGGTGGTTTGCATCTCCGCCAGGTTGTGGAGAGTTTTCTCTCTGTCACCCTTGAGCGTCGAGAGCTCCTTGCCGTGTTCCTCCAGATCCGCCTCCAGCTTCTTCACCTTGTCAGCCAGCTCGTTCTTGGCGGCCTCTGCAGCTTCGGCGGCATCGATGTCTTCCTTCAGCTTACCGGTGTGGCCCAAGGCCAGAGCGTCAAGTGCTTCCTTGTGCTTCTGCTCCAACTCTTGGGTCCGCTGCGCGACAAGCTTTTCAATCTCTTGGTCCTTGGCGTGGAGCTTGGCGTCAAGCACCTCCTCGCAGGCGGCAAGGTCCTCTTCATAAGCATCAAGTCCGACACGGCATTCCGTCAGGCAAGCCTCTTCTGCAGCAGCCTGTTGAGCAGCCTCTTCCTGCGCTTTCTCGATGTCAGACTGCTTTAAGAGGAGCTCGTCCCAACTTTGGCTCAGCTGCTCCCGGCCAGCCGCCAGCTCCTGGAGAGCCTCGCTGAACCAGACTTGCGTTTACTGGACGCGCTTCTGGAAGTCTGCCTTTGCCGCTTCGACAACTGCTTCCCTGGAGTCCAACTTCTCCTTTCGGGTGCGGTGAAGCGCCTGGAGCTTCTGGAAGTTATCACTCATGGCATGGAGGAGCTGATCTTCTTTGGATCCACTGCTGCTGGCACGTGGATCGTCAACAATCTTGAGCCCGGCATCGGCAATGACTTCCTCATCAAAAGTCTCTCCTTCGATTAGCGCTCCAGTACTTGCTATCCCTGGGATGTTGACGAACAGGTTGTCACCAACCTTCAGGTATCTGCTTGCGGGGGGGGACCTTGGATGTCGACGGCTGATCCTCAACAACCGCCTCACCGGCAACTAGGGGCTCCGGGATCGATGTAGCGCCAGGCGCTCCTGCGGCAGGAATGCTGTCAGTACGGTCGCCGGCCTCCTTACCGGCCCCCCCAGCAGACCCCTTGGCGGTTTCCTCATGCGCGTCCTTGGCGGCCTCATCAGCAGCAGCCCTGGCGGCCTCGGCGGCAGCATCCTTGGCGGTCTCCTCGATGATGATGTTGGCGTCCATTTGTTTCGCCGAGGAGAGGTCTGAAAGCCAAGGAGGAGAAACGAGATGACACCAAAGAGAGAGAGAGAGAGAGAGAGAGAGATCAGACAGAAGGAATGACGAGTGCCCTGAAGCAAGCGGCTTACCGGTGTCGAGCGACTGGGAGGTGGTTCCCTCTCCGGCAACATTTGTTTCCGGTGTAGAGCTGCCGGCGCCTGTGCTCACCGGCTCTTCCTCCATGCGAGTGGGCTCGCCAGTGGAAGCCCTTGCACGGGATCCATCCCTGGGCGGCGTGGTTAACGGAGGCGGCATATCGGGGGCGGCCCTCAGTGACTCTTCCTGTTGCTTCTCATCTCCTGCAAACCCGGCAAGGTCAGCAGTGCAGATGTACACTCCAACACCCGCCAGCGGGAAATGAGTAGTGGACTCACGCTGGGGGCTGCGTCATGGGATGGCCTCCGGGCTGATGATGATAGTCTCCGTGGCACCTGCGGTGCTTGCTGGGGGCTCGTCGCCCGTTGAAGTCTTGGCCCTCTTCGCCATCATCTGCGCCAACATTTCCGTATCTCTGCGGGGACAGACCAAAGCAAAAACAAATAAGATGAGCAAAACCAGAAACTCAGGAAGTAAATGAGGCGTAGGCCAGGACCCTTACTCTTCTCCCTCCGAGCTTTCTTCTCTTTCCGGGCTAAAAGCGGAGAGGTCAAAGTTGACCTCCGCTATAGCATCCGTACGAGGGGATGGAGGAGGGGACCTGGGCCGCTTGGCTATGGCGGGAGCGGCAGGCTTATGTGAGCCTGCTCCAGTTGCCGGCGCCGTCACGTGAGCCACCCCCGCTGCTTTCTTTGCTGCCGCGGTCGCACGCCTCGTCTGGCGCACAGGTTGCCGCTGAGATTCTTGCCGCTGCGCGGCCTTGCCGGCCGCCCCCTTGCCGGGGGCCTCTTCGCTCGAGGAAGCATGCTGGACCGGCTCGCCAGAGACGGCTCTCCGAAGAACACGTTTCTTCTTCTCTGGAGCTGGGGGCTCCTCATGTAGCTGCTCCTCGGCTGTATCTTCGACAGAAGAGCCCCCGGCAACTACGCCACCATGCTCTCCGGCACTCTCCCCCTGCTCAACAAGGTCTTCTTCTTCACTGGCTTCGTCTTCCACGAAGTCAACGCTGCCGGCCTCCGCGGCAAGAGCCGCCTCTTCCGCCCTGCTGGCAATATACGCCACTTCTTCATCGGTGGTGAGGCGGATGGAGTTCGTCTCTTCCTGGATGGCCCTCTCCGACAAGTTATCGAAGAACTCCTGTGCCTGCTCCTCGGATGGCTCGCCCCAGGTCTGGTCAAGGCCATGGGCATTGAACACCGGCATCATGGCAATGATCGAGTTCAGGGCAGAGTTGTTGCACAGGGGGATTACGCCTGCCAGCAACTTGAACGACCTATCAGCCTTGAACAGCCTGTGGCAGAGAGCTGCGTGCTGAAAAACCGTCAGGTTGTTGTTCAAACTGGGGCGCAGCCTCATGATATCCACTGCGTTCCGATATTCCCAAGCTAGTCTCCCCTTGTTCTGAAGAGGGGCGATGCGGCGGCGAAGGAAGTCAGCGCCAACCATCTCGATTGTGAGCCCAGCAGCCTTGGGGCGGTGGATCCTGTTGATTGTGATTGTGAGCTTCCCGTCTTGAGGGTCGAGGGTGCTCCAACCATTGCCGTGGGCCAGTCTCGTTTACCGGGGCGTACAGAACGGCTGCGGATCTTGCTCCGTAATCCAGCACCACCTGCCCCGCCATTCATCCCACTTCTCATGATAGACCCCTTCTGGGTATGTCTCCTTGTTCCATGCCCTTGGGATCTAGGCGACGTAGCCAGAAAGGGCCTCTCCTGCCTGGATACGGGGGATGAATTAATGGCAGAAGAGGGCTGTGTTGGGGATCACTCCGGCAAAATTCTCACAGAGGTGGGCGAAGGTGGACATACATGTCACAGCATTCGGCGTAAAATCCAAGATGTGGAAGCCGAATGTGTACAGGATGTCATTGAGGAAATCAGAGAATGGGGGGCAGAGCCCACAGTAGAAGTAATCGACAAAGAAAGGGAATTTATCTGGGGCGGCCTTGGCACAGGAAGCTGGGATTACGCGGGTCGCAGGGTGCCCCTTTCTCGCTCTTCCCCACATGCAAAAATACCGCTCCTTCAGAGCGCGCGCGTCGAGCGTCGGGGCGAAGACGACGTGTCTCTTCTGCATCTTCACCAACTCGCTCTCTGGCACCTCTTTACCCTTGCTCGCTTTGGGCGCCATGGCGACTGGGGGAGCGGGAGGCCGAAGACGGCGAGAGCGTGGAGGTGGCGGGCGAATGAGGAGGCTCTGTTTCGGGCTCGAAGAAGAAGACGACGGTGGTTCCTAGATTGGAATGGGCGAGAGGTAAATAAGCAGTGCCTATGCGGATTCCTCTTTTTATGGGGAAGGCGTGAGGCTGCCTCTTTACTGTTCGATGTGAAAGCATCTTTGCGAGCGTGCTGCTGCTGCGGCCGTTCCGTGCACGTATCCCATGTCGCGCACTCAATGCGGATCGTGGGGAAGCGCAGCAAACCAGATGATTACAGCAGTTAACCCCTGCCACGCGTGCCCGTGCACTGTTTGGGCCTAGCCCAACAATGCCTCGCACCCGTGTGTGGCCCAGGCCCGGGGGCTCCTGTCGGTGTACTAAAGCTTGGGCCCTTTAGTAACCCATACTTGTGCATGGGCAGTTGCAGCCATACCGGCGGCAAGGCCTGACGGGGACAGCTGGAAGCGAACACGAGACGATCAAAGAAGACCACGAGCTGGGCTCCCGACGAGATTCTTGCCGGGATGGTTAGCAGAGCCCCGACAAGACCATCGCCCTTAAGGTTGAGAGCTCTGACACCATCGACAATGTCAAGACCAAGATCCAGGGGCGTCTGCATGGTGGCATGCAGATCTTTGTGAAGACCAAAAGGCAAAGTTCCCAGCAAGATTCTTGCCGGGAACGTTTGCGCGGCCCTGGCAAGAATCTTGCCGGGGACGCTTGCGAAGCCGCGGCAAGATTCGCGCCCGGCAAGGATCCCACCGCCCTGCCACCGCTCCAGCGCAGCGACTAGCCTGCCAGCCTGGCCCCGCAAGCCTCGTCATCCTGGATGCGTGTCGAGATGGGGTGAGGCGGCGACGGACGGGACGGGCTCTGTTTTCATCCCCGATAAAGTTAGGGACACGTAAACAGCGCATTAAATGCGTTTGTCCTAAAGACTCAGGGATAAGTATGTGCACTGTAGCAGCTTTACACCTCCTGCATGCACTATAGCAGCTTTACACCTCCTATGTGCCACTGTGGTAGCCCCTTGGTATAAAAGGAGGCCCAAGGCGATACAGAGGGGGACTTTTGGACTTTCTGGCCCAGTTTGCATGCGTAGCAGCTAGCCAGAGCTCAAGAACTCTCAATACACTAAAGCAGGACTAGGGTTTTACGCTCCTCAGCGGCACGAACCTGGGTAAAAATCCCTCGTGTTGATCGCTGGATCCGCTCTTCGCGCACACTTCTTTCCCTGCCGAACCGTAGAAGGGATCCATGTGATCCCATAGGTGTCGTTTCCCCGACAACGTGCTTATCATTGCATATTATAAAAAGACACAATTTCTGTGTAAATTGTATGCAAATTTTTAATTATTTATCTTAGTTTCTTTTTCATTTTATTTCTTTTTAAAGGGTAATACCAATGCCACTAATTCATTCTTTCTGAGAAAACTTCATTATTTTGATTTAGAATCAGTTTTTATTTCATTTTCTTTCAAGGGTAATATCAATGCCACCAATTAGTTACTTATTATGAAACTTTGTTTTGCGAAAATCCCACTATTACGTGTTTATCCTTGCATATTATAAAAGACATAAATTATGTGTAAGTTGTATTTGCTCAAAAAAATGTGTAAATTCAAGGCCAATTTTATCATTGTTTTCTTTCTTCCTAAATGGTAATATCAATGCACTAAGTCATTCTTGCTCAGAAAATTTCATTATTTTTATTTTTATTTTATTTTCTTTCTTCATTAATAGTAGCACCAATGCCACCAATTCATTACTTCTTACGAAACCTTTTGTTGCGAAAAATTCCACTATCAAGTGCTTATTGTTGCATATTATAAAAAGACACCCTTTCTATGTAAATTGCATGCAAATTGTAATTGTTTGTTTTAGTTTTTATTTTCTTTTCTTTCTTCTTATAAAGGGTGATATCAATGTCACTGATTCATTCGTCCCCAGAATACTTCATTATTTTGATTTTATTTTAGTTTTAAATTTTCTTTTTTTTCTTCCATGGTAGTACCAATGCCACCAATTCATTACTTCTTAAGAAACGTTTTCGCGAAAATTCCACTATTACGTGCTTATCCTTGCGTATTATAAAAATAAAAAAATTCTGTGTAAATTATAAGCAATTTTTGTTATTTCTTTCTTCTTGAAGGGTAAGATCAATGCCACTAATTCATTATTTCTCAAAAAACTTCATTATTTTGATTTTGATTTAGTTTTTATTTCCTTTTGATTTAAGGGTGATATCAATGCCACCGATTCATTACTTCTTAGGAAATTTGTTTTGTGAAAATTCCACTATTACGTGCTTATTCTTGCATATTATAAAAATACGTAAATTATGTATAAATTGTAGGGATATTTATCATTTTTTCTTCTGGGGTAATATCAATGCCACTAATTCATTCTTGCTCAGAAAACTTCATTATTTTGATTATTATTTTATTTTCTTTCTTTTTAAGGGTAGTACCAATGTTATTAATTCATTAGTTCTTATGAAACCATTTTTGTGGAAAAATCCACTATTACGTGCTTATTCTTGCATATTATAAAAAGACACAATTTTTGTGTAAATTGTATGCAAATTGTAATTATTTGTTTCAGTTTTTTCATTTTATTTCTTATAAATGCTAATATCTGTGTCACTAATTCATTTGTCCTTGGAATACTTCATCTTATTTTAGTTTTATTTCATTCTTTTTCTTCTTTAGTGGTAGTACCAAGCCACCAATTCATTACTTGTTAGTAAAGAAATTGTGCAAAATCCACTATTATATACTTATTATTGCAAATTATGAAAAACACAACTTCTATGCAAATTGTGTGCAAATTTTGTCATTATTTGCGTTTTTATCTTCGATCTTCTTGAAGGGCAATACCAATGCCACTAATTGCTTCTTGCTTAGAAATTTCATTATTTTAGAAAATAATATATCACATTTGGTTTTGTACCTTCTTTAAGGGTAATAACAATGACACTATTTCCTTCTTTGGAAACTTCTTTCATGCGAAAATTCAACTATTATATATTTACTCTTGTATATTATAAAATATGTTATTTCTGTGTAAATTGTGCGCATGTTTTTGTCAATTTTGTATTAATCTATTCCATTTTAATAATTAAAGTGTAATACCAATGTTGTTATTTCATTCTTCTTAAAAAAATATTATTTTGCATTTTTTAGTTTTTGTTTTATTTTAAGGGTAATACAAATGCCACTAATTCATTCACTCTTAGTAAACAATTTTTTGGAAAATACCACTATATGCTAACTCTTGCATAGTATAAAAAAGCAAATGTTACGTGTAAATTGTTTACAAATTTTTGTCATTATGGTTTTTATTTTCTTTCTTCTTTAATGGTAATACCAATGCCACTAATCGATTATTTCTTTAAAAACCTTATTTTCATAGTATATTAGTATGGGAATTAAGAAGGCTAAATAAATTACATGTTTTTAAGTTATATTTGACTAGTATTACTTTCCTTTTATTTTAATTTAGGATTAATCTAGTACCATGATTCATTTTCCTTTACAAAGAACTGTTTTCTTCTTCACTTTAGCTATACTTCAGTTGATTGAAAAAAATTTAGGGTTAGTCGATTCTTTTTTTCCAAACTGTGAACACACTCATACACTACCACATGCATGCAACACGCAGCCAGTGCGACATGCTGGAGGCAACCACTAAGAGCATTAATCGGACATGTTAGTGGAGAGTAATTGAGATCAATCTAGTGACCTCATTTTTAGTTATAATTTAAATATATATTTTATACATTTCCTATATCGTACGAGCCCAAATGTTTTCTATGTCTCGTTTATTCTTTTTTATTTCTATTTTTCATTTTTAAATGTGCACGTGTGTGTGGGTGTGCGGTGTCGACATCAAGAACAACCCTCTTTTTTTATATTATAAAAAGTCGTTACATGCTTATTCTTGCATATTATAAGAAGACGCGAATTCTTGGCAAATTGTATGCGAATTTTGTCATTATTTGTTTTAGTATTTTTTTTCATCATTTTCTTTCTTCTGCTAGAGATACCAATGCCACTAATTCATTCTTTCTCCAAATTACATTATTTTGATTTTATTTTACTTTTCTGTTTCCTTTTCTTTCTTTTTTAAGTTTAAGACCGATGTCCCTATTACGTGCGCATTCATGCATATTATAAAAAGAAGCAATTTCTCTGTAAATTGTCCATACTTTTTTAACACTTTTGCTTTATTTTTTTGTTTTCTTTCTTCTTAAAGGGTAATACCAATGCCACTAATTCATTCTTTCTCGGAAAACTTGATTATTTTGATTTTGTTATTATTCCATTATAAACTTTTTATTTGATTTTGTTACAGCTTTTATTTCACTTACCTTCTTCTCTTTTGCGGATTGTACCAATACCACCAATTCATTACATCTTAGTAAACTATTTTTTTGCGAAAATTCAACTATTACGTGCTTATCCTTGCGTATTATAAATAGCACATGTTTTTTGTGTAAATTTAATGCAATTTAGTCGTTATTTATTTTATTTTATTTCTTCTTAAAGGGTAATAGCAATGCCACTAACTCATTCTTTCTAAGAAAACTTCATTATTTTGATTTTAATTTAGTTTTTATTTCATTTTCTTTTAAGGGTAGTATCAATGCCGGTGATTAACTACTTAGGAAACTTTGTTTTGCAAAAATCCCACTATTATGTGTTTATTCTTACATATTATAGAAAGACGTAAGTTATTTGTAAATTGTTGGCAATTTTGTCACTATTTTCTTTCTTCCTAAATTGTAATATCAATTCCACTAATTCATTCTTGCTCAGAAAATTTCATTATTTTGAATTTATTTTATTTTTTATTTAATTTTCTTTATTCTTTAATGGTAGTACCAATGCCACCAATCCATTACTTCTTAGGAAACATTTTTCGCGAAAATTCCACAATTACGTGCTTATCCTCATATTATAAAAATACATAATTTCTGTGTAAATTGTATGCAATTTTGTCATTCTTTTTTTCACTTTATTTCTTATGAAATGGTAATGCCAATGCCACCACTTCATTCTTTCTCAAAAAAACATTATTATTTCGATTTTGATTTAGTTTTTATGTCATTTTCTTTTAAGGGTAATATCAATGCCATCGATTGATTACTTCTTAGGAAACTTTGTTTTTTGAAAAATTCCAATATTACGTGCTTATTCTTGCATATTATAAAAAAGACGCAAATTATGAATAAACTGTAGGCGAAAATTTTGAAATAAGTTGAAAAAGAACAATTTTTGAAAGACATGAGCATATTTTTGAATTTATGCAAAATAACATTTCTTGAAATCCAGAAAACTTTTTACGGAAAAAAGATACATTTTTGGTAATTTCAAAGAATATTTGAAATTCCCCAACATAAGTCGAAATGGAAAAGAAACTTGAAAAATAATGGAGAATAGAAATAAAAGAAAAGAGAAAAAACAGAAAATACTAAAAACCCAGGAAACCGGTAAAAGTCTCGTTTTATGAAGCATCCAGAAAGTTCCCAAAACCGATCAGGAATCTTCCAGGTTCCCAAAACCGTATCGTGTAAAAAGCAATACAGCACTTTGCTCGCAGCTAAATGCACTGGCCCACTTTGATCGATTGCTAGATCGCCTGCGCGAAGCGGTGACAGTCTGTAGCAATGGGGAGCACCTATGACTCACTTCAGCGAGATCAAAGAATTCTCGTTGAAGGAGCGCCCGATTATAGGGGATCAATTGTAGTCCTTTCGATAAGTAAGAGTGTCGAACCCAACGAGGAGCAGAAGGAAATGACAAGTGGTTTTCAGCAAGGTAATTTCTGCACGCACAGAAATTGTAGGTAACAGATAGCTTGATAGCAAGAAAATTTGTAGCAAGTAACAAGTAACAATAGTAACAATAAGTGCATCAAGATAGCTCAATCCTTTTTGTGGCAAAGGACAGGCCGGAACGATCTCAAATAATAAGTAAAACATTCTCGAGGACACACGGGAATTTCATCTAGTCACTTTCATCATGTTGGTTTGATTCGCGTTCGCTACATTGATAATTTGATATGTGGGTGGACCGGTGCTTGGGTGCTATTCTTACTTGAACAAGCCTCCCACTTATGGTTAACCCCCCTCGCAAGCATCCGCAACTATGAAAGAAGTATTAAGATAAAATCTAACCATAGCATTAAACATATGGATCCAAATAAGCCCCTTACGGAATAGCGCATAAACTAGGGTTTAAGCTTCTGTCACTCTAGCAGCCCATCATCTAATAACAACTCCACAATGCATTCCTTAGGCCCAAAGATGGTGAAGTGTCATGTAGTCGACGTTCACATAACACCACTAAGGGAAACACAACATACATATCATCAAAATATCGAACACATATCAAATTCACATGATTACTTGCAACATGACTTCTCTCGTGGCCTCAAGAACAAAAGTAACTAATCACACAACATATTCATGCTCAAGATCAGAGGAGTAATAAATATCATAATGGATCTGGACATATAATCTTCCACCAAATAAACCGGCTAGCATCAACTACAAGATGTAATCAACACTACTAGTCACCCACAGGTACCAATCTGAGGTTTTGACACAAAGATTGAACACAAGAGATGAACTAGGGTTTGAGATGAGATGGTGTTGTTGAAGATGTTGATGAAGATTGGCCTCCCAAAGATGAGAGGGTTGTTGGTGTTGACGATGGCTTCGATTTCCCCCTCCCGAAGGGAATTTCCCCCGGCGGAATTGCTCCGCTGGAGGGCAAAAGTGCTCTTGCCCAAGTTTCACCTTGAGATGGCGACGCTCCATCCCGAAAGTCCTGTCCTTATTTTTCCTAGGTCAAAAGACCTTATGTACCAGAAGATGGGCATCGGAGGTGGGCCAGGGCCCCCACTACCCACCAGGGCGCGGCAGAGGGGGGAGGCGCGTCCTGGTGCCTTGTGGGCGCCTGGTGACCCCCCCCGGTAGTTCTTTTCTCCAGTATGTTTTATATATTCCAAAATAACTCTCCCTGAAATTTCAGTTCATTTGGAGATGTGCAGAATAGGTATCTCTAACATTGCTTTTTTAGGTCCAGAATTCCAGCCGCCGACATTCTCCCTCTTTGTGTAAACCTTGCATATTATGAGAGAAAAGGCATTAGAATTACTCCACAAAGTGTTATATTGCATAAAAACACTATAAATAATAGTAGGAAAACATGATGCAAAATGGACGTATCAACTCCCCCAAGCTTAGACCTCGCTTGTCCTGAAGCGAAAGCCGATATCGAAAATCATGTCCACATGTTTAGAGAGAGAGAGGTGTCGATAAAAACAAAATATAGACATAGTAGCATCATGCTTATTATTATAACAGCAATTAACTTTATCATAAAACTTCTCATGAGAAAGTAACAATTCATCACAACATCGAAGTATGAAGCATAAACTTTATTGAAAACCAACAAACTATGTTCTCAGTCAACTTTGCAATTACAATTCATCATATTTTCTAGAAGGGTCTCGTATCGGAGCCTTTTGGCAAGTCCACATACTCAATCATCATTTAGTCTTCTATGATTGCTAACACTCACAACATACATATGAGCAAAAAGTTTCAACCGGACACATAGAAAGATAGGGGTTTATAGTTTCACCTCCCAACTTATTCACCTCAAGGGTGATGTCAACAATAATAACTCATGATCAATCACATCCAACTGGATATATGTGGCTACATCTTTCCCCAACACATGGTTCTTGCAAAGGAGAAAATAAAAAGGAATAGAGAAGAACACTTTGACTCTTGCATAAAAAGTAAATACATAAAAGTAAAAGATAGGCCCTACGCAGAGGTTGTCATGCGAGTTTTGATTTTGTATGCACAATCTCTTAATGCAAAAGAATGTCACGTTATATTGCCCCTTATGATAGCAACCCGATGTCTACTGCACAACTTTATTCTTGTAGACTCGTGTTGGGCCTCCAAGCGCAGAGTTTTCTAGGACAGTAACAATTTCCCCTCAAGTGGATGGCCTAAGGTTTATCAATCCGTGGGAGGCGTAGGATGAAGATGGTCTCTCTCAAACAACCCTGCAACCAAATAACAAAGAGTCTCTTGTGTCCCCAACACACCAAATACAATGGTAAATTGTATAGGTGCACTAGTTCGGCGAAGAGATGGTGATACAAGTGTAGTAATGATAGTAGATATTGATTTTTGTAATAGGAACAATAAAAAAAACAGCAAGGTAGCAAGTGACAAAAGTTAGCACAAACGGTATTGCAATGCTTGAAAATGAGGCCTAGTGTTCATACTTTCGCTAGTGCAATCTCTCAACAATGCTAATATAATTGGATTATATAACCATCCCTCAATGTGCGATGAAGAGTCACTCCAAAGTTCTTATCTAGCGGAGAACATAAGAAGAAATTATTTGTAGGGTACGAAACCACCTCAAAGTTATCCTTTCCGATTTATCTATCCAAGAGTTCATACTAAAATAACACTAAGTTATCCTTTTCGATTGATCTATCTAAGAGTTTGTATTAATAACACCATATGATACTTATCAACCAACTCTAATGTCACCTAGATACTCCAATGTCACCACAAGTATCCATGAGTTGATTATACGATATGCATCAAACAATTTCAGATTCATAATACTCAATCCAACACAAAGGACCTCAAATAGTGCCCCCAGATTTCTACCGGAGAAACAAGGACGAAAACGTGCATCAACCCCTATGCATAGATTACCCCAATGTCACCTCGGGAATCCGCGAGTTGAGTGCCAAGACATAGATCAAGTGCTCTCAAATCCAACAAAGTAATCAATCCAATAAAAGTGAAATCTCAAACGGAAAACTCAATTCATCACAACAAGATAGAGAGGGGAAAACACCATATGATCCAACTATATTAACAAAGCTCGCGATACATCAAGATCATGCGAAATCAAGAACATGAGAGAGAGAGAGATTAAACAAATAGCTACTGGTAAAAACCCTCAGCCCCGAGGGTGGACTACTCCCTCCTCATCATGGTGGCCGCCGAGATGATGAAGATGGCCACTGGTGATGATTTCCCCCTTCGGCAGGGTGCCGGAACGGGATCTAGATTGGTTTTTCGTGGCTACAGAGGCTTCCGGCGACAGAACTTCTGATCTAGGGTTATTTCTGGGGGTTTATGTATTTATAGATTTTTTTGGTGTTGGTTTCACGCGAAGATAGGCTTCAAGGGGTCCACCCTCCACCAGCACACGGGCAAGGCCCCTGGCGCGCCCTAGTGGAGGGTGGCCACGTCCTTCAGCTTCTAGTCCCCCCACGAAGCTTCTAGTGCCTCTTTTGCTCCAAAAAATTTGTCAAAAAGTTTCAGCTCATTTGGAGAACTTCCATTTCTGCACAGAAAACAACACCACGGTAGTTCTGCTGAAAACAGTGTCAGTCCGGGTTAGTTCCATTCAAATCATACCAAAACCATATAAAATTGTTGTAAACATGGCATGAATATACTTCATAAATTATAGATACATTGGAGACCTATCAGCATCCCCAATCTTAATTCCTACTCGTCCTCAAGTAGGTTAATGATAAAAGAAATAATTTATGAAGTGTGAATGCTAGCATAGTGCATAAGTTTGATCAATGATAATTTCAGTCACTTTTCCTAGCATCATAACAACTACTCTCTCTCATAAACTTCTCACGTTAAAGTAGCAACCAATTCACATGTTATGATTCAAACAATGAATTCTCTTGAAACTTAACAACCTATGTTCTTAGTCACCAAACAATTGCAATTCAACTTATTCTCAACAAAGTCTAAGTAAGAGCTCCACATACTCAATCATCATATAGTCTTCTATGATTGCCAGTACTTAAAGCATATTTTTAGAACAAATGGCATCCATCGAACACAGAGAAAGATACGGGCTTAATGTTTCGCCTCCCAACTCATTTATCATAGAGATAATTGTCAACAATAATAAATCATGATCAAATATATTTTACTGGCCATATGTGCCTAGATCTTTCCCCACCACATGATGCTTGGCAACTAGAGAATAATTGAGGTTGAATGAGGATGTATACTATTGACTCTTGCATAAAAGTAAATACTGAAAAGTAAAAGATAGTCCCTTCGCAGAGGGAAGCAGAGGTTGTCATGCGCTTTTTATTTTTGGATGCCCAACCTCTTAGTGCACAGGAACGTCATTTTATATTGCCCCTTATGATAGCAACCTTTATTATGCAGTCCATCACTTTTATTACTTTGCCATCACAAGTTTGTACAACGCTTATTTTCCCTTACAATAAAAGATCAAACATATTTAGGAGCAATTTTTATTGCTTTATGCACCGATGACAACTTACTTGAAGGATCGTATTCAATCCATAGGTAGGTATGGTGGACACTCATGGAAAGAAACTAGGTTTAAGGGTTTTTGGATGCACAAGTAGTATCTCTACTTAGTACAAATTTTTGGCTAGCAAAAGATCCTAAGCAAACACCACATGTTGGAGGATCCATAACAATATAACTTCTATGCAAATATACGCAACCATAACTCATTACGTTGTCTTCCTTGTCCAACTTCAACTAATTTTCTCAAGTTTGAAAATAATTAATGGGTATTCACAATCATAGAAGATGTCCAAGATAATATATTTGTATGTGAAAGTTCTCTTCCTTATACTAATCATTCATGAATTGCTTGTATGACCAATATTGTGATTTTCAAGGTTCAAAAGATTTCACTTTCTAAACCCAATGTGAAGCTACTACTAGGTATAATACAAGCATGTGAAGCACATATAATTTAAACTTTATGATATTCAATTCATTCAACAATTTACTCATAGGATATAAGTGAAGCACAAGAGTAAATGACAAGCTACTCCAAAAAGATATAAGTGAAGTTCAAGCGAGTAGTTAAGTAAATGGGTAGCTATTTGAGGACTCTCTCTTATTTTAAAACTTTCAGATCTAAGTATTTTATTAAAACAGCAAGCAAAATTAAAATTATATGAAATTCCAAGAATGGCACAACACATGTGAAGAAGCAAAAACTTAGGCTCAACCGAGGCTAACCGATAATTGTTGATGAAGAAAGGTGGGATGCCTACCGGGGCATCCCCAAGCTTTGATACTTGAGACTTCTTGGAATATTAACTTTGGATGCCTTGGGCATCCCCAAGCTTGAGCTCTTGTTTCTTCTTCATTCCTCTCATAACACGGTTTCCCTAATTCTTAAAAACTTCATCCACACAAAACTCAACAAGAACTCATGAGATAAGTTAGTATAAATCAATGCAATAACCTTATCATTCTCTACTGTAGCAAAACACTAAAATTATTATTTAACATTGCATACTAAATGCCTCCGCATATTAATACTCCTATCCTCAAATAGAACCATTAAACAAGCAAACATATGCACACAATGCAAACATAATAGCAATCTGTCTAAACAGGATAGTCTGTAAAGAGTGTAATTATACTCATACTTCCCTAACTCAAAAAATTCTGAAAATTTACCACACTGTAGAAACTTTATCATAGCTTATTTTGCAAAATATTTCAACATTTTATCACATTCTGACTTTTCTCAAGAATTCACGCACTAGCGTGCAACTTTCTGTTTTCAAACAGCAACATATAGACTTGCAAAATAAGCATGGCAAAGGCTATACTTGACATTTTTATTGAAGTAGAAGATACAAAAAATTATTCTAAATAACAGCAAGCAAATCCTAGAAAAATAAAATGACGGTCCAAGCAAAACACATATCATGTGATGAATAAAAATATAGCTCCAGGTGAGGTTACCGATAATGTTGAAGACGAAAGAGGGGATGCATTCCGGGGCATCCCCAAGCTTAGGGTCTTGTTACTCCTTATTCTCCTCATATCGATATCTCACCCAAAACTTGAAAACTTTAATCACACATAACTTAACGGAACTTCATGAGATGGGTTAGTATGATAAAGACAAATAATTCACTTTGGTACTGTCAAGATAAGATTCATAATTGTTTCCACATAATGCCTACTGTACTCTACAATTTCCACAATTTATATTAAGCAATATAAGCCATAGAAACCATAAAACAAGCAAACTATGCATTGGAAACAGAATCTGTCAAAAACAGAATAGTGTGTAAAGATCTGAATTATGGTCATACTTCTATAACTCCAAAATTCTGAAAAATTAGGACAACATAGAAAATTTGTATAACCATCAACTGTAAACAATTCAGAATTTTTTGACACCCCAGTGATTTTTAACAATTCTTTTACTATGCACAAAAGTTTCTATTTTCGCACAAAATCAAGTCAACTATCATCCACACTATCCCAAAGGCTTTACTTGGTACTTTATTGAAACAAAATCTATAAAACATGACTACTACAGTATCATAATCATGTGAACACACAAAAACAGTAGGGTAAATGTTGGGTTGTCTCCCAACAAGCGCATTTCTTTAATGCCTTTTTAGCTAGGCATGATGATTTCAATGATTCTCACATAAAAGATAAGAATTGAAACATAACGGGAGCATCATGAAGCATATGACTAGCACATTTAAGCCTAACCCACTTCCTATGCATAGGTATTTTGTGAGCAAACAACTTATGGGAACAAGAATTATCTAGCATAGAAAGGCAAAACAAGTGCAACTTCAAAACTTTCAATATAAAGAGAGGAAACTTGATACTATCGAGCTTTGTAAAAGCATATGTTCTTCTCTCATAATAATTTTCAGTAGCATCATGAATGAATTAAATAATATAACTATCACATAAAGCATTCTTTTCATGATCCACATGCATAAAAAATTTATTACTCTCCACATAAGCAAATTTATTCTCATGAATAATGGTAGGAGCAAAATCAACAAAATTGCTATCATGAGATACTTGATTTACATAATCATATTGAGCATTAAAATCATGATGAAAAGTTTCATGGATATCATTACTCTTTATACCATACATATCATCACAATAATCATCATAGATAGCAACCTTTTTATCATAGTCAATTGAAACCACTTCCAAAATAGTGGATTCATCACTAAATAAAGTCATGACCTCACCAAATCCACTTTTATCATTACAATAAGATTCAACACCCTCCAAAATGGGATCATTTCTTCCTAGAGTTGACACTCTTCCAAACCCACTTTCATCAATATAATCATCATAAATAGGAGGCATGCTTTCGTCATAATACATTTGCTCATCAAAACTCGGAGGACTAAAAATATCATGTTCATCAAATATAGCATTCCCAAGCTTATGGCTTTGCATATCATTAGCATCATGGATATTCAAAGAATTCATACTAGTAGCATTGCAATCATGCTCATCATTCATGAATGAAATCAACAATATAACCATCACATAAAGCATTATTTTCATGATCCACAAGCATAGAAATTTTACTACTCTCCACATAAGCAAAATTCTTCTCATTCGGAATAGTGAGAGTATCATAAGAAACTCGAATACTATAAATTGTTTCCACATTAAAAGAGTAATGTTCAGAAAAAGGGTAATCATAATTATGACAAGTTTTATAAATATAATCATCACTACTTTTTATAACATAAGTGTCATCACAATAATCATCATAAGTAGCAACTTTGTTCTCATCAAAGTCAATTGAAACCTCTTCCAAGATAGTGGAATCATTACTAAATAAAGTCATGACCTCTCCAAATCCACTTTTATCATTATAATAAGATTCAACACCCTCCAAAATAGTGGGATAATTATTATTTAAAGTTGACACTCTTCCAAACCCACTTTCATAAATATTGCAATCATCATAAATAGGAGGCATGCTATCATCGTAATAAATTTGCACATCAAAACTTGGGGGACTAAAAATATCAACTTCATCACATATAGCATCCCCAAGCTTATGGCTTTGCATATCATTAGCATCATGGATATTCAAAGAATTCATACCAACAACATTGCAATCATGCTTATCATTCAAACATTTAGTGCCAAACATTTTATTGAATTCTTCTTCTAACAATTGAGCACAATTTTCCGATCCATCATTTTCAAGAAAGACATGATAAAGACGAATAATATGAGGCAACCTCAATTCCATTTTTTTGTAGTTTTCTTTTTATAAACCAAACTATTGATAAAACAAGAAACAAAAAGATTCAATTACAAGATCTAAAGATATACCTTCAAGCACTCACCTCCCCGGCAACGGTGCCAGAAAAGAGCTTGATGTCTACTACGCAATTTTATTCTTGTAGACTTGTTTTGGGCCTCCAAGCGCAGAGTTTTGTAGGACAGTAGCAATTTTCCCTCAAGTGGATGACCTAAGGTTTATCAATCCATGGGAGGCGTAGGATGAAGATGGTCTCTCTCAAACAACCCTGCAACCAAATAACAAAGAGTCTCTTGTGTCCCCAACACACCAAATACAATGGTAAATTGTGTAGGTGCACTAGTTCGGCGAAGAGATGGTGATACAAGTGTAGTAATGATAGTAGATATTGATTTTTGTAAAAGGAACAATAAAAAAATAGCAAGGTAGCAAGTAACAAAAGTGAGCACAAACGGTATTGCAATGCTTGAAAATGAGGCCTAGGGTTCATACTTTTGCTAGTGCAATCTCTCAACAATGCTAATATAATTGGATCATATAACCATCCCTCAACGTGCGATGAAGAATCACTCCAAAGTTCTTATCTAGCGGAGAACATAAGAAGAAATGGTTTGTAGGGTATGAAACCACCTCAAAGTTATCCTTTCCGATTGATCTATCCAAGAGTTCGTACTAAAATAACACCAAGTTATCCTTTCTGATCGATCTATCTAAGAGTTCGTACTAAAATAATACCATATGATACACATCAATCAACTCTAATGTCACCTAGATACTCCAATGTCACCACGGGTATCCGTGAGTTGATTATACGATATGCATCCAACAATTTCAGATTCATAATACTCAATCCAACACAAAGAACCTCAAAGAGTGCCCCAAGATTTCTACTGGAGAAACAAGGACGAAAATGTGCATCAACCCCTATGCATAGATTACCCCAATGTCAACTCGGGAATCCGCGAGTTGAGTGCCAAGACATAGATCAAGTGCTCTCAAATCCAACAAAGTATTCAATTCGATAAAAGTGAAATCTCAAAGGGAAAACTCAATTCATCACAACAAGATAGAGAGGGGAAAACACCATATGATCCAACTATATTAACAAAGCTCGCGATACATCAAGATCGTGCGAAATCAAGAACATGAGAGAGAGAGATTAGACACATAGCTACTGGTACAAACCCTCAACCCTGAGGGTGGACTACTCCCTCCTCATCGTGGTGGCCGCCAGGATGATGAAGATGGCCACCGGTGATGGTTTCCCCCTCTGGCAGGGTGCCAGAACGGGGTCTAGATTGGTTTTTCGTGGCTACAGAGGCTTGTGGTGGTGGAACTTCTAATCTAGGGTTATTTCTGGGGGTTTCTGTATTTATAGGATTTTTTGGCGTCGGTTTCACACGAAGATGGGCTTCGAGGGGCCCACCCTCCACCAGCACACGGGCAAGGCCCCTGGCGCGCCCTGGTGGAGGATGGCCACCTCCTTCACCTTCTAGTCTCCCCACGAAGCTTCTAGTGCCTCTTTTGTTTAAAAAAATCGTCAAAAAGTTTCAGCTCATTTGGAGAACTTTCATTTCTGCACAAAAAACAACACCATGGTAGTTCTGCTGAAAACTGCGTCAGTCCGGGTTAGTTCCATTCAAATCATACCAAAACCATATAAAATTGTTGTAAACATGGCATGAATACTTCATAAATTATAGATACGTTGGAGACGTATCACAACCTTTATTATGCAGTCTGTCGCTTTTATTACTTTGCCAACACAAGTTCGTACAACGCTTATTTTCCCTTACACCAAAAGATCAAACACATTTAGAAGCAATTTTTATTGTCATATGCACCGATGACAACTTACTAGAAAGGATCTTACTCAATTCATAGGTAGGTATGTGATGGCTCGTGTCCGCGTCAGTATTTCCCCGAAGAGGAAGGGATGATGCAGCACAGCGACGGTAGGTATTTCCCTCAATGTGAAACCAAGGTTATCGAACCAGTAGGAGAACCAAGCAATAATATGTAAACGGTACCTGCACACAAAGAACAAATACTCGCAACCCGATGCGTAAGAGGGGTTGTCAATCCCTCTCGGGTAAAAGATAGATTGGTTTGTAGTAGATTGGATAAATAGATCTCGCGATAAAACAAAATGAAATAAATAAAGAAAAAGTGCAGCAAGGTATTTTTGGTTTTTAGAATAATAGATCTGAAAACAAAAGAAAATAAAAATAGATCTCAAAGCAAATATGATAAAGAATAGACCCGGGGGCCGTAGATTTCACTAGTGGCTTCTCTCGAGAAAAATAGCATACGACGGGTAAACAAATTACCGTTGGGAAATTGATAGAACTTCAAATAGTTATGACGATATCCAGGCAATGATCACTATATAGGCATCACGTCCAAGATTAGTAGACCGACTCCTGCCTGCATCTACTACTATTACTCCACACATCAACCGCTATCCAGCATGCATCTAGTGTATTAAGTTCATGGAGAAATGGAGTAATGCAATAAGAACGATGACATGATGTAGACAAGATCTATTCATGTAGAAATAGACCCCATCTTGTTATCCTTAATAGCAACAATCAATATGTGTCTTGCTGCCCCTTCTGTCGCCGGGAAAGAACACCGCCCCACCGAACCCATCACAAAGCACCTCTTCCCATGGCAAGAAAAATCGATCTAGTTGGCCTAACTAAACCAAAGATTCGAAGAAGAAATATGAGGCTATAAATAATCATGCATATAAGAGATCAAAGAAACTCAAATAACTTTTATGGATAAATAAATCTGATCATAAACTCAAAGTTCATCGGATCCCAACAAACACACCGCAAAAAAGAGTTACATCAAATAGATCTCCAAGATACCATTGTATTGAGAATCACAAGAGAGAGAGAGAGAGAGAGAGAGAGAGAGAGAGGAAGCCATCTAGCTACTAACCACGGACCCGTAGGTCTACAATGAACTACTCACGCATCATCGGAGAGGCACCAATGAGGATGATGAACCCCTCCGTGATGGTGTCTAGATTGGATCTGGTGGTTCTGGAACTTGCGGCGGCTGGAATTGTGTTTCGTCGACTCCCCTAGGGTTTTTGGATTTTCGGGGTATCTATAGAGCAAAGAGGCGATGCGGGAGGCGGCCGAGGTGGGCACAACCCACCAGGGCGCCCAGGCGCACCCAGGTGGGTTGTGCTCCCCTCGGAGCCCCCCTCTCGTACTTCTTTGGCCCAACAGGTGTCTTCTGGTCCAGAAAAATTCTCCAAAAAGTTTCGCTGCGTTTGGACTCTGTTTGGTACTGATATTCTGCGAAGTAAAACACAAGCAAAAAACAACAACTGGCACTGGGCAATATGTCAATAGGTTAGTCCCAAAAAATGATATAAAGTTGTTATAAAATGATTGTAAAACATCCAAGAATGATAATATAGCAGCATTGAACAAGCAAAAATTATAGATACGTTGGAGACGTATCAGCATCCCCAACCTTAATTCCTACTCTTCCTCGAGTAAGTAAATGATAAAAAACAGAATTTTTGATGTGGAATGCTGCCTAACATGTTCATCACATATTCTTTTCTTTTGTAGCATGGACATTTGGACTTTTATATGATTCAAAGCAATAGTCTAGTTTTGACATGAAGATTTCAATACTCAAGCATATCAACAAGCAACCATGTCTTTCAAAATATCAACACTAAAGCAAGTTATCCCTAGCCCATCATGCTCAATCATTGATTCATTCAAGAAACACACTCGCGTATTAGCTACACCCAATGCTCAAGTACGATCATAGTGCCCCTTAGTTGGTGCTTTATAAGAGAAGATGGAGACTCAAATAAAAATAAAAATTGCATAAAGTAAATAGAAAGGCCCTTCGCAGAGGGAAGTAGGGATTTGTAGAGGTGCTAGAGCTCAAAGCGAAAAAATAGAGATAAAACATTTTTGGTGGCATGCTTTTCCTATCAACAAAAACGATCGAGTAGTTCCCAATACTTTCCATGCTAGATATATCATAGGCGGTTCCCAAACAGAAAATAAAGTTTATTCCTTTTTCCACCATACTTTCACATTCCAACAGTTTCCAAGGAATTTATTATTTGACAACATAAAGTAAATTCATTTTTCATTTCGGGACTGGGCATCCCTAATACCTTTGTCATACTCTCGTGCAATGACAAGTGAATAAACACTCATCTTGAGAATAACACATCTAGCATGGAAAAATATTAGCCACCCCCTACCGTTTCATGAGCGGTACGAGCACACAAAAAGGAAATTATTTTGAAAATTAGAGATGGCACATACAAATTTGCTTAGAGCGGCACGGGAATACCGCATATAGGTAGGTATGGTGGACTCATATGGCAAAACTGGGTTTAAGGATTTTGGATGCACAAGTAGTATTTCCACTTAGTACAAGTGAAGGCTAGAAAAAAGATTGAGAAGCATCCAACCAAGAAAAGAAAAATATCATAAGCGAGCATTAAGCATAACTAACGCCAAATAATGCACGACAAGTAGGATGTAATTTCATTGCATAACTATTGACTTTCGTGCTTTCATAGGGAATCACAAACCTTAACACCAATATTCTTACTAAAGCACAATTACTCACCAACATGACTCACATATCACTATCATCATATCTCAAAACTATTACAAAGAATCAAGTTTATTTTGTCCAATGATCTTCATATTTTTTTTTATTATATCCCTCTTGAATATCTATCACTTTGGGACTAGTTTCATATATTGCTATTTCTTTTGGCAAGCGCAAACAAATTTAAGTGAAGAACATGAGCATAAAAATTTCATATCTCAAAATAATATAAGTGAAGCATGAGAGGATTTCTTCAAAATTACTAACTCTCAAATAAATCTAAGTGAAGCATGAGAGCATTTCTTCAAAAATATTAAAGCACACCGTGCTCAAAAAGATATAAGTGAAGCACTAGAGCAATTCCATAGCTCAAAAAATTTAAGTGAAGCATTTAGAGCAATTCTAACAAATCATAGCATAATTTTGGCTCTCTCAAATAGGTGTGTCCAAAAAGGATACTTGTGACAAACTAAAAAGCAAAACAAGCAAAGACTCATATAATACAAGACGCTCCAAGCAAAACTCATGATATGTGACGAATAAAAATATAGCTCCAAGTAAAATACCGATGGTCGTTAGAAGAAAGAGGGGATGCCACTCGGGGCATCCCCAAGCTTAGTTGATTGTTTCTCCTTGAATATTGCCTTGGGGTGCCATGGGGCATCCCCAAGCTTAGGCTCTTCTTACTCCTGATTCCTTCATCCATCGTGATCTCACCCAAAACTTGAAAACTTCAATCACACAAAACTTAACAAAACCTTCGTGAGATCCGTTAGTATAAGAAAACCAATCTTTACTTAAAGTACTGTATAAAACCCATTCAAATTTTGTTATTGCATTATATCTACTGTATTCTAACTTTACCATGGCTTATACCCCCTGATACAATCCATAGAATCATTAAAATAAGCACACAATGCAAAGAAAATAGAATCTATCAAAAACAGAACAGTCTGTAAAGACTCAAATTTTACTCATAAATACGTCACTCCAAAAATTCTGAAAAATTATGAAAACAGAGAAAATTTGTATATAAATCTTTTTTTAAACATTCAGAATTTTTCGTCACTTCTGTAAATCTATAAAATTATTTTGCTGGACGCAAAAGTTTCTGTTTTTCAACAAGATCAAATCAACTATCACCAAAGCTATCCCAAAGGCTTTACTTGGCACAAACACTAATTAAAACATAAAAGACACAATCATAACAGAGGAATAATTATACAAACACTCAAGAACAGAAAGAAAAAGGCAAAAATAAATTTTATTCATTGGGTTGCCTCCCAACAAGCGCTATCGTTTTATGCCCCAAGCTAGGCACTGATAATTTTGATGATGTTCGCATGAAAGACAAGAATTGAAACACAAAGAGAGCATCATAATACATGTGACAAACACATTTAAGTCTAACATACTTCCGATGCATAGGGATTTTATAAGCAAATGAATTATCAAGACAAGAAATATATAGCATATGCAAGGAAGAAGAAAGAAACAATAGCAATCTCAACATAACGAGAGGTAAATTAGTAACATGAAAATTTCTACAATCATATTTTCCTCTCTCATAATAATTACATGTAGGATCGTAATCAAATTCAAAAATATAGCTATCATGTAAAATTTTCTCTTCATGATCAACATGCATAAAAGTTTTATAATCTTCCAAGATAGTGAGATTAACATCAACTAAAGTCATGACCTCTCCAAACCCACTTTCATCAAAAATTTCATAAGATTGAACACTCTCCAAATATGTGGGATTATTTTTACCTAAAGTTGACGCTCTTCCAAACCCACTTTCAATATTACTGCAAACTTTATTATCAATATCATATTCATCATGAGGCTTAAATAAATTTTCAAGATCATAAGAAGAATCACCCCAATCATGATCATTGCAATAAGTAGTGGACATAGCAAAATTAGCACCCCCAAGCTTGGGGTTTTGCATATTATTAGCATAATTGACATTAATAGAATTTATAATAACACCATTGCAATCATGCTTTTCATTCAAGGAGCTACCGTGAATCACTTTATAAATTTCTTCTTTTAACACTTCATCACAATTTTCAGATTCACGAATCTCAAGCAAAACATCATAAAGATAATCTAGTGAACTCAATTTACTATCAATTTGTTCATCATAATTGGATCTTTTGAAAAGATTAGCAAGTGGATGAGGATCCATGTCAATAATTTTTTAGCAAGCGAAGATGCAAGCAAATAGAAGACACATGGCAACACAAGCAAAGATAGCAAACAAGAGAAAGGCAAACAAAAAGAAGTCAAATAAAAAGGCAAATATTTTCGTGCTTTTCGCAAAAAATGTTTTACAAGTGGGGGAGATGAAAACAAGAGGCAAATGACAAATAATGTAAATTGCAAGGAGATGAGATTTGTGATTAGGAACCTGATAGATGTTGATGATGTCTCCCCGGCAACGGCGCCAGAAATCCTTTCTTAATGGCTCGTGTCCACGTCAGTATTTCCCCGAAGAGGAAGGGATGATGCAGCACAGCTACGGTAGGTATTTCCCTCAGTATGAAACCAAGGTTATCGAACCAGTAGGAGAACCAAGCAACACTATGTAAATGGTACCTTCACACAAAGAATAAATACTTGCAACACGACGCGTAAGAGGGGTTGTCAATCCCTCTCGGGTAAAAGATAGATTGGTTTGTAGTAGATTGGATAAATAGATCTCGCGATAAAACAAAATAAAATAAATAAAGAAAAAGTGCAGCAAGGTATTTTTGGGTTTTTAGAATAATAGATCTGAAAACAAAAGCAAATAAAAATAGATCTCAAAGCAAATATGATACAGAATAGACCCGGGGGCCGTAGATTTCACTAGTGGCTTCTCTCAAGAAAAATAGCATATGGTGGGTAAAGAAATTACTGTTGGGCAATCGATAGAACTTCAAATAATTATGACGATATCAAGACAATGATCATTATATAGGCATCAAGTCCAAGATTAGTAGACCGACTCCTTCCTGCATGTACTACTATTACTCCACACATCGACTGCTATCCAGCATGCATCTAGTGTATTAAGTTCATGGAGAAACGTAGTAATGCAATAAGAACGATGATAGGATGTAGACAAGATCTATTCATGTAGGAATAGACCCCATCTTGTTATCCTTAATAGCAATGATCAATACGTGTCTTGCTGCCCCTTCTGTCACTGGGAAAGGACACCGCACGACCGAACCCATCACAAAGCACCTCTTCCCATGGCAAGAAACATCGATCTAGTTGGCCTAACTAAACCAAAGATTCGAACAAGAAATACAAGGCTATAAGTAATCATGCATATAAGAGATCAAAGAAACTCAAATAACTTTCATGGATAAATAGATCTGATCATAAACTCAAAGTTCATCGGATCCCAACAAACACACCGCAAAAAAGAGTTACATCAAATAGATCTCCAAGAGACCATTGTATTGAGAATCAAAAGAGAGAGAGAGAGAGAGAGGAAGCCATCTAGCTACTAACTACGGACCCATAGGTCTACAATGAACTACTCACGCATCATCGGAGAGGCACCAATGAGGATGATGAACCCCTCCGTGATGGTGTCTAGATTGGATCTGGTGGTTCTGGAACTTGCGGCGCCTGGAATTGTGTTTCGTCGACTCCCCTATGGTTTTTGGATTTTCGGGGTATTTATAGAGCAAAGAGACGGTGTGGGAGGTGGCCGAGGTGGGCACAACCCACCAGGGCGCGCCCGGGCCCCCAGGCGCACCCAGGTGTGTTGTGCTCCCCTCGGAGTCCCCCTCTGGTGCTTCTTGCGCCCAACAGGTGTCTTCTGGTCCAGAAAAATTCTCCAAAAAGTTTCGCTGCGTTTGGACTCCGTTTGGTACTGATATTCTGCTAAGTAAAAAATAAGCAAAAAACAACAACTGGCACTGGGCACTATGTCAATAGGTTAGTCCCAAAAAATGATATAAAGTTGCTATAAAAAGATTGTAAAACATCCAAGAAAGATAGTATAACAGCATGGAACAAGCAAAAATTATAGATACGTTGGAGACGTATCATTATGGTGGACTCTGAATACATGAATTTGGGTTTAAGGCTTTTGGATGCACAAGTAGTATCTCTACTTAGTGCGGATTTTTGGCTAGCAAAGATATTAGGCAAGCACCACATGTTAGAGGATCCATGACAATATAAATTCTATGTGAATATGAACAAACATAAATCATTACGTTGTCTTCCTTGTCCAACGTCAACAATTTGGCATAAAATATTTAATGGGGGCTCACAATCATAAAAGATGTCGAAGATAGTATATTTGCATGTAAATCTTCTCTTCCCTTATTAATTCTTTCATGAATTGCATCATTGACCAATGCTATGTTTATCAACTTTCAATAAATTTTACCACTTATACTTTTCCTTATGTAATGTCATATTTACCATAAGATTAGCATATGATCTTTTTTATTATTTCCTTTATCTTGACTGAAACAAGAAAGTAAAGAAGCAAAAACTCAAACTAAACTTTATTATATAACTCTCGCTCGATTACATAGCTAGATAAATCATGAAACTAGCACTCGAAAATGGATCATACTAAACTTTTATTCAACTAAACCACGAAATAACTAGGGATCAACTAAGATAGGTAAAGGTAATAGAAGTGATGGTGATATGATACCGGGGCATCTTCCCCAAGCTTGGCACAAGCCAAGGGGAGTGCCCATACCCATGTGCTCAAGTCTACTTTGGTGATGGTGATGATGGTGGTGGTGTTGAGGTAGTAGCTTCACACTTCAGCCTCAATAGGTACTCCAATCTACGATTGATGCTCCGGAGGGCAATGTTTTGCTCTTCCAACAAAATAATTTCACGAGTGAGATATTTATTTTGAACATGAACCGTCTCGAAGGCCCTAAAGGCTTCGATTTCAGTGGGGGTGAGATGGTTGTAACATGGTTGAAGGATATCTTCTTCTTCCTCATCTTCCCCTGTTAGCATGGCCTACCCCCTTCTTGAGCTTGATCTCCGGTAACTTCCTTGACCTTGTCCTCCTTGGTGGCTTATTTTGGTTCCTCTCTTTTCAATTCCATCTTCAGCAGCTGTCGTGGATTTGTCACGGTAGATGTCCTTAGTGTGATGACTTAGTCGTGAGGCCAACGCATCTATGTGGTAGCTTGAGAGGGGTTGAGTGAGATGAGAGACGCGAGATTTTACCCAGGTTTGGCCCCCCACGGTGGAGGTAAAAGCCTACATCCTGCTTCATTGATATTGATGATGATGATGCTCATGATTACAAGGGTGCTCTTTCGCTACCTCTATCTCGAGAGCTATTGGCTTGTCTGTCTAAACTTGTGAAACCCTATCCCTCTTGGGGTGCCCTGCCCCTCCTTATATAAGTTGAAGGGGCGGGTTACATGACTAGGCCTAGTAGGATTAGGATTACTCTATTACAAGTGGAGTCCTAGTCTTGCTTCCTTTGTAAGGGAATATTCCTTATGCCTTTTCTCTTAAACCGGCCCACCATAACATGAGCCGGCCTTCTAGGCCTTGAGCCTTATCATCCGTCTGACCCGCCCACCGGGTTACTAATGAGTCACCAAGCTCGGGCAGGTTACCCGTGAGTCGCCAAGCTCCGGGCGGGTCACCAGTGAGCCGCCAAACTCTAGCCGGGTCATACATCCGGCCGGGTTACCCCGCGGGGTATATCCCCGACATTAGCCCCCAGTTTAATTTGGATCTATCCATGTTAAACTAATCCTGCAAAATAAACACCAGAACAAATTTGATAGGTTGTGCTCCGGGTTAAAAGTTTTTCTGAGCCGGCACCTGATCATCCTTAAGTCCTTGACATGTCCTTATTCTGGAAAGTCCGGGTCAATAGGCCAACTTCATAGTCAATTTGCTTGTAGAAAAATATTGTGAAAAATAATCCATTTGAACCGGCCTCCAATGCTCTGACTTGACAAAATTATTGGTCTTGAAATACTCATCTGATTTTCAGCCGGCTTGAAGATGTAGACCTTGCCGGTTTATAATTGCCAAAATTGCCGGGTTATAAAACAGATGATGCCGGGTCATGATTGTTGCTGACGCCGGGTCATAATTCTTGCTGATGCTGGGTCATGATTGTTGCAGACACCGGGTCAATCTTATGGCGACTTGGTGCTTGATTTTGTAAATGTAGCTGGTTTGCTCAAAACTGAGAATTTGAAGATGTTCCTCCCTTATATGCATACCACCTGTAGCCCCCAAGTCTTAAGAGGAGAACGTAGTGATAGCTTTAAGACTTGCTTCAATATAAATACTGCAACCTTGAAGAAATCCGGGTTGTTCATCTCAGTCACTAGTCATAAACTGAATATTTTTTACCTCACATGTGTAGCTCCCAAGTACCAAGTTGTCTTGCTTGCAGCAACTTGGGACTTGTAATTGCCTTATGCTCATAAAACTTCAGCCAGTGTAGCCCCCAAGGGCCGGGTCATTATGCAATAATGAGCAGGGACTTTTGTAGATCTGATCATATATACTTGATGAGCAATGTGTAGCCCCCAAGGGCCGGCTCAGTAAGATAATACTGGGCTGGGACTTAGAAAAAAGATAGAAGGCAGGCTCATCTTCCTGTGATAATCGAGTATGTTGTCAATGTGATAATTTGAAAAGCCGCTTGCATTAGCCCCCAAGTGTCATGGTACATGCTTGCAGTGACATGAGACTTGCATACTTGATATAATCTTAAACTGAATAATGTAGCCCCCAAGTGCCGGGTGGTATGCCTGCAGCGACTTGGGACTATTCCTTCCATTGTAGAATAAATCATATCCTCTGTCTAGATGATATTTGCTGAATGCTCTGTATATCAATATTGAACCTTGCTCTCTGTTGTGAGCTGGTATTCTTGAATGAAGAAATAATAACCATTACTCTGGGGCGGCTTTGAAAACCTCAATCATAATACTGGTTATTGATAACCATAATAAAAATCCAGCCATTTTGGCTATTAAAGATTGCATAATATAACCCGGTTTGAAAACCGGTTCCTGCAATATAAACCAGTATATCCATGCATATATGATGCATGCTATGATGATGCAATGATGATGCAATGTATGATGATGTATGTGCATGATAACAGAGTATAAAAAATGTCGGCTTTCGAAGCTCGAGTCTTACTTCAATGAAACTAGCATGATAGCCACTGGAGTATCCTCGCTTTCCGTAAGCCGGCTCTCACATGACCCAATCGATGTTTTAACCTAGATAAGTTCAGGGTCTTACTTAAAAGATTGACTTATCCAGAGTACACGGGGTTCAGAGTAGCATCTTGCAAACAGGCAGGTTTAACCAAGTTTTAATGAAGGCGGCTTAATAGCCTGGGTTTATCCTTGCTATCCGTAAGCCGGCCCTCACATGACAAACCGCCGTTTTAACCTTAACGAGTTCAGGGTCTTATTTAAAAGATTGACTGTTAAGAGTATGGTGGGTCATTCAGGATTACCTGGTGGAGAAGCATCTTGCATACAGGCAGGATAACCCGGATTTCGGCGTTTTATGCCTAGACAAGAGTGTATGAAAGCTAAACCCGTTGAGTTGGAAGCCCCCAAGTGACCTTAAATTTTTCTGAGAACTCGAACTTGCGAGAGATGAATTCCTCTTGAACCGGATGTTGAACCGGAATCTTTCTGATAACCCGGAACTTTCTGATTACTCCGCACTTTTTAAGCCGAAAATTTTCTGACGGCCTTTAAACTTTCACCAATGTGGCAGTAGCCTCCAGGACCGGGTTATTTCCCTCCAATGACCCGGGGTTCTTGGACGAACGCTGGTGCGAAATATTGCCAGCGCGTGCTCCGTACCCATGGTATAAACCACATTTGTAGTCAATAATTATCCTGCATATAAAAATATACAGACCAAAGTAATTGTTTTTTAACAAAAACAATATGTGCCAATAAAATAGACTTAGATGGATATCACCTGATTTGTCCGGATGACGGATGATCCGTATATATAGCGTCCATGAATAAACTCCGGTAATTTCAATAGCGTTTTAACCACTCTCTTGAGGCCGCAGCGGAGGTAGCGGGCCGTAGCGACAAAGGCGGCTCACAGCAAAAGCACAACGGCTCAGAACACAGCCGAGCAGGGCAGCGTGAGGTCGCAGTAGCGACAGCGGCGGTTCGTGAAGGCAATGGTTTGAAAACATGACCGCAGCAGAACAGGAACTGGGCGGCTCAGAATAGATCCTCCAAGTCATGTTTGACTAATCCACGTCCACTTTGACTTGTTACTCTCTGAACTCTTGCAGAACAGACCACAGCTGAGGAATTTTGCAGTAAGGCAAAATGAGGAGAGTCGCCAGGGAGGCCGGGCAGCTCACGGTGTAGGGTGGCTTCTCCGGCGGCAGCTCTACGCGGAGAGGCCCGAAGGCTCGGGAGGCTCTCCAGTGGCGGCTCAACACGGCGAGGTCCATAGGCGCGACGCGAGGCGACGGAGAGTCGCGGACACACGAGGGCGATGAAGTAGCAGTGCCGGTTTGACGGGGAAACTGCGGGCGCGGAAGCACGCAGGAGCGCGAGGCTGAAATGGCGCCGGGGTCACGGCAGCTCAAGGCAGAGGCGGAGGTGACCCGACGGGGGCTCGAAGACGGCGCAGGTCGCGGCGGCTCAGGGACGAGGCGGCGAAGGCTACCGGGCCGATTCCACGTGCAGCGGCAGGAGACTGAGACGTCAAACCGGGGCGGCTCTTGTTTGAAGAAACAGAAAAAACCCGGTGGGTCAGAGCCCGCAGATGAGCGTGGCAGGATCAGGACCGCAGGCGGCTCATCAGCGGTGGCTTGGATGCAACACCCACGAGGAAGACGGCGGGCCGGCGGCTTAAAGCGGCACTGTGGTGGCTTAGAGCAGAGGCGCGGGTGCTCGGCAATGGAGGCGACGACCGTGGCCATGGCGGGTCGAAACCGCGGTCTAGGAGCGAGGTGGAACGGCGGGTCGACGGAGGCGGCGCAGAGGAGCGCTAAAACGGGGCGACTCATGGAGGAGTGGCAAGGCGGGTTACGCCGCAGTGGCGGTCCGAAGACGAACGCGGTGACTCGGGATGCGGCCACTGACCCGGCAGCGGAGGCGTGAAGCGCCGGGCGGCTCCACAGGGCGGCGGCTCTCCGCGAGGCGGTTTTAACACGGCCATGGACGGCGATTTTAAGCGGCCGCGGGGGCCATAGCGACAGGGCGAGTGAGGCCGCGGGGTGAGCCAGCAGCTGACGGTGACTTGCGACAGAGGCTCCGGCGACTCAACACGGGTCACGGCCGCAGCGCTGCAGACAGGCCGACGAGGCGGGTCGTCAGGGGCGGGGCCACGACACGGAGCGGCGGCTCGCTGGCGACGGAGGCTCACTGGCGATGAAGACAAGGGCTGCTCGGAGGCTATAACGAGGGCGCTCCGGCAGGTCGACGAAGTGCGTCCGTGACAGTGGCGGGTTGGAGAGGCGCGACCATAGCCAGTTCAGCACGGCCACACGGAGGGGGACCCGCAAGGCAAGGCGGGTCAACGGAGACGGCGGCTCAGAGGTTCGTCCATGACGGCGGAGGGGCCAAGGCGGCCCATGTGGCACAGCAGCAGAACGGACTGACAGAGACGGTGAGTCACATGCGACGGGGTGGCTCTGGCATCGAGCGCCGCGCGGTCGATACCTGCAGTGAGGTCGTTGAAGGTGGCGACTCACACCATGGTCTGGTGAGGTAGGAGGCGGCTTAACGGTGCGCGAGACCACGGCGACTCTGCCACCGTGGAGGCCACTTGATGACCAGGGCGACTCAACAGTGGCAAAGGCATCAGGCAACTCAGGCGCGAACGACGAGTGACGCCGCAGCGGCGACTTGGCATTGGCCGCGGTTCGGACGGTGAAGGCAACAGTGGCTCGATGCAGAACCTTCGTAGTAGAAGCGAGGCGGTTGCGGAGGCAACTTGCAAACGGCGGCCGTCGGTTATGAAGTGAAGCAATTTGAGGCCGTTTTGGCGACTCAGCGACAAATTCGCTCGGGGATGACTTTGGAGCCGAAAGCGGTTTGACGAGAGAGGCCATGGCAACAGGAGCCGGCGGCTCAGAACGAGGCCGTCCACGGGTGGCTGGAGACTTGCAAGAGCAGGGCGGCTCAATGGACAGAGGCTGCGGCCGTGGTGAGGAGGGCCTCAGAGGTGATTTGAATGCTTCCAGTTTGGCGCAGGCGACTCTTGTGCAGGTGAGACTAGTGAGGCGGGTCAATGTGCATCGGAGGCAGAGGCGGAGACCCGGTGGCGGTTCGAAGACGGGCGGCTCGAAAGTGAAGACTGAGGCGGAGACCGAGACTGAGTCCTACTTGTTGTAATCTCCCCTGATGGATCCCTTTTCTTTGATAACCACGGGCGAGACTCACGTAGTCATTCTTTCCTTCTGGTTGTTTTCCTTGTACACATGCACCAATCGGAATTATGACAAAAATAAAAGACCAATTTGGCTTCAGCTGACGTAGCCGGAGATGCACTGGTACTCGTAATCCTTGGATGCGATGAAACAGTGCTCTGGTCTGTATTTTTGACTGGATAGCCCAATTAGGACTTAGCCTGGGGCTATTTAGCTACTCGTAGGTGGCGACTCGCACACGGAGGCGACTTGTATTCATCTGACCCGGTGAATCCAGGCTAAATAAAACTGAGATTCCACCATGCTAAACCTCGAAATCTTCTCTTGACGATCTTGCCAACCAAAACTGATGAACGTCATCAATAAAACCTTCTGATTTTGATCTAACGCCCTCGACATTGATGTTCCTCCGGAAATTTGCGAACTTCTCAAAACCCTAGGAAAGATCCCTCCAAGAACTCAACACCACCATGCGTGGGCCCCACGGTGTGCGCTAACTGTCGTGGATTTATCACGGCAGATGTCCTTAGTGTGAGGACTTAGTCGTGAGGCCAACGCATCTATGTGGTAGCTTGAGAGGGGTTGAGTGAGACGAGACACGCGAGATTTTACCCAGGTTCGGCCCCTTATGGTGGAGGTAAAATCCTACATCCTGCTTCATTGATATTGATGATGATGATGCTCACGATTACAAGGGTGCTCTTTCGCTACCTTTACCTCGAGAGCTATTGACTTGTCTGTCTAAACTTGTGAAACCCTGTCCCTCTTGGGGTGCCCTGCCCCTCCTTATATAAGTTGAAGGGGCGGGTTACATGACTAGTCCTAGTAGGTTTAGGATTACTCTATTACAAGTGAAGTCCTAGTCTTGCTTCCTTTGTAAGGGAATATTCCTTATGCCTTTTCTCTTAAACCGGCCCACCATAACATGAGCCGGCCTTCTAGACCTTGGGCCTTATCATCCGTCGGACCTGCCCGCCGGGTTACTAATGAGTCGCCAAGCTCGGGCAGGTTACCCGTGAGTCGCCAAGTTCCGGGCAGGTCATCAGTGAGCCGCCAAACTCTAGTCGGGTCATACATCCGGCCGGGTTACCCCGCGGGGTATATCCCCGACTGCTGCCAAGCATCTTCTTCTACATTGTTAGAGGGGGAGAAGACATGATGCCAGGCTTGATATATCTGACAGAGAAATAGCATGAAATAAGAACAGAGGATTTCTCCATGATACGGTGGTCAATACTTCCGGAGAGTATATAAAGAATTTTTATCTTGGGAAACAAGTATACTACAGGAAAACAGAGTCGGAAAGGTGCCCGAGGGTCCCACTACCCACCAGGGCACACCAGGTGCGCCCTGGTGCCTTGTGGGCGCCTAGGTTGCCTTCCCGGTTGTTTTTTTTTTATTTTTTCTAATATTCAAAACTGACAGAAAATATTTTTGCGGAATTTTTGGAGTCCGTTTACTTACCGTATCACGTACCTCTTCCTTTTTAGGGTTCTGGAGTGTTCTGGAAGGTCTCTTTTATGTATTCCTCTGGTGTCATGGTTTGAATAATATTGGTTTCAACATTAATAGGTGTACCTGAAATATAGTGCTTAATTCTTTGTCCATTGACCACCTTTGGATTAGTGCCTTCGGCATTATTGATCTTGAAAGCTCCAGAGCGATAAACCTCTTTGATGATATATGGTCCTTCCCATTTGGAGAGAAGTTTTCCTACAAAAAATCTAAAACGAGAATTGTATAATAGAACATATTCACCAACTTTGAATTCCCGCTTTTGGATTCTTTTGTCATGCCATCTTTTAACTTTTTCTTTGAATAGTGTGGCATTTTCATAGGCTTGGGTTCTCCATTCATCTAGTGAGCTAATATCAAATAACCTCTTTTCATCGAACAGTTTGAAGTCATAATTGAGTTCTTTAATTGCCCAATATGCTTTATGTTCTAACTCAAGAGGCAAATGACAAGCTTTTCCATAAACCATTTTATATGGAGACATACCAGTAGGATTTTTATAAGCTGTTCTATAAGCCCAAAGTGCATCATCTAATTTCTTAGACCAATTATTTCGGGACCTATTGACAGTTTTTTGTAATATTAACTTTATTTCTCTATTGCTAAGATCAACTTGTCCACTAGATTGAGGGTGATAAGGAGATGCAATTCTATTGTTGACATCATATTTAGCAAGTAGTTTACGGAAAGCACCATGAATAAAATGTGAACCACCATCAATCATTAAATATCTAGGGACTCCAAACCTAGGGAAAATAACTTCTTTAAGCATTTTAATGGAGGTGTTATGATTAGCACTGTTAGTTGGAATAGCTTCTACCCACTTAGTGACATAATCAGCAGCAACCAAAATATGTGTATACCCATTAGAGGAAGAACAATGTCCCATATAATCAAAGCCCCAAATATCAAATGCTTCAATAACAAGTGAATAATTCATAGGCATTTCCTGACGTCTACCAATATTACCAATTCTTTGACATTCATCACAAGATAAGACAAACTTATGGGCATCTTTGAAAAGAGTAGGCCAATAAAAACTAGATTGTAATAGCTCGTGCAATTCTATCTCCCGCATGATGCCCTCCATAGGCTTCGGAGTGACATTTCCGTAGGATTTGTTCCTGTTCATGCTCAGGTATACAACGTCTAATAATACCATCTACTCCATTCTTATAAAGATGTGGGTCATCCCAAAAGTAATGTCTTAAATCATAGAAGAATTTTTTCTTTTGTTGGTATGTGAAACTAGGTGGTATAAATTTAGCAACAATATAATTAGCATAGTCAGCATACCAAGGAGTATTATGAGAAGCATTTATGACAGCTAGTTGTTCATCTGGAAAGCTATCATCAATAGGCAGTGGGTCATCAAGAATATTTTCTAACCTAGACAAGTTATCAGCTACGGGGTTCTCAGCTCCTGATTGGTGTGTAAGTCAAATTCTTGTAGCAAAAGAACCCACCTAATGAGTCTAGGCTTAGCATCTTTCTTTTCCATAAGGTATTTAATAGCAGCATGATCAGTGTGAACAATTAGTTTAGAGTCAACTATGTAAGATCTGAATTTATCACAAGCAAACACAACTGCTAAAAATTCGTTTTTAGTAGTGGCATAATTTCTTTGAGCACTGTATAGAGTTTTGCTAGCATAATGGATAACATTTAATTTTTTGTCAACTATTTGTCCTAGAACAGCACCAACAGCATAATCACTAGCATCACACATAATTTCAAAAGGCAAGTTCCAATCAGGTGGTTGAACAATAGGTGCAGAAGTTAAGGCTTTCTTAAGTGTTTTAAAGTCTTCCACACAATCATCATAAAAAACAAATGGAACATCCTTTTGTAAAAGATTAGTAAGAGGCCTAGAAATTTTAGAGAAGTCTTTAATAAACCTCCTATAGAAACCAACATGACCAAGAAAACTACGAATACCTTTAATATCTTTAGGACATGGCGTTTTCTCAATTGCATCAACTTTAGCTTTATCCACCTCAATACCTCGTTCGGAAATTTTGTGCCCCAAGACAATACCTTCATTTACCATAAAGTGGCACTTCTCCCAATTCAAGACAAGATTAGTTTGTTCGCATCTCTGCAAAACTCGATCAAGGTTGCTTAAGCAATCATCAAAAGAAGTTCCGTAAACGGAGAAATCATCAATGAAAACCTCAACAATCTTTTCACAAAAGTCAGAGAATATAGCAGTCATACACCTTTGAAAGGTAGCAGGTGCATTACATAAACCAAAAGGCATACGTCTATAAGCATAAGTTCCAACATGACAAGTAAAGGTGGTTTTCTCTTGATCAGGTTGTGATACAGGTATTTGAGAGAAACCAGAATATCCATCAAGAAAACAAAAGTGTGTGTGCTTAGATAGTCTTTCTAACATTTGATCGATAAAAGGCAGAGGATAATGATCCTTTCTAGTAGCTTTATTTAATTTTCTAAAATCAATTACCATTCTATAACCAGTAACAATTCTTTGTGGGATAAGTTCTTTTTTATCATTAGAAACAACAGCAATACCTCCCTTTTTAGGGACACAATGAACATGACTTACCCATCTACTATCAGCTATAGGATAAATTATACCTGCTTCCCGAAGCTTTAGTATTTCAGTTCTTACCACTTCCTTCATCTTAGGATTTAATCGATGTTGATGATCAACAACTGGTTTAGCATCAGGCTCCATATTAATTTTGTGCTGACAGAGAGTGGGACTAATGCCCTTAAGATCATCAAGAGTATATCCAATAGTAGCTCGGTGCTTCCTCAGAGTTTTTAATAATATTTTCTCTTCATGCTCTGTAAGGTTAGCACTAATAATAATAGGATATATCTTTTTCTCATCAAGATAAGCATATTTCAAAGTGTCAGACAATTGCTTTAATTCAAACATAGGATCACCTTTAGGTGGAGGAGAACCTCTTAGAATTTCAACAGGCAAATTGTGTTTAAGGATAGGTTGTTGTTCAAACAATATTTTATCTATTTCATTTCTTTCATGCAAGTGCATATCATTTTCATGGTCTAGCAAATATTGTTCTAGTGGATCTGTAGGAGGTACGGCAATAAAAGCAAGACCAATTATTTCATCCTTACTAGGCAATTCTATATTACGAGGTTGCCTACGAAACTTAGAGAAATTAAACTCGTGAGACACATCACCAAAGTTAACACTGACGGTTTCTTTCTTGCAATCTATCTTAGCATTAACAATGTTCAAGAAAGGTCTACCAAAGATAATGGTTCAAAAGTCATCTTGTGGGGAACCAAGCACTAGAAAATCATAGGATATTTTATTTTTCCACACAAGACTTCAACATCTCTAACAATCCCAAGTGGTGTGATAGTATCTCTATTAGCAAGTTTAATAGTGACATCAATATCTTCTATTTTAGCGGGTGCTATATCATTCATAATTTATTGGTAAAGAGTAAAAGGAATAGCACTAACACTAGCACCCATATCACATAAGCCATGATAACAACGATCTCCTATTTTAACTGAGACAATAGGCATGCCAACAACCGGTCTATTTTTATCTTTAGTATCTGTTTTGGAAATTCTAGCAGCTTCAACACAGAAGTAAAGAACATGCCCATCAATATTATCGACCAAGAGATCTTTAACCATAGCTATACTAGGTTCTACTTTAATTTGTTCAGAGGGTCTAGATGCTCTAATATTACTTTTACGAACCACTGCTGAAGCTTTAGCATGTTCCTTTATCCTAACAGGGAAAGGTGGTTTTTCAATATAAGCAGTAGGCACAACTGGGTCAACATTGTAAATGATAGTTTCATCTTTAACTATAATTGGTTCCTTAATTTCTTCTTTAATAGGGGGATGTTTTAAACCACTTGTCCTTAGGGAGATCAACATGAGTAGAAAATGATTCACAAAAGGAGGCTACTATCTCAGAGTCAAGTCAATATTTAGTGCTAAACTTGTGAAAAGCATCGGTATTCATAAAAGATTTAACACAATCAAACTCAAGCTTAATACTTGACTCTTTACCTTCGTCGAGTTCCCAATCTTCAAAGTTGCATTTAATTCTTTCCAACAGATCCCACCTGAATTCAATAGTCTTCTTCATAAAAGAACCAGTACAAGAAGTATCGAGCATGGATTGATCATCACGATAAAGCCGAGCAAAAAAATTCTGAATGATAATTTCTCTTGAGAGCTCATGATTGGGGCATGGATATAACATTGATTTAAGCCTCCCCAAAGCTAGAGCGATACTTTCTCCTTCATGAGGCCAAAAATTATATATATAATTCCGATCACGATGAACTAGATGCATAGGATAATTTTTTTGGTGAAATTCCAATTTCAATCGATTCCAATTCCAAGCTCCAATATCATCACATAGCCTATACCATGTCAATGCTTTTCCCCCCAAAGATAAAGGAAAACCTTCATCTTAACTTCATCTCCGGGTAAACCTGCCAGCTTAAACAATCCACAAATTTCATCTACATGTATCAAATGCATATCAGGATGAGTGTTCCATCTCCTGCATAAGGATTAGCTAGCAGTTTCTCTATCATACCCGAAGAAATTTCATAACCAATACTTTCAGTAGGTGCAGTAGGTTGAGGGGCAACTCTTTGTGTTTCCGGTCGAGGTGAAGATACCCCGAACAAACCCCTCAAAGGATTGTTTTCCATAGTAACAAGTGACAGTAAATTCCAGCACGTAATATAAGTTTTTCCTTACTAATTTCCACTTACCAAGAGCGCTTCACTCCCCGGCAACGATGCCAGAAAAGAGTCTTGATGACCCACAAGTATAGGGGATCAATCGTAGTCCTTTCGATAAGTATGAGTGTCAAACCCAACGAAGAGCAGAAGGAAATGACAAGTGGTTTTCAGCAAGGTAATTTCTGCAAGCACTGAAATGGTAGGGAACAGATAGTTTGATAGCAAGATAATTTGTAGCTAGTAACAAGTAACAATAGTAACAATAAGTGCAGCAAGATAGCCCAATCCTTTTGTGGCAAAGGAAAGGCCGGAACGATCTCAGATAATAAGTAAAACGTTCTCGAGGACACACGGGAATTTCATCTAGTCACTTTCATCATGTTGGTTTGATTCGCGTTCGCTACTTTGATAATTTGATATGTGGATGGACCGGTGCTTGGGTACTGTTCTTACTTGAACAAGCCTCCCACTTATGATTAACCCCCCTCGCAAGCATCCGCAACTACGAAAGAAGTATTAAGATAAAATCTAACCATAGCATTAAACATATGGATCCAAATCAGCCCCTTATGGAATAGCGCATAAATTAGGATTTAAGCTTCTGTCACTCTAGCAACCCATCATCTAATAACTACTCCACAATGCATTCCCTTAGGCCCTAAGATGGTGAAGTGTCATGTAGTCGATGTTCACATAACACCACTAAGGGAATCATAACATACATATCATCAAAATATCGAACACATATCAAATTCACATGATTACTTGCAACATGACTTCTCCCGTGGCCTCAAGAACAAAAGTAACTACTCACACAACATATTCATGCTCAAGATCAGAGGAGTAATAAATATCATAATGGATCTGAACATATAATCTTCCATCAAATAAACCGGCTAGCATCAACTAGAAGATGTAATCAACACTACTAGTCACCCACAGGTACCAATCTGAGGTTTTGATACAAAGATTGAACACAAGAGATGAACCAGGGTTTGAGATGAGATGGTGCTGTTGAAGATGTTGATGAAGATTGGCCTCCCGAAGATGAGAGGGTTGTTGGTGATGACGATGGCTTCGATTACCCCCTCCCGGAGGGAATTTTTGCCGGCGGAATCGCTCCGCCGGAGTGCAAAAGTGCTCCTGCCCAAGTTCCGCCTCAAGACGGCGGCGCTCCTTCCCGAAAGTCCTCCCTTATTTTTTCTAGGTTAAAAGACCTTATGTACCAGAAGATGGGCACCGGAGGTGGGCCAGGGCCCCCACTACCCACCAAGGCGCGCCAGAGGGGAGAGGCGCTCCCTGGTGCCTTGTGGGCGCCTGGGTGACCCCCTCCGGTAGTTCTTTTCTTCAGTATTTTCTATATATTCCAAAATAATTCTCCGTGAAATTTCAGTTCATTTGGAGATGTGCAGAATAGGTATCTCTGACATAGCTTTTTCAGGTCCAAAATTCCAGCTGCCGGCATTCTCCCTTTTTGTGTAAACTTTGCATATTATGAGAAAAAGGCATTATAATTACTTCACAAAGTGTTATATTGCATAAAAACACTATAAATAACAGTAAGAAAAAATGATGCAAAATGAACGTATCAGCGCCCTCCAAGCAGTAAGTAATTTCTCGGCCCCAACTTTCAGGTTACTTCATTTTTATGTCTTCAGTCTTGCTTTTTTTACTTTTATTTATATTTTCAATACATGTATTCCAAAACATTATTTACTTCAATCAAAATTTAAAGCCAAGCATTCATAAAATCTTAACGCAACATTTTTTAGCATACCTTAATAAAATGTTGACAGCTTCCAGAAAAATATTTGTGACATTATAACATTGTTAACACGTTTCAAAAACAAGTACATGAATTTTTATTTAAATATCAATAAAATGTAAAAAATGTTCTTGTAATTCAAAATAAATTCTAAACACGCATAAAAAATGTTTTGGATGTATATGAAAAACGTAAAATGTGTACGCATAAAGTAGACATCAAAACATTTATTTGAGAAAAGTTAAACCTGTTAAAAATGTATATGAAAAAGTTAAACCTGTATAAAAATGTTTTAGATGTATACCCGATATGTACATTGTGTATGAAAACAATAGACATCAAAACATTTATTTGAGAAAGGTTTAATTATGTATTAAAAAATGTTAAACATGTATAACAATATATTGCTGATATAAAAGAAAAATGCATGATGTGTACAAAAAATAGATATCAAAACATACATTTTAAAATATTGACATTTATACGAAAAATGTTAAACCTGTACTTTATGGATGTCCAAAGAATGTACATTGTATATGGGAACAATAGACATAAAACATATAGTTGAAAAACATGTTAATCTTATATTTGAAAAATTGTTAAGCGTGTCACAATTTACTTTGTTTAGATTTATACCAAAAATGTACAATATGTATGAAAACAATAGACATCAAAACATATATTTGAAATAAATGTTAATCAAGTATATGAAAAATGTTAAACTTATATGATTTTTTTACATATATACCATAAATGTACATGTGTATGAAAACAATAGACGTCACAACATATATTTCAAAGACATACTAATCATGTATTTAGAAAATTTTAAACATGTATTAAATTTTTGTAAATGTATACCAATAATGCACAATACGTACGTAAAGATTAGACATCAAAACATTTTTTTAATGTAATAATTGCTACTTGTGAACTGCGTTGGGATTTTCCCGAAAAGGAGAGTATGATGCACTACAGTAGAGATAAGTATTTCTCTCAGTTAAGAACTAAAGTTATCAATCCAGTAGGAGAATCAAGCAACACATCGTTAGCAGCAACTGCAAACAAATCCTTGCAACCCAACGCGAACAAGGGGTTGTCAATCCCTTGACGGTTACGAGTAAAATTAAATTATATGATGTTTGATAGATAGATCGGACAAAAATATAAAATAAAATAAAATAAAAGCGCAGCAAGATATTTTTTTGGTTTTAATATATGATAAAAGATAGACCCGGGGACCATAATTTTCAATAGAGACTTCTCTCAAGAAAATAGCATACGGTGGGTAAGCAAATTACTGTTGGGTAATTGATAGAAAAGCAAATAATTATGCCGATATCCAAGGCAATGATTATATATAGACATTACGTCTGAGATAAGTAGACCAACTCCTGCCTGCATCTACTAGTATTACTTCACACATCGACCGCTATCTAGCATGCATCTAGAGTATTAAGTTCGTAAAGAACGGAGTAACGCTTTAAGCAAGATGACATGATGTAGACAAGATAAACTCACGTATGAATAAACCCCATCTTTTTACCCTTCATAGCGACGATACATACGTGTCATGTCCCCTTCTGTCACTGGGATTGAGCACCGTAAGATCGAGCCCATTACAAAGCACCTCTCCTATTACAAGATAAATCAATCTAGTTGGCCAAACCAAATAAATATATTGGAAAGAAATATGAAGCTATAGTAATCATGCATACATGAGTTAAGAGAAAACTCAAATAATATTCATGGATAGATCTGATTATCACTACTGCAGGATGCTGCTAACGCGACACTACGATCAGAGACCCTTTGACGAAACTGTGTGCGATACATTAATCGCAAACGGGGATGTAAAAAAACCATCAAAAAAGATGCAAAACATTTGCGATGGCGGAGATATCAAACACAGTTCAGATTTTAGTTACGTGTGCGATGCGGGGCATACGATTGATCCATATGAACTATTTGCGATTAGACAGAAGAATAGAAACGGGCAGCCATATCAATGTGTGTGCGATATACGGCATACAGTTCGCTCCGATGAACTGTTTGCTATTAGGGAATGCAACAGAAACAGTCAGCCAGATCAAGATGTGTGTGATATACGGCATACGGTACACTCGGACGAACTGTTTTCGATTAGGGAAGAGAACTGAAACGGTTCAACTTAACAAGATGTGTGTGATATGCGGCATACAGTTCACATAGATGAACTATTTGTGATGAGCCAAAAGAACAAAAACGTTTCGTGTAAACAAGATGTGTGTGATATGCAGCAAACAGCTCACTCGGATGAACTGTTTGCGATGAGAAATTATAACACAAACGGTTACTATAGTTAGTTCGTGTGCGATTCTGTTTGTACAAAAAAGTTTGAAAAATGCAAATTAGTTGCTTGCGGTGGCTAGGAGTATCGCACACGATGCGTCTGCGAGTATTCGTGTGCGATGATTAGTAAGTTACACATACGTTTCCTTATGTTAACACGTGTGTGATAAATAACACATGGCACCGCATATGGTATTCGGGTTGTGTGTGTGCTCCAATTAGTCTTCCCGCGCTCCACATGGGTCAATTGTAAAATCCACGCCTCTTCCCTCATCGGTTTCCCGCCACCAGCTAATAGCTTGCTGCATATAACCCAGGCGGCAACGCACCGTCGCGACACTCTGCGCAGATCTAGTCCTCACCCATCTACCATTAGTAATTCCAAGCATGCTAGGCAACGACCAAAGCTTCGAAGTCGACCCCTACCTGCGTTACATCTTCGATGAGGAGAACGAGCCGGAGCAGGTCAGGGAGCAAGAACTTCATCGGCCGGTGCAGGCACCATGGCCCATCGGCAGCGATATCGGTGTGACAGTCCTTGGGCGCATAATCGACATATTGCAGAGGAAGTGTGATGAGCAGTTTGCCATCCACCGTGCAAAAGATCCAGAGCTACTCGGCAGCATGATCAACGACCCACCCGAAGAGCCGCCGTCACCAGTGCTCATCGAGTGCCTGATGCCCCGCAAGGAATGGGCAGAGGACCTCTGCGATTCAGTCAAGACACAGCCAGCCTGCGGCTTCATCATTGCTGGTGGCTGATTGCGGCTAGAACTACATCGGTATTTCCCCAAAGAGGAAGGGATGATGCAGCACAGCTACGGTAGGTATTTCCCTTAGTGATGAGACCAAGGTTATCGAACCAGTAGGAGAACCACGCAACACTACATGCACGGCACCTGCACACAAAGAACAAATACTTGCAACCCGACGTGTAAAAGGGGTTGTCAATCCCTTTCGGGTAGCGGTGCCATAAATTGGCAAACAGACGCGAGAAAGTTGTAATAGATTGATAGATGCAAATAAAAGCAAATAAAATTCAGCGAGGTGTTTTTGGGTTTTTGATAATATAGATCCGAAAATAAAAGATGCAAATAAATAGAAAGGCAAATAACAATATAGATCTGAAAGTATATGATGGGAAAATAGACCCGGGGGCCGTAGATTTCACTAGTGGCTTCTCTCGAGAAAAATAGCATACGATGGGTAAACAAATTACTGTTGGGTAATTGATAAAACTTCAAATAATCATGACGATATCCAGGCAATGATCATTATATAGGCATCACGTCCAAGATTAGTAGACCGACTCCTGCCTGCCTCTACTACTATTACTCCACACATCGACCGCTATCCAGCATGCATCTAGTGTATTAAGTTCATGGAGAAACGGAGTAATGCAATAAGAATGATGACATGATGTAGACAAGATCTATTCATGTAGGAATTAGACCCCTTCTTGTTATCCTTAATGGCAACGATACATACGTGTCATTTCCCCTTCTATCACTGGGATTGAGCACCGTAAGATCGAACCCATCACAAAGCACCTCTTCCCATGGCAAGAAAAATCGATCTAGTTGGCCTAACTAAACCAAAGATTCGAAGAAGAAATACGAGGCTATAAGTAATCATGCATATAAGAGATCAAAAGACTCAAATAACTTTCATGGATAAAAAGATAGATCTGATCATAAACTCAAAGTTCATCAGATCCCAACAAACACACCGCAAAAAGAGTTACATCAAATAGATCTCCAAGAGACCATTGTATTGAGAATCAAAAGAGAGAGAGGAAGCCATCTAGCTACTAACTACGGAGCCGTAGGTCTACAATGAACTACTCACGCATCATCGGAGAGGCACCAAAGAGGATTGTGAACCCCTCCGTGATGGTGTCTAGATTGGATCTGTGGTTTCTGGAACTTGCGGCGACTGGAATTGTTTTTCGTCGACTCCCCTAGGGTTTTTGGACGTCCAGGGTATTTGTAGAGCAAAGAGACGGTGCGGGAGGCGGCCGAGGTGGGCACAACCGACCTGAGCGCGCCTGGCCCCCAGGCACGCCTTGGTGGGTTGTGCTCCCCTCGAAGCCCCCCTCAGGTACTTTCTTGGCCCATTGTGTGTCTTCTGGTCCAGAAAAAATCACCAAAAAGTTTCGCTGCATTTGGACTCCGTTTGGTATTGATTTTCTGTGAAGTAAAAAACAAGCAAAAAACAGCAACTGGCACTGGGCACTATGTCAATAGGTTAGTCCCAAAAAATGATATAAAGTTGCTATAAAATGATTGTAAAACATCCAAGAATGATAATATAACAGCATGGAACAATAAAAAATTATAGATACGTTGGAGACGTATCAGCATCCCCAAGCTTAATTCCTGCTCATCCTCGAGTAGGTAAATGATAAAAACAGAATTTTTGATGTGGAATGTTGCCTAACATGTTCATCACATCTTCTTTTCTTTATAGCATGGACATTTGTACTTTTATATGATTCAAAGCAATAGTCTAGTTTTGACATGAAGATTTCAATACTCAAGCATATCAACAAACAACCATGTCCTTCAAAATACCAATACTAAAGCAAGTTATCCCTAGCCCATTAGGCTCAATCATTGATCCATTCATGAAACACACTCGCATATTAGCTACACCCAATGCTCAAGTACGATCATAGTGCTCCTTAGTTGGTGCTTTATAAGAAAAGATGGAGACTCAAAATAAAAAATTGCATAAAGTAAATAGAAAGGCCCTTCGCAGAGGGAAGTAGGGATTTGTAGAGGTGCCAGAGCTCAAAGCGAAAAAGATAGAGATAAAAACATTTTGGGTGGCATGCTTTTCCTGTCAACGAAAACGACCGAGTAATTCCCAATACTTTCCATGCTAGATATATCATAGGCGGTTCCCAAACAGAAAATAAAGTTTATTCCTTTTTCCACCATACTTTCACATTCCACGGCTAACCGAATCCATGGGTGCCGTCCATACCAACAGTTTCCAAGGAATTTATTATTTGACAACATAAAGTAAATTCATTTTTCATTTCGGGACTGGGCATCCCTAATACCTTTGTCGTACTCTCGTGCAATGACAAGTGAATAAACACTCATCTTGAGAATAACACATCTAGCATGAAAAATATTGGCCACCCCCTGGCGCTTCATGAGCGGTACGAGCACACAAAAGAGAAATTTATTTTGAAAATTAGAGATGGCACATACAAATTTGCTTAGAACGGCAAAAGAATACCGCATATAGGTAGGTATAGTGGACTCATATGGCAAAACTGGGTTTAAGGATTTTGGATGCACAAGTAGTGATCATACTTAGTGCAAATGAAGGCTAGCAAAAGAATGAGAAGCATCTAGCCAAGAAACAAAAAATCTCATAAGCGAGCATTAAGCATAACTAACACCGAATAATGCACCATAAGCACTGTTCAAGATATCTTCCGATATTCCGATAAATCGGCCGATTTATCGCTTATCGTTGTCTGACCGATAAGATAAATTGGCCGATAAATCAGCCGATACGGCGATAAATCAGCCGATATGCCGATAAACTGACCGATTTACCCCTTATCATGGATCGACCGATAAGTTCCCGATAAGCGATATCCCCAACATTGACCATAAGTACGATATAATTTCATTGCATAACTATTGACTTTCGTGCTTGCATAGGGAATCACAAACCTTAACATCAATATTCTTACTAAGCCATAATTACTCATTAACATGACTCACATATTATATCATTATATCGCAAAACTATTACAAGGAATCAAGTTTATTTTGTCAGATGATCTTCATGAAAGTTTTTATTATATGTCTCTTGGATATCTATCACTTTAGGACTAATTTTATATGTTGCTTTTGATATCTCAAACAAATCTAAGTGAAGAACATGAGCATAAAAACTTTCTTCTCTCAAAATAATTTAAGTGAAGCATGAGAGACTTTCTAAATTTTTTACTAACTCTCAACTAAATCTAAGTGAAGCATGAGAGCATTTTTTCAAAAATACTAAAGCACACCGTGCTCAAAAGAGATATAAGTGAAGCACTAGAGCAATTCCAAAGCTCATAAAGATTTAAGTGAAGCATAGAGAGCAATTCTAACAAGTCATGGCATAATTTTGGCTCTCTCAAATAGGTGTGTCCAGCAAGGATTCTTGACTTAAAAAGAAAAGCAAAACAAGCAAAGACTCATATCATACAAGACGCTCCAAGCAAAACTCATGATATGTGACGAATAAAAATATAGCTCCAAGTAAAATACCGATGGTCGTTAGAAGAAAGAGGGGATGCCACTCGGGGCATCCCCAAGCTTAGATGCTTGTTACTCTATTGGATAATAACTTGGGGTGTCATGGGGCATCCGCAAGCTTAGGCTCTTCTTACTGCTTATTCCTTCATCCATCGTGATCTCACCCAAAACTTGAAAACTTCAATCACACAAAACTCAACAAAACCTTCGTGAGATCCATTAGTATAAGAAAACTAATCTTTACTTTAAGTCCTTTATAAAACCCATTCAAATCTTGTTATTGCATTATATCTACTGTATTCTAACTTTACCATGGCTTATAACCTCCAATACAAACCATAGATTCATCAAAATAAGCACACAACGCAAAGAAAACAGAATCTGTCAAAAACAGAACAGTCTACAAATATACGAATTGTTATCCTACTAATGTAACTCAAATAATTCTGAAAAATTAGAAAAACAGAGGAAATTTGTATATCAATCTTGTGTAAAAAAATCAGCAGATTTAGTTGCTTCTGTGAATTTTTAAAATTATTTTACTGGACGCAAAAGTTTCTGTTTTCCAACAAGATCAAATCAACTATCACCAAAGCTATCCCAAAGCTTTGCTTAGCACAAACACTAATTAAAACATAAAAAACACAATCATAACAGTAGCATAATTGTGCAATCACACAAGAACAGAAAGAAAAAGACAAAAATAAATTTTATTCATTGGGTTGCCTCCCAACAAGCGCTATCATTTTATGCCCCTAGCTAGGCATAAGGTTTCAATGATGCTCACATGAAAGACAAGATTGAAGCATAAAGAGAGCATCATAAAACTTGTGACAAACACATTTAAGTCTAACATGCTTCCTATGCATAGGCATTGTGTAGGCAAACAAATTATCAAGACAAGAAATATTTAGCATATGCAAGGAAGAAGAAAGAAACAATAGCAATCTCAACATAGCGAGAGGTAATTTAGTAACACAAAAATTTCTACAACCATATTTTCCTCTCTCTTAATAATTACATGTAGGATCATAATCAAATTCAAAAATATAGCTATCATATAAAATATTCTCTTCACGATCCACATGCATACAAAGTTGGCACTCTTCCAAAATAGTGGGATTATCATCAAATAAATTCATGACCTCTCCAAACCCACTTTCATAAAAAAAATCATAAGATTGAACACTCTCCAAATATGTGGGATTATTTTTACCTAAAGTTGATGCTCTTCCAAACCCACTTTCAGTATTATTGCAAACATTATTATCAATAACATATTCATCATGAGGCTTAAATAAATTTTCAAGATCATAAGAAGCATCACCCCAATCATGATCATTACAATTAGTAGTGGCCATAACAAGATCAACATCCCCAAGCTTGGGTTTTTGCATATAATTAACGCAATTGACATTAATAGAATATATAGTAAAATCATTGCAATCATGCTTTTCATTCAAGGATCTATCATGAATCACTTCATAAATTTTTTTGTTTAACACTTCATCACAATTTTCAGATTCATAAAACTCAAGCAAAACTTCATAAAGATAATCTATTGAACTCAATTCACTAGCAATGGGTTCATCATAATTGGATCTCTTGAAAAGATTAGAAAGTGGATGAGGATCCATAGCAATAGATTTTTAGCAAGCGAAGATGCAAGCAAATAAAAGGCACATGGTAACATGAGCAAACATGAGAACTGACGAGAAAAAGGCGAACAAAAAAGAGGGTGAATAAAACGGCAAATTTTTGTGAAGTGGGGGAGATGAAAATGAGAGGCAAATGGCAAATAATATAAATTGCAAGGAGATGAGATTTGTGATTAGGAACCTGGTAGATGTTGATGATGTCTCCCTGGCAACGGCGCCAGAAATTCCTTTTGATTGCGGCTAGAACTACATCGGTATTTCCCCAAAGAGGAAGGGATGATACAGCATAGCTATGGTAGGTATTTCCCTCAGTGATGAGACCAAGGTTATTGAACCAGTAGGAGAACCACGCAACACTACGTGAACGGCACCTGCACACAAAGAACAAATACTTGCAACCCGACATGTAAAAGGGGTTGTCAATCCCTTTAGGGTAGCGGCGCCAGAAATTGGCAAACGGACGTGAGAAAGTTGTAATAGATTGATAGATGCAAATAAAAGCAAAAAAAATTCAGCGAGGTATTTTTAGGTTTTTGATAATATAGATCTGAAAATAAAAGATGCAAATAAATAAAAAGGTAAATAGAAATATAGATCTGAAAGTATATGATGGGAAAATAGACCCGGGGGCCGTAGATTTCACAAGTGGCTTCTCTCGAGAAAAATAGCATATGATGGGTAAACAAATTACTGTTGGGCAATTGATAAAACTTCAAATAATCATGACAATATCCAGGCAATGATCATTATATAGGCAACACGTCCAAGATTAGTAGACCGACTCCTGCCTGCATCTACTACTATTACTTCACACATCGACCGCTATCCAGCATGCATCTAGTGTATTAAGTTCATGGAGAAATGGAGTAATGCAATAAGAACGATGACATGATGTAGACAAGATCTATTCATGTAGGAATTAGACCCCATATTGTTATCCTTAATGGCAACGATACATACGTGTCATTTCCCTTTCTGTCACTGGGATTGAGCACCATAAGATTGAACCCATCACAAAGCACCTCATCCCATGGCAAGAAAAATTGATCTAGTTGGCCTAAGTAAACCAAAGATTCGAAGAAGAAATACGAGGCTATAAGTAATCATGCATATAAGAGATCAAAAGACTCAAATAACTTTCATGGATAAAAAGATAGATCTGATCATAAACTCAAAGTTCATCGGATCCCAACAAACACACCGCAAAAAGAGTTACATCAAATAGATCTCCAAGAGACCATTGTATTGAGAATCAAAAGAGAGAGAGAAAGCCATCTAGCTACTAACTACGGACCCGTGGGTCTACAATGAACTACTCACGCATCATCGGAGAGACACCAATGAGGATGATGAACCCCTCTGTGATGGTGTCTAGATTGGATCTGTGGTTTCTGGAACTTGCGACGGCTGAAATTGTTTTTCGTCGACTCCCCTAGGGTTTTTGGACGTCCAGGGTTTTTATAGAGTAAAGAGGCGGTGCGGGAGGCGGCCGAGGTGGGCACACCTGGGTGCGCCTGGGGCCCCAGGCGCGCCCTGGTGGGTTGTACTCCCCTCGGAGCCCCCCTCGGGTACTTTCTTGGCCCATCGTGTGTCTTCTGGTCCAGAAAAAATCACCAAAAAGTTTCGCTGTGTTTGGACTCCGTTTGGTATTGATTTTCTGCGAAGTAAAAAACAAGCAAAAAACAGCAACTGGCACTGGGCACTATGTCAATAGGTTAGTCCCAAAAAATGATATAAAGTTGCTTTAAATGATTGTAAAACATCCAAGAATGATAATATAACAGCATGGAACGATAAAAAATTATAGATACGTTGGAGACGTATCAGCGGCGGTCGTGTCAACCTCAATCCCGACGATGTGGTGGCTAGGCTCGAGCGCATCCTAGGCGGAGTTGACGTCCCCAATGAAGTAGAACATCGCCAATGTGATATCTTGAGGATGCAGGTGATGGACGGAATTTGCTACCAGGCCAGTGACATGGAAATGGAGCGGTTCCGCGGAGAGATCATGCGCACGATTGCACACTGTCAAGCTCTTCTGGAAGAGGCCCAGCGGCCCCAAGAGCTCCCAGCGCTAGTAGATCTGTAGGCGGAGGCAGGTCGGGACACTTGGAATGAACGGCCGCAAGGGTGCTATGCTGATCATGGAGTCCGAGAAGACCGTCGTCGGAAGGCCGCCAGCTCAGCCTTTTAGCCTATATTTTATTATAATTGTATGCATATGTAGATCATGAGTGTTTTGGGCATTGCCGCATGTGGCATTTTAAATTATCCTGAATATGTAAGACAATTATTAACCGTTGCCATTGTAAATTTGCCTCAACGGTGAGCAGAGAGCGCACAGGGACGCCAGAGTGGAGTGCACCGCGGCCGCCTCAATGGCGAGCAAAACACGCGGACGGACACGACCAGAGCACACCGCGGCCGCGTCAACGACGGGCAGAGCGCGATGCGGCTGCCTCAACGGCGAGCAACCACGTGGTCAACCTTCGAGCACCCCGTGGGAGGCGCGACGGCGCATCCATCTGACACGATGGTGATATCTTGACCGTGTGTGATAGTGGGCAGACACGTACACGTACATCCGAGAACGCGGGCTCACGTTTCAGCCTTCCGATGCGTGGCATACGGTTGATCCATAAGAACTGTTTGCGATGAGCCAGAACAACAGAAACGGGCTTTGTAGGCCGAGAACCATCATTAAATTTTGACCTTGTTTCTCGTCATATTGCAGATTACAACGCAATAAGTAATTGCAAATCTGTTCACACCGATCAAACTAATATGTGTTCACACTTAGCACCGGGCTATAAAAACTACCCACTCAAAAATTACTTGACAGTTCCTCTTCTCATCACCCACAAAACTGGTCTTTCCTGTCAAGTCGTTCTGCCATGACTGGTAGGAGGAGTTTCGGGTGGACATATAACCAGGGAGCAAAGACCAAGGCCGCGGAAGCACTAGAGAGGTCTCGTCGCCATGCGGCAGCCGCAGCAGAGATGTCCCGGCGCGCCGCGGAGCCCTCGAACGAGCTCTCACCGACACGCGAGGGCTCTCACAAGCGCACTCGCCGCGTCGGCGATCGCGATGAGCTGGTGTTGCTGAAGTCCTTGGCCGGCGACGATGACATTCTCGCTGGCCTCATTAAGCAGCAGGAGTTGGTCGACGGCTTGATGAAGCTGCTCGAGATCAGTGATGCCTCGGTTGAGAAGGCGACCAGCCTCGTAGAGCAACTCATGGGTGACAATGCGAAGCTTCTCAAGGCGCTCGCCGAGAAGGAGAAGGAGGCCGCCGGCTGGAAGATGCTGCATGAGCAGAGCAGTGCCTCGGGGATGATGCTGACAGCGGTCGTTGAGGAACTGATGGGTGACTTGAGAAAGCTCCAGATCGAGCGCGAGCAGGAGGTGGAGGAATCCATGGCTGCTTTCAAGCAAAGTCGTGATGAATTGAAGAAGGAGCTGGAGGATGTCGTCGCCCGGCGATCCATCGAGGAGTAGAGACAGTAGCGACCCAGATCGTTGTTTGCGATTTCCTTCTTCTCTTGCCCCCGTGTTTCCGGGCTTTGCCGCATGTGGCATTTTAAATTATCTGGAATATGTAAGACAATTATTATCCGCGCCATTGTAAATTTGTCGTCGTATTATCCGTTGCCATTTTTTTTGTCATCTTATTATCAGTTGCCCTATGTGGCATTTTAAATTAGGCCGGAATACGAGTTAAAAACACGAACAAAGCAAGTGCTAACGTTGAGCGGGGCCATGGGATCACAAGCAAACACCCTCCGTCCAGGTGCTTTAATTAACCGCGTGTTAAACAACGGCTAGGCTGCCATTAATGGAGAAGTTGTGAGCGAGGCGGGCGGCTGGTGGATGGAGGTCAAAGAGCTCGCTTCCTGGTGAGCATGGGCGGCCTTGCTGCTCGCACATGTCCCGTCGAGCCTGCGAGGTGGACAGGATGCACGCGTCCCGTCGAGCCTGCGCGGTGGACTGCTCGCACGCGTCCCATCGAGCCTGCACGGCAGACTTCTCACGCTCGTCCCGTCTAATCAAACAGCTGCACGCACGACACCGAGTATGGTTAAATTTTGGCACAAAATATAAACATGACCAATGAATGAGGACGTAGGTAGTACTATCCCATAAGAAAAGAGGGACGCGTGGCCGCACTTAAATGGTTACGGGAACACACGGTTCATATAATACAACCGTTTGCGATATTAATGTGTCAGCTATTTGTTTCAAAAGGACTTCGTTGGCTATTAATGTGTGCGCCTTGTCTCAAACTGGACGATTTTTTTTACCATGGCATATATGTGCCATGTCATGAAACCATGCCAAGTTTCATGTTTTTTGGGTGAGTTTTCGATTTACTGGGGTTTAAAAACCGAGATTCTCAATGTTTCAGGACGATGAGAAGTTTGTAATTCATTCCCATTCCTTCAATGAGACCTAAACATGCACCCAATGATACATGTATGATTTTCCACCCATTTTGCTTCATCGGAGCATGTCCTTGTAGTTCAAATTTGAATTATGACTACATTAAATGCCTAGAAAACTCAATTAATATAAAATGGCCAAACGAACCTTGAACAGTTTCAAATTTCAGCACGACACTCCTGTTATTCTATGTTGCTTGTAGAAAACAAAGTTCAATGCGAGAAGAGGCAGCGATTATCGTTTCGCCCACAAGAGGGGCATGTTTCCCTACCGGAACCACGAGGGTTGCGAGAAGCTTCGGTTTGTAAGAGGCTTGTAATATAGCTTGGCCCAAATTGGACAATTATTTTACCATGACATATATGTGCCATGTAGTGACACCATGCCAAGTTTCATGATTTTCTGGTGAGTATTGGATTTACGGAGATTTAGAAACTGAGATTCACAATATTTGTGGCCGAGCCAGGATGCCGAGACGGTTGAATTCATTCCCATTCCTTCCATGGGACCTAAACATGCACCCCAAGGACATATGTATGTTTTTCTAGCCATTTTGGTGCACTGGAGCATGTATTTGTAGTTCGGATTTGAATTATGGACATTAAATGCCTAGAAAACTCAATTAATGGATAAAAAAGGTCAAACGAACCCTGAATAATTTCAATGTTCAGCGCGAATCTCCCGTTGCTCCATGTTGCGTGTAGAAGAAAATACAAGGCTAGAAGAGGGAGCGATTATCGTTTCACCCACAAGGGGACATGTTTCCCTATCAAAACCACGAGGGTTCTTGCGACAGGCTCCTGTTTGTAAGAGGTTTGTAATAAATCTTGGCCCAAATTGGACAATGTTTTTACCACGACATATATGTGCCATTACGTGACACCATGCCAACTTGCATGACTTTCTAGTGAGTTTTGGATTTACGGGGATTCAAAAACTGAGATTCCAAATGTTTGAGGACGAGCTAGGACGCCGGTATTGTTGTAATTCATTCCTGTTCCTTGCATGGGACCTAACATGCACCCAAGGACACGTGTATAATTTTTCTAGCCATTTTGGTGAACTGGAGCATGTATTTGTAGTTCAGATTTGAATTATGGACATTAAATGCCTAGGAAACTCAATTAGTGTATAAAAAGGCCAAACAAACCGAGAATAATTTTAAATTTGAGCACGGATATCCTGTCATTCCATTTTGCTTGTAGAAGAAAATACAAGGCGAAAAGAGGCAGTGATTATCGTTTCGTCCACAAGGGGGACACGTTTCCCTATCGGAACCACGAGGCTTCTTGAGAGAACCTCCGGTTTGTAAGAGGCTTGTAATAAAACTTGCGCCAAAATGGATAAAAAGTTTTCCTCGACATATATGTGCCATGTCGTGACACCATGCCAAGTTTCATGATTTTCGGGTGAGTTTTGGATTTACGGGGATTTAAAAACCGAGATTCTTCTCACGAAATGTTTTCAAATAACATATGGTTCACTCACGAAAGTCGTGTGCCTACCAAACTGTAGGAGATATGCCCTAGAGGCAATAATAAATGTTATTGATTATCTCCCTGTTCATAATTAGGTTTATGTTCCATGCTATAACTGCTATGGTTCTCGAGTCTGCAAATAAAACGAGGCTCGGAGGAAGACTCATATGCACGTGTGGAATAATAAACGATAAAATGTATTCCTAGTCAAGCCTCTATGACTGGCTCAAGTGTTGCATGATGATCCTGTTTTCCTGATCATGGGCATGACTATGCCAGCAATTTTGAGGGCACAATGTTAGCAGAACATTTGTGTTGAATCGACCCGATTGATGTTATGCTATGAGATTCTTTGGTCACAAGTTAATGGTTAATAACACAGAGATGGTTAATGTTTGCATGATTCCTTAGACCATGAGAGTATCAAGTTTCTTCATGCTTGCTTCATGAACTTTGGGGTTTGTTAAACGTCATCCGTAAATGGGTGGCTATTACGGCGGCTTACGGGTTCATGGAAAAGTGTGTCAAGTAACTTGATAGCTCAAGATTGGGATTTGCTCCTCCGGCGATGGAGAGATATCTCTGGGCCCTCTCGGTGTTACGGTATCCATCATCGTCTGGCCAGACACTTTGTGATTTGATCACGGGGATGCCGGAACATGGTAACGAGAAAAGAGAACAATACCGGTAACGAGGTAACTAGCATAGTGGACAAGTGTTGATCCACGGGAATGCCAACATGTCTCACCTCGGGTATTTGTAACATATCACGAAGCAACAGGAATAGCACACGGCAACTGGAGGTTCACTCGAATATTCATTCGTGTGGGTATAGGGGTTAATATGGGTGTCCACGGCTCCGATGTTGATCATTGATCGGAAGGGGTTCCGTGTCATGTCTATACTTCACCGAACCTATAGGGTCACACACTTAAGGGTCATCTATCTGCTGAATACTAGACAGGGAGTCTGAGAGAAAATCACCGAAAAAGTTTCGGACACCGAAAAGTTTCGGACAGCGGAAAAGTTCCGCAGAGAGAGGTCACCGGATGAGTTCCGGTGAAACTGAAAAGTTGTTTCAGGGGATACCATTAAGTCAAAATGGTTTCGGCACATGCCTGATAATTCTTGGAGGATACCAGAATCATTCTGGAAACTTCTGGGAATTTTCTGGAAGAAAAACCGGAAATGTTCCGGGGCTGCCGGAACCGCTTCAGATGCTTTTCGCAGATGAAATCACTAAACTGGAATTGTTCCAGAACGCATTGAAAATTATTTTAGTGGGTACTGGAAATGTTCTAAGCCCACATAAAGATTTTCAGTTCGAACGGACGCTGAAAAATGTCGTCGTGAATAGTGAAAGTGCTTTTTGGGAATTTTATGGAAAGCACCTTTTGGGAATTTCCCAAAAGGCTTCTAGAATGCCTTAGGCACTAAGGAAGCCCCCTTGGGGGGGGGGGCCCAAGGGGTGGCCGGCCAAGCATGGTGGAGCTCCTTGGAGCTCCACATGGCACCCCTTTTATCTTTATTCTTTTATGAAAAGGCATAAAGTGGGGGTACTTTGGGGTTTTTTGTATGACATCTTTACCCCTTGGCTTTCCTATAAATAGAGGAGAGTGGGCTGCCCACAAACCTCATCCTTAGCTCTCACACAAGCCATGCATGATCTGGCATTCTCTCTCCCTCCCAGCGAAATAGTTTCGTAGAGCCGAAAGGCTGTCTGGGTTCCGGTGGGAACTAGTTCTGGACGGCGAAGCCCTGCCGGATAGATGACACCGTATGTGTGCAACTCTGTAGAGAGGTCGTAGTTTCGATCTTAGTGCCCGAGGGGCTGTTCGAGAGTGCCTCCCGAAGGGCTGTCCAAGTGACGGTCCGAGTTCTGTGAGTCCTCCCGAAGGGCTGTCCAAGTGACCGTTCGAGTTTCGAAGGTCCTCCCGAAGGGCTGTCCGCGACATCGTCTGGGGGACTGTTCGACAGCCTCCCGGAGGGCTGTCCGAAGGGAAGACGAGGGTATACATCCTCGCGGTTGGGAGGTTGTAAATCCTAGCTGCGGGGATCTGCACCGCCGATCGTCATCGACTCTACTTCCGCTGCGCTTCGAGTCGGTAACGAAAATGATCAAACCTTGTATGCAGTCTCCATAGTGGTCCTGGGCTGGTGCGTAGGTCGGAAAATTTTTGTTTTCTGCTGCGTTACCCTACAGTGGCATCATGAGCCGTGCTATGCGTAGATGCAGGTTGCGATCTAGAATACATGGAGATGTATGGGTGTTGCACAATATAATTAGGTAGTAGATGAGTTCTATTACTGAAAATTATTTGTGCGGGTAGCAGATGAAATCTGTTACCCGATATTCTTGTTGCTTCCCTGGAATTTGCATATTTCTGATCTTGATAACAGCATGGTGGATTTTCAATGTTCTGGCAATCCGCGATCCTGATTGATCAACGAAGTGCTAACAGTTCATTGAATTCCATCGTAGTTAAAAAGAAAGATGAAATTTCGCAAACAAAAGGGCAATGCAGATATGATCTGCACGGGGGTCATGCGTATGACGAAGTTTAGTATGGGGCTCGAGATTTTATTATCTCGGTTTTCATACACCCTGGAATGTTAATCTAGCGACTTGAATTATCATACTTGATGATGGACGTTGGTAGCTTCGGTTTGTTTCGAAACCTTAGAAGCCACGAAAAACTAGTTTTTTTTGCATGAACCAATTAGAGGCGTCTAACTTGGTTTTGCAGGAGGGTTTACATGTGCATGTGATGTGGTATAGCAGTGCTCATAATAATTTGATTATGTATGAGATGACTATATGATGTAAATTGATTAACATGACCTGCGTGTCATGATTTGGCATGATGGCTGGAGCCATATGATTGCACTTTAAATGACCTGCGTGTCAACCTTGTGTAATGCACTTATTTTATTAGCTATAGGGATAGCAATATTATCTGGTGCATCGACAAGGTGGTGGCAATCTTCGCGAAGGTGAACACCGACGCAAATGCCGAAGACGAAGAAATACAAGACTTCTCCGTCAGAAAGGGCTATACCATATCATGCTATTATGAATTGCCTGAGATGTTTATCCCTTATGATGCACCCTTCTTGATTGCGCGGTAGTCACTTTTATTAGGGTGATCTCTCACAAAAATATCAAGTAGTTAGTGTTCTCCCAAGTGTAGCACCGTCACGGCACCTAACTTTTCGGGGTATCACATGCTAACATGGGTACGAACGATTAGGGATGTGTGAGGCGGGTGAGTTGAGACCTCGCAGCGAGATCACTTGGTTGTCTTGACGTTCAGGCATGAAAGTCATGAGCTCGGAACACACGCATCGAAAGATGAACAAGAGTCACATAGAGATGTGATTGGCAAGTTTGCCTACCGATTGAGATTTTCGTCATCAGTGATGCTACCATCAATGGCGTTGAATTGAAATGCGGATCTTGAATCACTCACAATCAATTATGAGAGATATTGATTTGAGTGGGAGCGCACTGTAGAATTAATTCTTTTAATTCTCAGTGCAATTAATTTTGAACACTGTCTAAGTGTGATTTGCATAATAGTTGTAGAATAATGGCTCGCATTTCCACCTTCCCTATTAAAATTGAATAGCTGTTAAATATCAGGTTAAAACTTTACGGTTGGTAACGTAATGTGAGGATTATCCTCAAGAGTGCCGAGAAGGACTTTGTCCTATCGCATACTTTCGGTATTCTCTCGCTTATGCTATGGATCATGTGACTCTCGTCCGTTGATCCAAAAGCTAGAATTCCATTTCAGTCAAGCGCAATATGTTTGTTTCCATGAGACCCAAACTTCGAAAGTTTGGATAGTTATGTGATATTCATGGAATCTGAAAATTATTTTCAGAGACAGACAAAGGCTAAAAGATATGAGATAGCCAAAGCAATGTTTGTTTGCAAACTATTAGTAAAGGAGTTTACTATGCATTAGACTGATAAGAGAGGGATCCAGAAGAACGCCTGTCATATGATGAAAGGTGAATAAAACAACAACTTAAAGAGAAAGGAAGTGTCCGAAGGGTGTTAGTAAGACTTTCACGCCTAGGAAGTCCGGGGCTAACGCCACTCTTAAGTTCGGTGCTTTTTCTGAGAGTAGGAGAAAAACTGAAAGTTAAACTGTTAGAAGTATAAAGGCAGAAAGAAAGGAGACTGGAATATCCAGCTCATGTATGAATGTCATACAAGTTTTTGATGTATAGAAGGCTGGTCAAAGATATAGTCCTTGGGAATTATGATTAAATTGTTAATCACTGATTCTTGGGTATTGTGAGTTAATCACAAAGATACCCGCTCGATTGCTTTCTGTTGCAACTCGATGTAAGAACTACTATGGCCTGAAAGACTAGCCAGAAATGAGTTTTAGGTATACACGGGGAACATAGTAAATGTTACTATACCTTCCATCGGTGTATTACCGTCTGTATTTATTTTTATAATTCGTTTGGAGTTTCACAAACTCTAGCCCATTGCATAAGGTATCTTGCAAGAAGGTTGTTTATAAGAGAACTTTTGATGTTCGATGTTATGAATAACATAAGGGCCATACTTTCATTATGAATGAGATGTATGTTATGAATATTGATAATAATTTACCTCTGGGTTTACTTTCATAATTCATTTTAGAGTTCCATACACTCTAGCCCATTGCACAATGTTTGTTGCAAAAGAGTTGTTCATAAAAACAACAACTGTTGTTCAGTATTATGAATAACATGAAGGGCCAAGCTTCCATCCTAGATGGGATGTATGTTATGAATATTGATGGTAATATGATACATCCATAACACTGACGCTAAATGTCATAAGACTAAAAGAATACCACACAAGTGTGGCACTGCATTTGGTCACATTGGAGAAACCCGCATGGAAAAGTCCATTATGATGGATTTTGAAGTCGTTTGATTTTGAATCACCTGACACTTGCAACTTTCCTCCGAAAAGTGAAGTGACTGAAATACCGTTCACAGGCCATAAGGAACGAGCAAAGAACTTATTGGTGATCATACATTTTGATGTATGTAGTCCGATAAATGTTGTTGCAAGTAGTGGATTTATCTATCTTCAGAAATGACTCAAGTAGATATATGGATATTTACTTGATGAGACGTAAGTCTGGATCTTTTGAAATCATTTGAAAGGTTTTCAAAATGAAGTAGAAGTTATTGTAACAAGAAAATTATGTTTCTACAATTCGATTGCAGAAAGAAATATTTGAGTTACAAGTTTAGCGAATGTCTGATGAGTTGTGAAAAGAGTTTCATAACTTACACCTCCTGGAACACCACTGTGAGTGGAAAGTCTGTGAAGATGTAATTGAACCATTTATGACATGGTAAGATCAAAGATGACATAAATAAATTTGCCATTATCCCTTTTAAAGTGATGCTTTAGAGACTGCGGATTTTACACTGAAAAGAGCTCCATTAGGTCTGTTGAAATGACGCCATGGTATGGTACGCCCAACCATGCTATATCTTTTCTTAACATTTGGAATATGGGGCTTGTGTAAAAGGTTACAAACCTATTCCAAATCAGACAAGTGCTACTTTGTAGGTTATCCCAAGTAATTGGGTATTCCTCCCTCACTATACCGAGGCAAATAGGTTTGCCACAAAGAACGGTATGCTTTTTGAAGAAAATGGTTCTTTCAAAAGGTGAGTGGGAGAATAGTGCAACTCGACAAGATAAACAGTATCTTCGTCATCAGGTCAAAGGAAAGAGACCTTGGAAGTAATTCCAGAGTTTCCTACTGCGACTGATACGGAAGTCTCTACAATAAAATGTATGGACTTCGGTCGTGTAGGAGATATGCCCTAGAGGCAATAATAAATGTTATTGATTATCTCCCTGTTCATAATTAGGTTTATGTTCCATGCTATAACTGCTATGGTTCTCGAGTCTGCAAATAAAACGAGGCTCGGAGGAAGACTCATATGCACGTGTGGAATAATAAATGATAAAATGTATTCCTAGTCAAGCCTCTATGACTGGCTCAAGTATTGCATGATGATCCTGTTTTCCTGATCATGGGCATGACTATGCCAGCAATTTTGAGGGCACAATGTTAACAGAACATTTGTGTTGAATCGACCCGATTGATGTTATGCTATGAGGTTCTTTCATCAGAAGTTAATGGTTAATAACACAGAGATGGTTAATGTTTGCATGATTCCTTAGACCATGAGAGTATCGAGTTTCTTCATGCTTGCTTCATGAACTTTGGGGTTTGTTAAACGTCATCCGTAAATGGGTGGCTATTACGGCGGCTTACGGGTTCATGGAAAAGTGTGTCAAGTAACTTGATAGCTCAAGATTGGGATTTGCTCCTCCGGCGATGGAGAGATATCTCTGGGCCCTCTCGGTGTTATGGTATCCATCATCGTCTGGCCAGACACTTTGTGATTTGATCACGGGGATGCCGGAACATGGTAACGAGAAAAGAGAACAATACCGGTAACGAGGTAACTAGCATAGTGGACAAGTGTTGATCCACGGGAATGCCAACATGTCTCACCTCGGGTATTTGTAACATATCACGAAGCAACAGGAATAGCACACGGCAACTGGAGGTTCACTCGAATATTCATTCGTGTGGGTATAGGGGTCAATATGGGTGTCCACGGCTCCGATGTTGATCACTGATCGGAAGGGGTTCCGTGTCATGTCTATACTTCACCGAACCTATAGGGTCACACGCTTAAGGGTCATCTATCTGCTGAATACTAGACAGGGAGTCTGAGAGAAAATCACCGAAAAAGTTCCGGACACCGAAAAGTTTCGGATAGCGGAAAAGTTCCGCAGAGAGAGGTCACCGGATGAGTTCCGGTGAAACTGAAAAGTTGTTTCAGGGGATACCATTAAGTCAAAATGGTTTCGGCACATGCCTGATAATTCTTGGAGGATACCAGAATCATTCTGGAAACTTCTGGGAATTTTCTGGAAGAAAAACCGGAAATGTTCCGGGGCTGCCGGAACCGCTTCAGATGCTTTTCGCAGATGAAATCACTAAACTGGAATTGTTCCAGAACGCATTGAAAATTATTTTAGTGGGTACTGGAAATGTTCTAAGCCCACATAAATATTTTCAGTTCGAACGGACGCTGAAAAATGTCGTCGTGAATAGTGAAAGTGCTTTTTGGGAATTTTATGGAAAGCACCTTTTTGGAAATTCCAAAAGGGCCTTCTAGAAGGGGAAGGAGGGCATGGCACCTCATGGGGGGGTCCCCCCCCAAGGGTGGCCGGCCAAGGAGGTGGAGCACCATGGTGCTCCACATGGCACTCCCATATGGCATATTCCCTTTTGGAAAGGGATATTCCAAGGGCACTTTGGGGTTTTTGTGTGACAATTTTACCCCTTGGCTAGCCTATATATAGGAGTGATCTTGGCAGCCATTTCCCCATCCTTAGCTCTCACACAAGCCATGCATGATCTGGCATTCTCTCTCCCTCCCAGCAAAATAGTTTCGTAGAGCCGAAAGGCTGTCTGGGTTCCGGTGGGAACTAGTTCTGGACGGCGAAGCCCTGCCGGATAGATGACACCGTATGTGTGCAACTCTGTAGAGAGGTCGTAGTTTCGATCTTAGTGCCCGAGGGGCTGTTCGAGAGTGCCTCCCGAAGGGCTGTCCAAGTGACGGTCCGAGTTCTGTGAGTCCTCCCGAAGGGCTGTCCGAGTGACCGTTCGAGTTTCGAAGGTCCTCCCGAAGGGCTGTCCGCGACATCGTCTGGGGGACTGTTCGACAGCCTCCCGGAGGGCTGTCCGAAGGGAAGACGAGGGTATACATCCTCGCGGTTGGGAGGTTGTAAATCCTAGCTGCGGGGATCTGCACCGCCGATCGTCATCGACTCTACTTCCGCTGCGCTTCGAGTCGGTAACGAAAATGATCAAACCTTGTATGCAGTCTCCATAGTGGTCCTGGGCTGGTGCGTAGGTCGGAAAATTTTTGTTTTCTGCTGCGTTACCCTACACAAACCGTGGCCGATGTCCACTGCTGCGCGCGCGATCTGAGTGGTGCGTTCTGATTGGCCAGAACCCAAACCCCATGGATCGTACGTCTGCACCGTTGGATGCTCCCAGATCGAATGGCAATCCTCATCCCTTTCGACAGCACATGCAGTTCCGGTTGTGATTTTATTTATATGGGTAAGCACTGTGCGCATGGGTCGTGCTAGCTCTCACACTTCCTTCTCTACTAAGTTTTCTATAATAATTGTTGTTATATATCCAAACACGCTACCGTTTCCTGCCACTCCTCCCATCGGTGCCTCGCCTCTTCTCCCATCGTTTTCCCGCTGCCAGTGTCATTGCTCATTGAAGGCTAGGCGGCAACACACCAGCCATGTAAATATCGCACACAGTTTCTAAAAGCACAAATGTGTGTGATAGTAGGGAGTAGGTCCCATAGGGTGACCAGTGTGAAACGCCTTAAAGGCAAGGAGGCAATTCCTATCAGCAAGGGGCGGCTTCCCATCCGCTAGCCTAGTCGAATAGAACACAGAAGTTAAGCGTGCTCGGGCTGGAGTAGTCTAAGGATGGATGACCCGGTGGGAAGTTGCATATCTCTAGCTTCATTTAAACGCTTCATTTAAACGCTATGATACGGTCATTATAGAGATAAATGTCTCTATATTGACTTGTCATGGCGATTATATAAACCTTGGGATCCTTGTTTTGCTAATTTGTAGACTATGTTTATTATTGGTTATTTTTTGTTCTAAAAAATCAAAGATTGATCGACTCTATAGTGACCTGTCATGGCGATTATATAAACCTTGCGATCCTTGTTTTGCTAATTTGTAGACTATGTTTTTATTGGTTATTGTTTGTTCTCAAAAATCAAAGAATGATCGACATCTGTAGGCCCACACAAATTATCCCTTTGACTCAACACATGAGAATGGTTTACTCTTTGCACCGTGTGCTATGTTAGAGCAAATCAAGTTTCAGCACAAGCGTTCGACGGCACTCGGCCCCTACCCCCCCCCCCCTCCACACTCACCCGCCTCGAAGTTGCGTTCCCGACATCATACGTCTTTAACCTGGCCGCGGGGGTACGATGTTCAGTTTGTAATGTTACTGATGTAGTTGGTGCCCCATCGAACTTGTGCTTTCGGGATTTGAACAAATCACACACCAGACCCAAACATTTTTTTCAGGTCGCATGCATGGTTGATACGTCTCCAACGTATCTATAATTTTTTATTGTTCCATGCTGTTATATTATCATTCTTGGATGTTTTACAATCATTTTATAGCAACTTTATATCATTTTTTTGGGACTAACCTATTGACATAGTGCCCAGTGCCAGTTGCTGTTTTTTGCTTGTTTTTTACTTCGCAGCAAATCAAAACCAAACGGAGTCCAAATGCAGCAAAACTTTTTGGTGATTTTTTCTGGACCAGAAGACACATGATGGGCCAAGAAAGTACCTGAGGGGGGCTCTGAGGGGAGCACAACCCACCAGGGCGCGCCTGGGGGCCCAGGCGCGCCCAGGTGGGTTGTGCCCACCTCGGCCGCCTCCCGCACCGCCTCATTGCTCTATAAATACCCTGGACGTCCAAAAACCCTAGGGGAGTCGACGAAAAACAATTCCAGCCGCCGCAAGTTCCAGAAACCACAGATCCAGTCTAGACACCATCACGGAGGGGTTCATCATCCTCATTGGTGCCTCTCCGATGATGCGTGAGTAGTTCATTGTAGACCTACGGGTCCGTAGTTAGTAGCTAGATGGCTTACCCTCTCTCTTTTGATTCTCAATACAATGGTCTCTTGGAGATCTATTTGATGTAACTCTTTTTGCGGTGTGTTTGTTGGGATCCGATGATCTTTGAGTTTATGATCAGATCTATCTTTTTATCCATGAAAGTTATTTGAGTTTTTTGATCTCTTATATGCATGATTACTTATAGCCTCGTATTTCTTCTTCGAATCTTTGGTTTAGTTAGCCCAACTAGATCGATTTTTCTTGCCATGGAAAGAGGTGCTTTGTGATGGGTTCGATCTTACGGTGCTCAATCCCAGTGACAGAAGGGGAAATGTCATGTATGTATCATTGCCATTAAGGATAACAAGATGGGCTCTAATTCCTACATGAATAGATCTTGTCTACATCATGTCATCGTTCTTATTGCATTACTCCGTTTCTCCATGAACTTAATACACTAGATGCATGCTGGATAGCGGTCGATGTGTGGAGTGATAGTAGTAGATGCAGGCAGGAGTCAGTTTACTAATCTTGCACGTGATGCCTATATAATGATCATTGCCTGGATATCGTCATGATTATTTGAAGTTTTATCAATTGCCCAACAGTAATTTGTTTAACCATCGTATGCTATTTTTCTCGAGAGAAGCCACTAGTGAAATCTACGGCCCCCAGGTCTATTTTCCCAACATATACTTTCAGATCTATATTGCTATTTGCCTTTTTATTTATTTGCAGCTTTTATTTTCAGATCTATATTATCAAAAACCCAAAAATATCTCGCTGAATTTTATTTGCTTTTATTTGCATCTATCAATCTATTACAACTTTCTCACGTCCGTTTGCCAATTTCTGGCGCCGCTACCCTAAAGGGATTGACAACCCCTTTTACACGTCGGGTTGCAAGTATTTGTTCTTTGTGTGCAGGTGCCGTTCACATAGTGTTGCGTGGTTCTCCTACTGGTTCGATAACCAGGGTCTCATCACTGAGGGAAATACCTACCGTAGTTGTGCTGCATCATCCCTTCCTCTTTGGGGAAATACCGGCGTAGTTCTAGCCGCAATCAAAAGGAATTTCTGGCGCCGTTGCCGGGGAGGATCAAGTCAAGATAGTCTCCCGGCCACGCGCCAATTTCTGGCACCGTCGCCGGGGAGGCATCATCAACATCTACCAGGTTCCTAATCACAAATCTTATCTCCTTGCAATTTACATTATTTTCCATTTGCCTCTCGTTTTCATCTCCCCCACTTCACCAAAATTTGTTGTTTTATTCGCCCTCTTTTTCGTTCGCCATTTTCTCGTCAGATCTGTTTTTGTGTGCAATTTTGTTTATCACTTTCTGCTGTTATGGATAGTTCTTCCTCTATTGCGTGCACCCCCGAGAACGTGGTTCTTAACTTTAAGCAAAGGGGAGGGGAGAATTTAAAAGATGCTTGGTATAGGATTTGCAATGCCCATAATAGATCTATTTGTAAGCAATCTACTGTTGTTCTTCTTCGATATTTTTATGTGGGTATCACTACTTGGTATAGATTCGTCCTTGATACAATTACTGGTGGAAATTTCTTGATGTGTCCCTCTCTTGATGCTTTTAATGCTATGGGAAATTTAGTGGGATCACCACCTCTCATGATTAATGAAACAAATTTAACTCTCGAGCATGTTATGGAAAGGCTAGATGCTATTGAAAAGAAAATGCTTACCGAAGAACACATTGAGAACTTGGATAAAAAGATGCATAATTTTGCAAGTAAACTTGTGTCAAAAGCGGGAGAGGTTCTTAAGTTGTTAAAAGAAAAGAGCATCGTAATTCATGAAAGAATAGAAGAAAGCCCGTCTCGGATTGATAAATTGGAAGAAATCTTTAGTAATCTAAGTACGGCTTTTGCTTCCACTAAAACTATTGAAAAAACTCCGGTAAAAATTAGCAAGATCACTCCAATTACTAAGAAAAAGGGTGAAACTTCTAATAATAGTAATAAAGGAGATCTTAAGATGATTAGTATTCATCCCGATTTTGTTGAAGTGATAAAAGACCCTCTTTATAAGAAGCAATTTTTCAATCTCGTTCCTAGAAGCATTGTTACTAAAAAAAATTATGCTAAATCTTTGAAGAATTCTAAGTGCTTGATTGAAGAGTTGGAAACTAAAGATGACAACACTTAGATCTATGCATTATGCCTAGCTAGGGGCATAAAACGATAGCGCTTGTTGGGAGGCAACCCAATGAATAAAATTTATTTTTTGTCTTTTTCTTTCTGTTCTTGTGTGTTTGAACAATTATGCTACTATTATGATTGTGTTTTTTTATGTTTTAATTAGTGTTTGTGCCAAGCAAAGCCTTTGGGATAGCTTTGGTGATAGTTGATTTGATCTTGTTGGAAAACAAAAACTTTTGCGTCCAGTAAAATAATTTTAAAAATTCACAGAAGTGACGAAAAATTCTGAATTGTTTACACAAGATTGATATACAAATTTCCTCTGCTGTCCTAATTTTTCAGAATTTTTGGAGTTACGGAAGTATGAATACAATTCGTATCTTTGCAGACTGTTCTGTTTTTGACAGATTCTGTTTTCATTGCATTGTGTGCTTATTTTGATGAATCTATGTTTTGTATTGGAGGTTATAAGCCATGGTAAAGTTAGAATACAGTAGATATAATGCAATAACAAAATTTGAATGGGCTTTCTACAGTACTTAAAGTAAAGATTAGTTTTCTTATACTAACGGATCTCACGAAGGTTATGTTAAGTTTTGTGTGATTGAAGTTTTCAAGTTTTGGATGAGATCACGATGGATGAAGGAATAAGGAGTAAGAAGAGCCTAAGCTTTGGGATGCCCCATGGCACCCCAACTTATTATCCAAAAGAGGAATAAGCAACTAAGCTTGGGGATGCCCCGAGTGGCATCCCCTCTTTCTTCTAACGACCATCGGTATTTTACTTGGAGCTATATTTTTATTCGTCACATATCATGAGTTTTGCTTGGAGCGTCTTGTATGATATGAGTCTTTGCTTGGTTTTCTTTTCTTTTTAAGTCAAGAATCCTTGCTGGACACACCTATTTGAGATAGCCAAAATTATGCCATGATTTGTTAGAATTGCTCTCTATGCTTCACTTAAATCTTTATGAGCTTTGGAATTGCTCTAATGCTTCACTTATATCTTTTTTGAGCACGGTGTGCTTTAGTATTTTTGAAGAAATGCTCTCACGCTTCACTTAGATTTATTTGAGAGTTAGTAAAATTTTAAGAAACTCTCTCACACTTCACTTAAATTATTTTGAGAGAAGAAAAAATTTATGCTCATCTTCTTCACTTAGATTTGTTTGAGCTATCAAAAGCAACATATAAAATTAGTCCCAAAGTGATAGATATCCAAGAGGTATATAATAAAAACTTTCATGAAGATCATTGGACAAAATAAACTTGATTCCTTGTAATAGTTTTGCGATATGATGATATAATATGTGAGTCATGTTAATGAGTAATTATGGCTTAGTAAGAATATTGATGTTAAGGTTTGTGATTCCCTATGCAAGCACGAAAGTCAATAGTTATGCAATGAAATTATATCCTACTTGTGGTGCATTATTCGGTGTTAGTTATGCTTAATGCTCGCTTATGAGATTTTTTGTTTCTTGGCTAGATGCTTCTCATTCTTTTGCTAGCCTTCATTTGCACTAAGTATGATCACTACTTGTGCATCCAAAATCCTTAAACCCAGTTTTGCCATATGAGTCCACTATACCTACCTATATGCGGTATTCTTTTGCCGTTCTAAGCAAATTTGTATGTGCCATCTCTAATTTTCAAAATAAATTTCTCTTTTGTGTGCTCGTACCGCTCATGAAGCGCCAGGGGGTGGCCAATATTTTCCATGCTAGATGTGTTATTCTCAAGATGAGTGTTTATTCACTTGTCATTGCACGAGAGTATGACAAAGGTATTAGGGATGCCCAGTCCCGAAATGAAAAATGAATTTACTTTATGTTGTCAAATAATAAATTCCTTGAAAACTGTTGGTATGGACGGCACCCGTGGATTCGGTTAGCCGTGGAATGTGAAAGCATGGTGGAAAAAGGAATAAACTTTATTTTCTGTTTGGGAACCGCCTATGATATATCTAGCATGGAAAGTGTTGGGAATTACTCGGTCGTTTTCGTTGATAGGAAAAGCATGACACCCAAAATATTTTTATCTCTATATTTTTTGCTTTGAGCTCTGGCACCTCTACAAATCCCTACTTCGCTCTGCGAAGGGCCTTTCTATTTACTTGACGCAATTTTTATTTTGAGTCTCCATCTTTTCTTATAAAGCACCAACTAAGGGGCACTATGATCGTACTTGACCATTGGGTGTAGCTAATATGCGAGTGTGTTTCATGAATGGATCAATGATTGAGCATAATGGGCTATGGATAACTTGCTTTAGTATTGGTATTTTGGAGGACATGGTTGTTTGTTGATATGCTTGAGTATTGAAATCTTCATGTCAAAACTAGACTATTGCTTTGAATCATATAAAAGTCCAAATGTCCATGCTATAAAGAAAAGAATATGTGATGAACATATTGGGCAGCATTCCAAATCAAAAATTTTGTTTTTATCATTTACCTACTCGAAGACAAGCAGGAATTAAGCTAGGGGATGATGATACGTCTCCAACGTATCTATAATTTTTGATTGTTCCATGCTGTTATATTATCATTCTTGGATGTTTTACAATCATTTTAGAGCAACTTTATATCATTTTTTGGGACTAACCTATTAACATAGTGCCCAGTGCCAGTTGCTATTTTTTGCTTGTTTTTTACTTCGCAGAAAATCAATACCAAACGGAGTCCAAACACAGTGAAACTTTTTGGTGATTTTTTCTGGACTAGAAGACACACGATGGGCCAAGAAAGTACCTGAGGGGGGCTCCGAGGGGAGCACAACCCACCAGGGCGCGCCTGGGGGCCCAGGCGCGCCCAGGTGGGTTGTGCCCACCTCGACCGCCTCCCGCACCGCCTCATTGCTCTATAAATACCCTGGACGTCCAAAAACCCTAGGGGAGTCGACAAAAAACAATTCCAGCCACCGCAAGTTCCAGAAACCACAGATCCAATCTAGACACCATCACAGAGGGGTTCATCATCCTCATTGGTGCCTCTCCTATGATGCGTGAGTAGTTCATTGTAGACCTACGGGTCCGTAGTTAGTAGCTAGATGGCTTCTTCTCCCTCTTTTGATTCTCAATACAATGGTCTCTTGGAGATCTATTTGATGTAACTCTTTTTGCGGTGTGTTTGTTGGGATCCGATGAACTTTGAGTTTATGATCAGATCTATCTTTTTATCCATGAAAGTTATTTGAGTCTTTTGATCTCTTATATGCATGATTACTTATAGCCTCGTATTTTTTCTTTGAATCTTTGGTTTAGTTAGCCCAACTAGATCTATTTTTCTTGCCATGGGAAGAGGTGCGTTGTGATGGGCTCGATCTTACGGTGCTCAATCCCAGTGACAGAAGGAGAAATGACACGTATGTATCGTTGCCATTAAGGATAACAAGACGGGGTCTAATTCCTACATGAAGAGATCTTGTCTACATCATGTCATCATTCTTATTGCATTACTCCATTTCTACATGAACTTAATACACTAGATGCATGATGGATAGCGGTCGATGTGTGGAGTAATAGTAGTAGATGCAGGCAGGAGTCGGTCTACTAATCTTGGACGTGATGCCTATATAATGATCATTGCCTGGATATCGTCATGATTATTTGAAGTTTTATCAATTGCCCAACAGTAATTTGTTTACCCATCATATGCTATTTTTCTCGAGAGAAGCCACTAGTGAAATCTACGGCCCCCGGGTCTATTTTCCCATCATATACTTTTAGATCTATATTGCTATTTGCCTTTTTATTTATTTGCATCTTTTATTTTCAGATCTATATTATCAAAAACCCAAAAACACCTGCTGAATTTTATTTGCTTTTATTTGCATCTATAAATCTATTACAACTTTCTCATGTCCGTTTGCCAATTTCTGGCGCCGCTACCCGAAATGATTTGACAATCCCTTTTACACGTCGGGTTGCAAGTATTTGTTCTTTGTGTGCAGGTGCCGTTCACGTAGTGTTGCGTGGTTCTCCTACTGGTTCGATAACCTTGGTCTCATCACTGAGGGAAATACCTACCGTAGTTGTGCTGCATCATCCCTTCCTCTTTGGGGAAATACCGACGTAGTTCTAGCCGCAATCAATGGTATAGGGGGTCGGGTGTTCTGATCGAGCATGTCTCCCTTGTTCGGTTTATAGACGCCGCACATATCTGTGGGCTCCCCGAGGTATATATATTATCCTTGACCAATAACGAGGGGGGCCCACACAGTCTATCCCTTTGACCCAACATATGAGAAGGGTTTGACCATGATGGTTTCCTATGGCTATGTGTGCCATGTTAGACCAAATAATATTTGAGCGCATGCGTTGGATGACACCCCCCCCCCCCACCTCGAAGTTAGGAAACCGACATCGTACGTATTGGACCTGGCTTGGGGTCGGGTACGGTGTTCGGTTTTGTAATGTAGTTGGTGGCCCATCGAAGTTGTGCATTCAGGATTTAAACACATCACACACCACCGTACCCATACATATTTTCAGGCCGCATGCAGTGTATACGCAGTCTTCTGATCGACCACGTCTCCCGTGTGCAGTTTTTTGTGACGACACGCATATCTGTGTGGCCATGAATGGATTCCTCCTAGTTTATGTTAGGGCCGGTCCGGTCACCGTCACATGTCGTTCAACCAAAGCTCGAGCTCATGCGTTGTCAGGATTCCCTCCCACATGCTCGGATTGCTAGGTTCGACCGACACCGTACCCTGCGTATCTCGTCCTTAACTACCTGAATTTCATGGTTGTTGTCTGTATCGAGAGGCAGGCGCCACATCTAAATTGTACATTATTCTATATTGAAAACACACATCACCCCTTCCAACGTACATCATTTTGGGCCGCACGCAAGCGGTGCTGGTTTTGTGGTCCCTCTCGTGCGAATTTTTATGATGGTTCAATCTATTGGCCCAAGCGGTTTATCGACAACAACAGTTGTCGTTTGACCAAACGATAGATTCACTGATTCGTCTTATGGTAGGTCATGGCGACATGCATGTATGACCAAAGTATCATTACGTGCATCCGCCCCGCCGACACGAAGTGGGAGGTGGGTCAAGCACCCTAGCTACCTACGACATTATGTCATTATAGATATATCCAAGGGTGCATTCGGGTTTGCGAGGCAAGTGCCACCAAAGTTGTGCATTGTGTATTTAAAGTTTTAAACGTCACACCCTACATTCCTACATATATTTGGTCACTTCCAGGTGGTTCTTGACTTTTGGCCCCTCTCATCGATCTTCGATGACGCGCCCAACCATGGGCCCGCGCGGTCAAAGTTGTGCATTGGAATTTTGAACATCACAGACCACACTTTTCACTCATATATATTTGGGCCACATGCTGGTGTGGCTGTCTTCTGACCCTCTCTAAAGTTTTTTTTGCTTCAAAGACTCTGATGATGCTCAACAGACACGGGTACAATGTCTTAACCGTGTGCGATGCAAGTGCGCTGTGAATCACCACGACTGCGCAAGCGCGAGCAAAGCTGGAGGTACTGCCTTAACCGTGTGCAATACAAGTGCGCTGTAAAATCACCACCTGCGCAAGCTAAAGGCGGGTAGTTTATTTAGATTGAATTCCATGTCTGTGTCTAAAAATTAGGACGAACCATGTGTGATAGACCAGCTAGCTAGAAATCTAAAAACAAACTACCCGCCTTGAGTGTTGCAAAAATCGGCGGTTCCGCCACTTTTCCTTATTATCATACACGCATATTCTTATTGGACCGTGCGCGATCTTGGGTACTCCCGCCCCGCATCAATTCCTTTACCCAAATTTTAGTAGCCGCCGTACTTCAACCGTCGCCCACACTCCTCCAGCATCGACCTTATAGTAAAATTGCAGTAGCCGAGGCATTTGAACCGTCGCCCTCCCTTGTCCACCACCAACTCCACCCACCATTACTAAAATTTTCAGTAGCCGCGGCGTATCCTCAAACACCACCCCCCCTCCACAGTCCCCCCACCCGGCCCACTCCCCCCCTCGAACCCTAGCTCGTCGGCGCCGCCCGCGCCTCCGCCACCAACCCCTGCTGGTCTGCCCGTTCCTCCTAGCTTAGATAATAAAGTTCAGGTTACCCAGCGATTCCCATAATGTCTCCCCACTCCCCTGAGTTTTTAGATGAGGCCTGCGGTGTCCCTCCCCGTCAGATCCACATCCCCTGCTCCAGAATGTCGCAGCCTAAGCTCGACCATGTATCCCGGGGAGCCCGACGAGCGTTCGGCCAATAAGAGGTTTATCATGGCCTCTCCGGCGGACGTTGGCGAGGTGGCCACCGTTCGCCCCGACTTGTCGATCACGGAGCAACACCTCGCCGCGGAAGCCGGCAAAGACGTTGACTATGTTGCCATGCCGAAGGCTTCACATCAGCGGGCTACCGTATTACTGTATCTCGGGAAAGCTGGCTACGACATCAAGCTCGTCGACAGCGATGGCTTCACGCGGGCCATGTCACAGGTTAAGTGGTCCATCCTCAACCCCTTTGGTTCAACCGCCTTCAATCTCTTCAACGGCCCTGCCACTGATTGATACGTCTCTGTCGTATCTACTTTTCCTAATGCTTTTCCTCTTGTTTTGGACTCTAATTTGCATGATTTGAATGAAACTAACCCGGACTGACGCTGTTTTCAGCAGAACTGCCAAGGTGTTGTTTTTGTGCAGAAATAAAAGTTCTCGGATTGGAATGAAACTTTGCGAGGATTTTTTATACAATAAAAGAGAATTTCTAGAGCCAAGAGCCACCGGAGGGGGCACCTGGGTGGGCACAACCCACCAGGGCGTGCCCCCCTCCAAGCGTGCCCAGGTGGGTTGTCCCCCACCTGGTGGCCCCGCAGACTCCAACCCTGACACTATAAATTCACATTTTGGAGAAAAAAATGGGAGAGATAGAATTATCGCGTTTCACGAGACGGAGCCGCCGCCACCTCCTGTTCTTCATCGGGAGGCCAGATCTGGAGTTTGTTTGGGGCTCCGAAGAGGGGGATCTTCGATCTTCGTCATCACCAACCCTTCTCCATCGCCAATTCCATGATGCTCCCCACCGGGAGTGAGTAATTCCTTCGTAGGCTCACTGGTTGGTGAGGAGTTGGATGAGATTCATCATGTAATCGAGTTAGTTTTGTTAGGGCTTGATCCCTAGTATCCACTATGTTCTGAGATTTATGTTGCTATGACTTTGCCATGCTTAATGCTTGTGACTTTGGGCCTGGGTGCCATGATTTCAGATCTGAACCGTTTATGTTATCACCATTATATCTATGTTCTAGATCCGATCTTGCAAGTTATAGTCACCTACTATGTGTTATGATCCGGCAACCCTGGAGTGATAGAAGTCGGGACATTTCCCGGTGATGACCGTAGTTTGAGGAGTTCATGTATTCATTATGTGTTAATGCTTTGTTCCGGTTCTCTATTAAAAGGAGGCCTTAATATCCCTTAGTTTTCATATGGACCCCGCTGCCACGGGAGGGTAGGACCAAAGATGTCATGCAAGTTCTTTCCATAAGCACGTATGACTATTTACGGAATACATGCCTACATTATATTTATGAACTGGAGCTAGTGCCGTATCGCCCTAGGTTATGACTGTTATATGATGAATATCATCCAACGAATTCACCGATCCAATGCCTATGAATTTCTCTCATATTGTTCTTGCTAAGTTACTACTGCCACCATTACTGTTACACTTGCTACAAAATCATTGCTATCACTGTTACCGTTACTATTACTGCTGCTACTACTATCAAAACTATCATACTACTTTGCTACTGATCACTTTGCTACAGATGATTAATCTCCAGGTGTGGTTGAATTGACAACTCAACTACTAATACTTGCAAATATTCTTTGGCTCCCCTTGTGTCGAATCAATAAATTTGGGTTGAATAATCTACCCTCAAAAACTGTTGCGATCCCCTATACTTGTGGGTTATCAAGACTTTTTTCTGGCGCCGTTGCCGGGGAGCATAGCTATATTTGTTGAGTAACTTGGGATTATTATCAAGTTATCACTATGAAGAATCTGAAGGATGCTAAGACTAAGATTTTTTCCTCTAAAACGAGGGGAGGTAAGGAACTACCATCCAGCTCCGCTTTAGATTCACCTTCTGTTATAAGTAGACTTGCAACACCACCACATGCTATTAATTATGATATGTCGCAAGTCATTGATGATGCTACTTCTACTATAAATGTTACTCATGATGATGCTAGTACCTTGCTTGATGATAGTGTGCCACTAGGTGAATTTCTTGATGAACAACTTGCTAGAACTAAAGCTCTTGAGAATGCTGAAACTGATAAAGAGCTTGAAACTGAAAATCTTGAAACACCTATTAGATCTAGTTCTCCTAGATATGAATTGCCTAAGATACCGGAAGGTTATGTTATGGATGTGGAGACAACTAGAGACTTTCTTGCATGCAATGATAGGGATGATCTTAAGAAATTATTATGCAAACTAAAGGAGAAATCTTTGAATGCTAGAATGAAATGTGATCCTAAGTTTGCTACTTCACCTATCTTTGTTGATGATAAGGATTATGAATTCTCTCTCGACCCAGAGTTAATTACTTTGGTTGAATCTGATCCTTTCCATGGTTATGAAACTGAAATTGTTGTGGCACACCTTACTAAGTTGAATGACATAGCCACCCTTTTTGCTCATGATGAGAAGATTTGCTATTATTATATTCTCAAATTATTTCCGTTCTCATTAAAGGGTGATGCTAAGGCTTTGTATAATACTCTTACTCCTGGTTGTGTGCGTAGTCCCTAGGATATGATTTACTACTTCTCTGAAAAATATTTTCCTGCTCATAAGAAACAAGCTGCCTTACAAGAAATATTTAACTTTGTGCAAACTGAACAAGAGAGTCTCCCACAAGCTTGGGGGAGGCTTCTCCAATTGCTTAATGCTTTGCCTGATCATCTGCTTAAGAAAAATGAAATACTTGATATCTTCTATAATGGACTAACCGATGCTTCTAGGGACATCCTAGATAGTTGTGCTGGTTGTGTTTTCAGGGAACGAACTATTGGACACGCTGAAGAATTATTGAATAACATATTGAAAGATTATGATGATTGGATCCTTCCTGAACCACCACTTAAACCCACTCCGAAGAAGAGGGGCATTTTATATCTCAGTCCTGAAGATATGCAAGAGGCAAAGAAATCTATGAAGGAAAAAGGTATTAAAGGAGAGGATGTTAAAAATTTACCACCTATCGAAGAAATACATGGGCTTGAAACACCACCACCACCCAAGGTGGTAAAGGTAAATTCTTTATTGAAGTTCGATGAAGGTGATATCCCTTATAATAAACATCCTAGTCAATAATTATATGAGTTTGATAATTATATTAGAAAGCAAGATCACTTCAATGCAAATGTTATGAAACAATTGAAATACAATTCTGATATGATTGCTCGCTTGAGTGACTTGTTATTTAGAATCTCAAATGATGTCAGAGGTGTAGGAAAGCATGCCTCTATGGTTCAAACTCAATTAGAACAAGTTGCTAAATCTCAAAGAGAGTTGCTTGATGAAATGAATAATAATATCAATGATCATGTTGTTAGAGTAATGACTAGAGGAGGTAGAATGACTCAGGAACCTCTTTATCCTGAGGGACACCCTAAAAGAATTGAACAAGACTCTCAAAGAGTTAACACTGATGCACCTAGTCCTTCTAAAAAGGAAAAGAAAAGGAAAAATGGTAGGACTTTGCATGCCTCTAGTGAATCTGAAGTAGAAAAACCTCCTGATAATGATAATGAAGTCTCTATTTCTGATGCTGAAACTCAATCTGGTAATGAACACTCACTTTCTGATAATGAAAAAGATAATGATGAGGTTCATGAAGATACCCAAACAAATAATAAGGAACCAGACAATGATGTTGAAATAGAACCAGCTGTTGATCTTGATAACCCACAACCCAAGAATAAGAGGTATGATAAAAGAGACTTTGTTGCTAGAAAACATGGTAAGGAAAGAGAACCATGGGTTCAAAAACCTATGCCCTTTCCACCTAAATCAACTAAGAAGAAAGATGATGAAGAATTTGAACGCTTTGCTGAAATGCTTAGGCCAGTCTTTTTGCGTACCTGCTTGACTGATATCTTGAAAATGCCTCCTTATGCAAAGTATATGAAAGACATCATCACCAATAAGAGAAAAATACCGGAAGCTGAAATCTCCACCATGCTTGCTAATTATACTTTTAAGGATGGAGTACCTAAAAAACTTGGAGATCTGGGAATACCAACTATACCCTGCTCCATCAAAAGAAACTATGTGAAAACCGCTTTGTGTGATTTAGGAGCTGGTGTTAGTGTTATGCCTTTCTCTCTTTATAAAAGACTTGACTTGAATAAACTCACACCTACTGAAATATCTTTGCAAATGGCTGACAAATCAACTGCCATACCTATCGGTATTGTGAGGATGTGCCCATTATTGTTGCTAATGTTACTATCTTAACTGACTTTGTTATACTTGAGATGCCCGAGGACGACAACATGTCGATTATCCTTGGTAGACCCTTCTTGAATACTGCAGGGGTTGTTATTGATTGCAATAAAAGTAAGGTCACTTTTCATATCAATGGTAATGAGCATACGGTGCACTTTCCGAAGAAACAATTCCAAGTGAATGGTATTAATGTTATTGAAAAATCTCCGACAATCACTATTGAAAGTTTTCAACTACCTCTACCTATTGTCAAAAAGAAATATGAAATGCTTATTGTTGGGGACATTCAGATCCCCATTGAGGTAACTTAGTGTTTTACGAAAGTTCTTCGGTTTCATGCTAACCGAAGGTGGTTGTTAATAAGACTTGATCAACCTTATTAATGAATCATTTTTGGGAAATATGAAGTTGATGAATTTAGTGAGCACTACCTTCTGTCCTTTACCTTTACTTTTATTTTCTGTTTTTCTTAGTTAAATAAAATAAAATGCCTTGTTTAGTCTGTTTTCTGAATTTTCCGTGCAATAAAAATGACTCAAAAATAAAAGTTCTCAGAATGTTCTGAAAATTTAATACGATCTTTTTCTGATTATTTAAGAATTTTTTATGCAAATAACATCAGAGAGGGTGCACCAGGTGGGCACAACCCACCTGGGCGCGCCAGCAACCCCAAGCGCGCCCTGGTGGGTTGTGGTCCCCACGTGGCCCCCCTCACTTATCTCTTTAGCCCATGTCATCACGTACCTCCAGAAAAAAATTCACCATTGCTCTCTCTTTCGTGTTCTTGCTCTCAAACCCTCGGATTTCGATCTCTTTGCTCAAAGCTCCGTTTCCGAAACTGTTTCGGGGGATTGTTGCTTGGTATGTGACTCCTCCGTTGGTCCAATTAGTTTATGCTTTAGTGGTTTCTATTTTGAATAAATAGCTACTCTTGGTGCTGCTGTAGATGAGCTTGCACGTTGAATTCTTAGAGTTCTGAGTAGTTTGAATGCTTGATATGGCCTCTATGCATCCCTATGAGTAGTTGCTGTCAATCTTGTGAAGTTTTGTTGACAAAATTTTGTGACCCAATTTTTTTTCAGAAAATTGTACGCAAATATGATGAACCTCTTTGGAAGGAGCTCTTCGAGGAGGAGGTCCTCGGAGGCATCTTCTAGTAGCAGCTCCGTTCGCCGGTCTTATGTTGAACCAAGTGAAAATTCTATTCGAGATGCCCCCACCAAGTCATGCTTATGGCCATGCAATGATTATATGGTGTGTGTAGGTATTAAAGAAGAATTTGAGCAATATGTTCACAATGCCGATCTCGGTCCCTACATTGCAAATAAGTGCAACCAACACCTCAATCTCACTGAATCATTTACTAAAGAATTTAAATTCCATCCTCGTGAGTCTAGAGTGTCGTTTAAACTGTATGACCATCCTTTCACTCTACCCTTAGAGACATTTTCTAACTACTGCAAAATTCCATTTTGGGGATCGTTGGACGAACCACCAAGACCTGAGTTTGAGATATTCTTGACTAGCCTTTGCTTTGGTGAGACTAGAGGAGTGACGCAAGGTAGAATAAAGAGCATTCATTTTCCCTCAATTCAATACTTTGCATTATTTAATGGAAAATGCATTGTAGGCAAACAAGATTGTAGTACACTTTGCGCTCCTGACTTGAGCCTCATACGCACCGCTCTCACCGGTGACAAAAGTTATAACCTCGGAGCGATTGTTGCACACAGGTTGCAACACAACGCTGGTAGTGGATATTTTTATGGTGGAATTTATGCCACACATTTAGCAAAGGAGCTGGGTGTTTCACCTTGGCCTTATGATCCCATCCTACCCACTCAGTACTTAGACTTTGATGCCATGAAACGTCATAAGATCCTTAGTGGTGAAGCCCATAATTTTACATATAACCTGTTATTTAATAAAAGGTCCGTGGTGGATACCTTTTTGCCTGCACCTGCTCTCTTTGATGTTCGCAGTAAGGGAAGATATTATGTTCTTGAGAGCGAGGCCCGAGCGCACAACGTGGAGGTTGTGGCTGCACGGCGGACTGAGGCGACTGCACCTAGAGCCTCCGTGAGCTATCACTCCGACCACTATGCAGGCCACTGACAGCGATTACCAAGTTAGGCCAAAATCCTAAGCTTGGGGGAGTACGTATTTCCACCGACATTACATTCATGTTTATACATTTCATTCCAGTTGTCGGTGTTCACACTTTTTCATTGTATTATCCATGCTAAATTTATTTTCTCGCTTTCTGCTTGTGCGTTTGAAAAACTTTGAGAAAATCCAAAAAAAAATGTTTCTTGCTTCTTTTCGGTTTTTCTTTCTAGTGTAAGTAGTTCTAGTATTAAAAGAAAACCCAAAAAGATTTCCTCGTTCTTCTTTTGCTTGTTGGGAGATCTCCCGTGTAAATAGTTTTTCTTATTTTTATTTTTCCTTATCTTTAATTTGCTTTCTTCAAGAAAAAAACTAAAAACTCCAAAAATATTTCAGTGTGTTTCTCTGAATTTCTTTTCCTTTTATTGAGTCATACCGAGGAGAAGGCCACGATGAAAATGTTGCGTGGCTCTCATATGCATTATTGATAATCTAACAAAGAGCTCAAATTGCCTTGTCTTCTCCTCTTGAATAAAATGTTTGCAGATCTCAGCTTAGTCCATGGCGTTCTTGCACTATTATCATTTTCATATCGTTCGGTCGTGCAAGTGAAAGGCAATAATGACGATATTTGGTGAACTGGCTGTGGCAGAGAGAAACGGGTATGAGCTCAACTTGTTCTGTTTTTGTAAATATGTTTAACCTAGTATCCATGATTCAGCCAATTATGATCAAACATGTTTGCAATGACAATTAGAGATTATAGTTTCTCATGCCATGCTTAAGTAGCTAGGAGTGGATAATGATTTATCATGGATGTCAACATAACGTCAAAATGATTGTGATGTAGTATGATGATATGGTATCCTCCTCTGAATGTTCGAGTGGCTTGACTTGGCACATGTTCATGCATGTAGTTGAATCAAAACCAACATAGCCTCTATGATATTTATGTTCATGGTGTTCATATCCTACTCATGCTAGTATCCAATGTTACTTATGCATAATGCATGTTCATGACCGTTTTCGCTCTCTAGCTAGCCGCTTCCCAACCTAATTGCTAGGCTTCGCCTGTACTAAGCGGGAGTACTGCTTGTGCATCAAAATCCCGAAACCCAAGTTATTCCAGATGAGTCCACCATATCTACCTATATGCGGTATTACCCTGCCGTCCTAAGTAAATTTGCATGTGCCACCTCTAAAAGCTTCAAATAAATATCCTTTTTGTGTGCCTGGATTGTTCATAGAGCGACAGGAGGTAGTCAGTATCTTCCATGCTAAGCGGGTTATTCTCATGATGAGTGTTTATTCACTCGTCCTTGCACGAGAGGGGCGGTAATAGGGATTCCCAGTCCCGAAATCAAATTGCAAATATTTAAACAAAATTCCCCAGGACTGTTGTTGGTATGGACGACACCCGTTATTTCGGACAAGCCGTGGAGTGTGATTGTTGGTGGAGGAGGAGCAAACCCTTACTTTTATCGCTTGGGAACCGCTACTAATGTGTTTAATTAGCATGGAAGATACCGATAACTAATGGTCGCGAAGTAAACAAGAAGGGTGCATTTCTCAAAATTTCATTTACGTTTGTTTTAAAAACTTGAGCTCTGGCACCTCTGCAATTCACTGCTTCCCTCTGCGAAGGGACTATCTATTTACTTTTATATTGTGCCATCACCTTCTCAAATAAGCGCCAGATCCTGAGAGCACTATTGTCATCCTCATGCATTGTGTGTAGCTAATGTTGGGTGAATCATGACTGGATCTTTTCTACCATGAATTACAATGTTTAGTCGCTGCTTGAACTTTGGGGGTGCTCTGCATTTATGTTTTGCAGTCTCAGAAAGGGCTAGCGAGATACCACTATTGTCATATTATATCATGGTTGCTTTGACAAAGTGTTGTCATTTGAGATATCTTATTATTGCTCGCTAGCTGATTATGCCATCGATATGAGTTAATATAATTTTTAAAGGTTATTGTCGACGTGGTTAGTCATGATCTTGGCTGAAAACATGGGTGCTACTTAAGCTTATTTATGTAAACAAGAGCAAAAGAGTTCGTAAAAGTTTTTCTTTTTCACTTTCAGTTTATCAACTGAATTGCTTGAGGACAAGCAAAGGTTTAAGCTTGGGGGAGTTGATATGCCTCCATCGTATCTACTTTTCCTAACGCTTTTCCTCTTGTTTTGGACTCTAATTTGCATGATTTGAATGAAACTAACCCGGACTGACGCTGTTTTCAGCAGAACTACCATGGTGTTGTTTTTTGTGCTGAAATAAAAGTTCTCGGATTGGAACGAAACTTTGCGAGGATTTTTTATACAATAAAAGAGAATTTCTGGAGCCAAGAGCCACCGGAGGGGGGCACCTGGGTGGGCACAACCCACAAGGGCGCGCCCCCCTCCAGGCGCGCCCAGGTGGGTTGTCCCCACCTGGTGGCCCCGCAGACTCCAACCCTGACACTATAAATTCACATTTTCGGAGAAAAAATGGGAGAGAAAGAATTATCGCGTTTCGCGAGACGGAGCCGCCGCCACCTCCTATTCTTCATCGGGAGGCCAGATCTGGAGTCCGTTTGGGGCTCCGGAGAGGGGGATCTTCGATCTTCGTCATCACCAACCCTTCTCCATCGCCAATTCCATGATGCTCCCCAGCGGGAGTGAGTAATTCCTTCGTAGGCTCGCTGGTCGGTGAGGAGTTGGATGAGATTCATCGTGTAATCGAGTTAGTTTTGTTAGGGCTTGATCCCTTGTATCCACTATGTTCTGAGATTGATGTTGCTATGACTTTGCCATGCTTAATGCTTGTCACTTTGGGCCCGGGTGCCATGATTTCAGATCTGAACCGTTTATGATATCACCATTATATCTATGTTCTAGATCCGATCTTGCAAGTTATAGTCACCTACTATGTGTTATGATCCGGCAACCCCGGAGTAACAGAAGTCGGGACACTTCCCGGCGATGACCGTAGTTTGAGGAGTTCATGTATTCACTAGGTGTTAATGCTTTGTTCCGGTTCTCTATTAAAAGGAGGCCTTAATATCCCTTAGTTTCTATATGGACCCCGCTGCCACGGGAGGGTAGGACAAAAGATGTCATGCAAGTTCTTTCCATAAGCACGTATGACTGTTATATGATGAATATCATCCAAAGAATTCACCGATCCAATGCCTACGAATTTCTCTCATATTGTTCTTGCTAAGTTACTACTGCCACCATTACTGTTACACTTGCTACAAAATCATTGCTATCACTGTTATCGTTACTATTGCTGCTGCTACTACTATCAAAACTATCATACTACTTTGCTACTGATCACTTTGTTGTAGATGATTAATCTCTAGGTGTGGTTGAATTGACAACTCAACTGCTAATACTTGCAAATATTCTTTGGCTCCCCTTGTGTCGAATCAATAAATTTGGGTTGAATACTCTACCCTCGAAAACTGTTGCGATCCCCTATACTTGTGGGTTATCACTGATCTCCTCCGTCACGCGGTCAAGAATTTGCGATCCTTGTACGCCATCGAGCCCATTTTGTCATTTCTGAAGGACACGTTCTACGGCGGCGGCTTGGGATCCTCAATTGCCAAGTCAGATCTCATCGACCACGACCACGAGGAGGGCACCCACAAAGGTTCTTCCAAGGTGAAACAACCCATCTGTGACATCAGAGAGCGCACCATGGGTCTGTGCTCTTCCAACTGGAAGGATACCGTCCATGACATATGAGGCAACGTCCTATCAGCAAATCTTACCTTTTCTAGCTTGCCAACCCGTACCCTTTGTTGTAGTAGCATTTGCCATGCGGTGTTTTAACTGTGCCTGTTTAATTATTTCAATTATGCAAAAATGTATTGTTCAATATGGGTATGTGATGTTTAAGTATGAATTGTCCACTTCAGTTTCATGAATGGTTATATTTGGTTGTTTATAGTGAGTAGATGCCTTGTTTATCTGTATTTGGTTGTTAGGTTGGTTGCAATGAATATTTTTCCAGTTATCGAGCAGATGCCTTGTTTATATGTATTTGGTTCTTAGGTTGGTTGCAGTGAGCATTTGTCCAGTTATCAAGCAGATGCCTTGTTTATCTGTATTTGGTTGTTAGGTTGGTTGGAATGAGCATTTGTCCAGTTTTCAAGCAGATGTCTTGTTTATCTGTATTTGCTTGTTAGGTTGGTTGCAGTGAGCATTTGTCCAGTTTTCAAGCATATGCCGTGTTTATCTGTGTTTGCTTGTTAGGTTGGTTGCAGTGAGACTCTGTCCAGTTTTCAATGGCTATATTTTCTTGTTATACTGATCATTTATGCCTTGTTTATTTCAGTCATTCACAATGTGATTTTCATTATGTGCAAGTCAGAACTGTGCCGCTCGATTGCATCAATACCAGTTTGAACGGCTATATTTAGTTCCAGTTATGCCTGGTCTAGTTAACACATGCCATTTATTTCAGTTTGACACATTTATCCAGTGTGATGTTTAAGCATTACCTACGTTCTATTTATTTTCAACAATACCAGTTTGAATTGCAATATTTGATGGCTGTTAAGCCTGTTGTAGGTAACATTGTCTTCCATTTTATATCTGCTTTAACAGCATGCTGAAACCAACACATTCAAGCTATCATTTGGAGATGATGTTGTTTACCTTTGCTATATTTGTTTGATGTTAAGGTTGCTGTTCTTATCATGCCTTTCCACTACTTATGCAGGACAACAACGGGAGTGGCCACCATTTTCCGCCGAGGTTAGTTTCATCCCTCGGCTTCTACTCCCCCCGTCATTCCATAATGTAGTGCATATAGATCCATGCATGGACACTTGTTAGCTTCTAATATTGACTTGTTGCTTGTAGATACATATGCCCTTGGCAAGGATCCACGCATCGACCCTTTTTGCGTATGGGGCAATGAGATATTCATGAACAAGCATCAAGTGAGGAAACTGATAAGGATTATTAGCAAAAAGATACGAATGGTGGCAAGCAAAGTATTTGTTTATGCTCTATCCAACATAATAGTGAGCTGTAGGATGGTAACTACAAACTCTGCAGCCTTCTCTTTTTATTGCCCATAATGAGTTGTTAGACAACAATGTCTGAATCTTTTTCATTCACAGTGGTTCCCGAAGCAGTTCACTCAAAATTACCTCGCAAAGTACATGATTGGTGGACACGCAATGAAGGTTAAAGTATTTCATCCAGACTACAATGAGCATCCAGAAGTCCTAATGAAGACAATGAAGGATGGACGGGCAGCCATCACAAGCAGTTGGCCTAGAGTTGTGCGCGCATTACGCATGGAGGAGGGCACAATATGGGCATTCCGCTTCACCTTCTCCAGCAACCAGAATGTCTTTCGCCTCTCTCTTTATAGTCTTTAGTACAACTGTGGTTCATCATTCTTTACTTGGTGCTTCTGTAGTTCTTCAGTATATGTACCTGTGCATCGAATTATGCATTCGTGGTTGAACCTATATTTGTAATAAACATGGTTGGATATGAAATAAGTGACTGTCTACTTTCAAATTCAAAACATGTGATTTTTAAATTAGGGATTACACTGCACATGGTTTGCGAAAGCGAAACGTCTGCGATAGACGTGGAGATCAGACATGTTTCTAGGGTCCACTACGTGTGCGATCAATCTCTACTGCACACATGATCAGCCAAGAAAAAATGTGTGTGATTAACAACAGCATCGCACACAGTTCTTTCTTATTAAATATTTGCGATAGTCACCTTATCACACACGCTTCGCAATTATGAACTGTTTATGATGTTGTGCGCATCGCAAACGTTTGGTCATAGAAAAACGCGTGTGATAGGTCTTCATCCGACGCGGGTAGGACGGATGAATCGTGTAGGATGTATTCAAACTTCGCATATAGTTTTAAAGCGACAACTGTGTGCGCTCTTACATCGAATCGCATACAGTCGAGGAAAAGTAAATGTGTGTGATTGTCTGCTTCTATAATCATGAACTGTTTGTGATGGGTCGCGCATCGTAAACGTAGCACCACAGAATACCGACTGCAATGGCAATGCGAGCACAAACGAGTTGCAAGGATGTAGCGTTTCGGATATTCGAGATATCAGAAATAGTTTTATAGGGACAACTGTATGCACCAAGGCTACCTATCCCCGACGATTTCTGGGCCGTGTGGTAAGGACCCCCCTATCGCAGTCACTCACTTGGCGACGGTTCCAAATGCCGTCGCGGAAAGGGGTTAAAAACCGTTTGTATAGCACCTCGTCGTACGAGTGTATAAACTTATAATTCATCGGATCCCAACAAACACACCGCAAAAAGTGATTACATCGAATAGAACTGCAAGAACATCAAGGAGAACATTGTATTGAAGATCAAATAGAGAGAATAAGCCATCTAGCTACTAACTATGGACCCGTAGGTCTGTGGTAAACTACTCACGCATCATCGGAAGGGCAGCAAGGATGATGTAGAGCCCCTTAGTGATCGAATCCTAACAAACAAACCAGCAGAGTACCAGAAAAGGCCTCCAGATGGGATCTCGTGGTTCTGAAACTTGCGGCGGCGGAAAAAGTATTTCGTGGACTCCCCTGTTGGTTCCACGATTTTAGAGAATTTATAGAGGCGGAGTTAGATCAAACGGAGCCACATGGGCTCCACAAGCCACCAGGGCGTGCCCTGGTGCCTCGTGGGCCACAGCTCCATCTCTCGTCCCCTCCCAAAGTTTTCAGGGTCTCTTATTGACAGAAAAAAATTCAAAAAGTTTCGTGGCATTTTGACTTTGTTTAGTACTGATATTCTGAAAAACCAAAAACAGGCAAAAACAGCAATTGGCATTGAGCACTAAGTTAATAGGTTAGTCCCAAAAAATAATATATTATTATTTAAAAATGTATATAAAACATTCAAGATTGATACTATGATAGCATGGAACAATAAAAAATTATAAATACGTTGGAGACGTATCAATAATCTATTTGAAAAATATTAAATATGTATCAAGTTTTTTATATTTATACAAAAAATGTACAAAGTGTATGAAAACAATAAACATTGAAATATATATTTGAAAACAGATGTTAATCATGTACATGCAAAATGTTAAAACTGTATAAAACAGTTAAACATGTATTTACAAAATATTCTTGATGTATACGAAAAATGTGCAATGTGTAATAAAACATAGACATGTGTTAAAAATGAAAAAAAAAGGAAAAATAACGTAAAGAAAACCAAAGAAAACTAGAGCAAACGCAACCATAGAGCGACTGAGCGAGCAAACAAATGTGTGAAAATGGGCCGGCCCAAATACTGTAGCACAAAGGAGAAAGGTTCAGGCCTGTGTATGGTACAACTCACTGTAAACAAAATATAGTCGTCGCACATATCCCCTCCCTTGAATTGAAGTCTCCGGTTTGAGGCCACATCTATATCTATATCTATACCTAATAATAAAGGGGCTATTGTTTCTTACCACCGTAATTTGGTCCGTTTTTCGTCCATCCACCCCAACTTTTAGTTTGTCTCCTATTGAAGATAGGCAATGTGGTACTAATTCCGTAATCGAAACAGTCAAAGCGTCCGGCAGCCGAACCAGGATGGGCCACGAAAATCCACCTAGGCCACAGAATTAATCTCGTGGGCCGCGAGCCATGGGTTTCCAAAAACCCAAAAAAAAAAGATATGCATGTGTACGTATCGAACCCACGACATTGCCTCTAGCCATTAAACTTGCCACCAGCTGAGCTAGCTCAAGGCTCTGTTGAATTGTAGGATTCGTTTGTTCATTAATAGTTCCACATCGCTCTTTTAGACAAAATCCCATCGACTTATATACACATGCGACTGTGAGAATCAACAGACGGTGAGGTGACAGAGATGGGACAGAAAGAGAAGCTAACTAAGAACGGAAAGGGACAGACAAAGGACGTCTGAGCACACAGACGGGACAACAGCAGAGGAGGAGCCATGAACGACAATAGATGGGGGTGTCTGGCGGATGACGTCTGAGCAGACATGGACGGACAACAGCAGAGGAGGAGAGCAGATACGAACGACGGAGGCGGAGGCTGGGCGGCTGACGGCTGACGGCTGGCGGCTGAGCACACATGGACAATGACGGAATTGCTTCAGAGGATTAATTCGTCGCTTATACGGCGCAGCACATGGACAAACAGTAGTGGAGGGGAGCGCAGATACGCGATTTTCATGGACGAAAACAGACGGACGGCTGACGCCTGAGAGGCCGCGCCATGAGAGTTGTCTGCGGGCGGCACGATGCCACGCAACTGCCTGAGGAAGAAAAAGAGGCAGCGCTGGCCACGCATTTACCATCGCATGGCATCTACTGTACTTGGCTAGCTGCTACTTTTTTTTTTTTTTTGAGAAAATGATTAAGGCTGGGCAAAGGCCGAACAAAAGCCAGCTTTCTTTCCTTCTCTATTTTCTTCATAATTCAGAAAACTTTTGGATTGTTTGAACGTCCAAACTTTATTCGAAAGCCTGTTAAATTTTCAGTAGGCTTATATGGACCATTAAAGATTTAAATAAAATATTTACATATTACACATAGTTAATATTTTCTATTTTCTTTATAATTCAAAAAACTTTTTGATTGTTTGAACACCCAAACTTTATTCAAAAGCCTTCTAAATTTTCAGTAGGCTTATATGAATCATTAAAGACCCAAAATAAAATATTTACATATTACACATAGTTAATACTTCCCTTTGAAAATACAAAGTCAATTTAAATTCAAGTACGTTCAAACTCTAAAAATGTTATTTTATTTCTGACGTCTGTTGCGGAGCAAAGGCCGTACGATGGCGAGCGCGGAGGAGCCACACCGGAAGCCAGCTAGGCTGACCTAGGTACCATCATTCTCAACGCCATCTCTGGCCACGAGTGGGAGCCGCTTCCTACTACTTTTCGGAGAGATCCGCACTACAAGTACAATTTCCTCGCCTTCGCCTTATTTTTTTTAGGATGTTTGCCATTCCGAGAATCGGGTGCTTATTTCCTTCCGGCATATCCTCTAACAAAAAGGAGCGTGGCACATCAGTGATGCCTCGAGGACATGATTGAGTAAAGGATGGCGGCCAGGGCAACACGCATTAGCTGGGCTCCCGCTGCATGGTATCCGCTAAAGCCTGTGCCATAGGGCAGAAGCCAGCCTCGACCCGCTGGCACCCATACCGCACGAGGAGGACACAAAGGATGGCGTTTACTCCCGTTGCAACGCACAGGCATATGTGCTAGTAATTCAAAGCCACGGTGCGCACAAGAGGGGATACGAGCCCACGATCACGAACAAGGTATTCCAAACCTCCCTCTAATAAATACGGATTGGGTCCTGAGAGCTGCTAAACTGGACTCTCAACGCCGGTTTAGGCAACGTTGCACGAAGGAGATGCATAGCAAGCTGGCACGGCAATTTTTCAAAGCAGTCGTTTGCTCGCTTGCTTCTAGTTGCTTGGTTGACTAGTTAACCGTATGACACTAGACCGTTGACTTTTGAAAAAGTTCATTGGTTTTGAAAAAAATTCATCAGTTTTATAGAAAAGTTCGCAAAATTAAAAAAAATCATTAATTTTGAAAAAAGAGTTCATCAATTTTGAAGAGAAGTTCACAAAATTGAAAAAGTCCAACTTTTTTTAAAAAGCTCATCAATTTTGAAAAGAAGTTCATCAATTTTGAAGAAAAGTTTACAAATTTGAAAATAGTTCATCGATTGTGAAAAAGTTCATCGGTTTTTGAAAAAGTTTACAAATTAGGAAAAAGTTCATCGACTCTGTTTTTTTCATGAATTTTAGGAAAAGTTCATAAAAATTGAAAAGAGATTGCAGATTTTGAAAAAGTTCGTCGATTTTGAAGAAAAACTTCACAAAATAAAAAAAAGGTTCATAAAAAATTCACACATTTGAAAATAGTTCGTGCAATTAAGAAAGAAAAAAGAGAAAGAAAAAAGAAAAAAGAAAAAGAAAAAACCAAACAAAACCGTTCGTAAAAGGAGAAAAGAAAAACCAGCTGGAAACTTCCAGAAGCTTACCAATACCGGCCTAGGGAAGCTTCCCAAAACCAGCGACCGAACTCAACTCAATACTTTTAAAATGGGCCGTCCCGCAGAGAAAAATGACCCGGTGGGTCTGCGCCTGTTTGCGCCAACACCTTTAACAGACGCAGGGTGGCCACACGACCATACCCCATTGAATATGGTAATCATTCCGGTCGGCCAAAGCTTCGGTCAGTCAACTTGCGCGTCACGTGCGTTGCGCGCACACACAAAGTCACGTCCTCCCATGTGGGCCACGCGTAACCACCCTCCTTCTCCTTATCCTTTCTCATCGCGGCTTCTGGCCACACTCTCAAGGCGCCCACCCCCATCCTTTTCCCCATCGTCATCACACGCGCCACCACTGTGAGAGTCCCCGTAGGGTCTGAGAGACGTCAGCACCGAAGGAAGGTACAACTGTTGGGAAACGTAGCATGCAATTTCAAAAAAAAAATCCTACGCTCACGCAAGATCTATCTAGGAGATGCATAGCAACGAGAGGGGGAGAGTGTGTCTACGTACCCTCATAGACCGAAAGCGGAAGCGTTTGACAACGCGGTTGATGTAGTCGAACTTCTTCTCGTTCCGACCGATCAAGCACCGAACGTATGACACCTCCGAGTTCTGCACACGTTCAGCTCGATGACGTCCCTCGAACTCTTGATCCAGCAAAGTGTCGAGGAAGTAGATGAGTTCGGTCAGCACGACGGCGTGGTGACGGTGATGGTGAAGTGATCCGCGCAGCGCTTCGCCTAAGCACCGCAAGAATATGACCGAGGGTGTAATCTGTGGAGGGGGGCTCCGCACACGGCTAACAGATGTTGTTGTTGTATGTTCTAGGCGCCACCTTCCCATGTATATATAGGTGGGAGAGGGAGGGGAGCAGCAGGGGGCGCCCCAAGTAGGAGGAATCCTACTTGGGCGCCTCCCCAATTCGGCCTCCCCCCTTCCTTATTTACCGGAGGGGAAAGGAAGGAGGAGGGAGGAGGGAAGGAAGGGGAGGCCAAATCCCTCCCCTTCCTTCTGCTTTCCCCTCTTTCCTTCCCCTCAGGTGCGGCCCATATGGGAGGCGCAGCAGCCCCTGCTGGCTGCTGTGTTTCCCCTCTTGGCCCATTAGGCCCATATCTTTTGCCGGGGGTGCCCGGAACCCCTTCCGGTGACCCGATATGTACCCGATACCCTCCGGAACACTTCCGGTGTCCGAATACCATCGTTCTATATATCAATCTTTACCTCTCGACCATTTCGAGACTCCTCGTCATCTCCGTGATCTCATCCGGGACTCCAAACAATATTCGGTCACCAAATCACATAACTCATATAATACAAAATCGTCATCGAACGTTAAGCGTGCGGACCCTACGGGTTCGAGAACTATGTAGACATGACCGAGACACCTCTCCGGTCAATAACCAATAGCGGAACCTAGATGCTCATATTAGCTCCTACATATTCTACGAAGATCTTTATCGGTCGAACCGTTATGACAACATACGTTATTCCCTTTGTCCATCGGTATGTTACTTGCCCGAGATTCGATCGTCGGTATCTTCATACCTAGTTCAATCTCGTTACCGGCAAGTCTCTTTACTCGTTCCGTAATACATCATCCCGCAACTAACTCATTAGTCACTTTGCTTGCAAGGCTTCTTATGATGTGTATTATCGAGAGGGCCCAGAGATACCTCTCCGAAACTCGGAGTGACAAATCCTAATCTTGATCTATGCCAACTCAACAAACCCTTCGGAGATACCTGTAGAGCATCTTTATAATCACCCAGTTACGTTGTGACGTTTGATAGCACACAAGGCATTCCTCCGGTATCCGGGAGTTGCATAATCTCATAGTCGAAGGAATATGTATTTGACATGAAGAAAGCAATAGCAATAAAACTGAACGATAATTATGCTAAGCTAACGGGTGGGTCTTGTCCATCACATCATTCTCCTAATGATGTGATCCCGTTATCAAATGACAACACATGTCCATGGTTAGGAAACCATAACCATCTTTGATCAATGAGCTAGTCAAGTAGAGGCTCACTAGGGACACGGTGTTTGTTTATGTATTCACACATGTATTTAGGTTTCCGATCAATAGAATTCTAGCATGAATAATAAACCTTTATCATGAATAAGGAAATATAAAATAACAACTTTATTATTGCCTCTAGGGCATATTTTCTTCAGTCTCCCACTTGCACTAGAGTCAATAATCTAGTTCACATCGCCATGTGATCAACATCCAAAGGGTTTACTAGAGTCAATAATCTCTAGTTCACGTTGTCATGTGATTAACACCAATAGTTCACATCGCCGTGTGACCAACACCCAAAGGGTTTACTTAGAGTCAATAATCTAGTTCACATCGACATGTGATTAACACCCAAAGAGTACTAAGCTGTGATCATGTTTTGCTTGTGAGAGAAGTTTAGTCAACGAGTCTGCCACATTCAGATCCGTATGTATTTTGCAAATTTCTATGTCTACAATGCTCTGCACGGAGCTACTTTAGCTAATTGCTCCCACTTTCAATATGTATCCAGATTGAGACTCAGAGTCATCTGGATCAGTGTCAAAGCTTTCATCGACGTAACCCTTTACGACGAACTCTTTGTCACCTCCATAACCGAGAAACATTTCCTTAGTCCTCTTTAGGTACCTAAGGATAATTTTGACCGCTGTCCTAGTGATCTACTCCTGGATCACTATTGTATCCCCTTGCCAAACTTATGGCAAGGTACACAATAGGTCTGGTACACAGCATGGCATACTTTATAGAACATATGGCTGAGGCATAGGGAATGACTTTCATTCTCTCTCTATCTTCTGCCGTGGTCAGGTTTTGAGTCTTGCTCAACTTTACACCTTGCAACACAGGCAAGAACTCTTTCTTTGACTGATCTATTTTGAACTTCTTCAAAACTTTGCCAAGGTATGTACTTTGTGAAAGTCCTATTAAGCGTCTCGATCTATCCCTATAGATCTTGATGCCCAATATATAAGCAGCTTCACCGAGGTCTTTCATTGAAAAACTCTTATTCAAGTATCCTTTTATGCTATCCAGAAATTCTACATCATTTCCAATCAACAATATGTCATCCACATATAATATTAGAAATGCTACAGAGCTCCCACTCACTTTCTTGTAAATACAGGCTTCTCCAAAAGTCTGTATAAAACCATATGCTTTGATCACCTCATCAAAGCGTATATTCCAACTCCAAGATGCTTACACCAGTCCATAGATCGATCGCTGGAGTTTGCACACTTTGTTAGCACCTTTAGGATCGACAAAACCTTCTGGTTGCATTATATACAACTCTTCTTTAAGAAATCCATTAAGGAATGCAGTTTTGACGTCCATTTGCCAGATTTCATAATAATAAAATGCGGCAATTGCTAACATGATTCGGACGGACTTAAGCATCGCTACAGGTGAGAAAGTCTCATCGTAGTCAACTCCTTGAACTTGTCGAAAACCTTTTGCGACAAGTCGAGCTTTGTAGATAGTAACATTACCATCGGCGTCAGTCTTCTTCTTGAAGATCCATTTATTCTCTATGGCTCGCCGATCATCGGGCAAGTCCACCAAAGTCCACACTTTGTTCTCATACATGGATCCTATCTCAGATTTCATGGCCTCAAGCCATCTGTCGGAATCTGGGCTCATCATAGCTTCTTCATAGTTCGTAGGTTCGCCTTGATCTAGTAACATGACTTCCAGTACAGGATTCCCGTACAACTCTGGTGCGGATCGTGTTCTGGTTGACCTACGAGGTTCTGTAGTAACTTGATCCGAAGTTTCATGATCATCATCATTAGCTTCCTCTCTAGTTGGTGTAGGCATCACGGGAACGGTTTTCTCTGATGAACTACTTCCCAATTCGAGAGAAGGTACGATTACCTCATCAAGTTCTACTTTCCTCCCACTCACTTCTTTCGAGAGAAAACTCCTTCTCTAGAAAGGACACATTCTTAGCAACAAAGATCTTGCCTTCGGATCTGTGATAGAAGGTGTACCCAATAGTTTCTTTAGGGTATCCTGTGAAGACGCACTTCTCCGCTTTGGGTTCGAGCTTATCAGGCTGAAGCCTTTTGACATAAGCGTCGCATCCCCAAACTTTTAAGAAATGACAGCTTAGGTTTTTGCCAAACCACAGTTCATACGGTGTCATCTCAACGGATTTAGACGGTGCCCTATTTAATGTGAATGCAGCTGTCTCTAATGCATAACCCCAAAATGATAAAGGCAAATCGGTAAGAGACATCATAGAACACACCATATCTAATAAAGTACGATTACGACGTTTGGACACACCATTACGCTGTGGTGTTTCAGGTGGCGTGAGTTGTGAAACAATTCCACGTTGTTTTAAATGAAGGCCAAACTCGGAACTCAAATATTCGCTTCTGCGATCGGATCGTAGAAACTTTATTTTCTTGTTACGTTGATTCTCAACTTCACTCTGAAATTCTTTGAACTTTTCAAATGTTTCAGACTTGTGCTTCATCATGTAGATATACCCATATCTACTCAAATCATCAGTGAAGGTGAGAAAATAATGATACCCGCCGCGTGCTTCAACACTCATCGGACCGCATACATCGGTATGTATTATTTCCAATAAGTCATTCGCTCGCTCCATTATTCCGGAGAATGAAGTTTTAGTCATCTTGCCCATGAGGCATGGTTCGCAAGTATCAAATGATTCATAATCAAGTGATTCCAAAAGTCCATCTGCATGGAGTTTCTTCATGCACTTTACACCAATATGACCTAAATGGCAGTGCCACAAGTATGTTGCACTATCATTATCAACTTTGCATCTTTTGGCATCAATATTATGAATATGTGTATCACTATGATCGAGATTCAATAAACCATTCACATTGGGTGTATGACCATAAAATGTTTTATTCATGTAAACAGAACAACAATTATTCTCTGACTTAAATGAATAACCGTATTGCAATAAATATGATCCAATCATATTCATGTTCAACGCAAACACCAAATAACATTTAGGTTCAGCACTAATCCCGAAGGTAGAGGGAGTGTGCGATGGTGATCGTATCAACGTTGGAATCACTTCCAACACACATCGATACCTCGCCCTTAACTAGTCTTTGTTTATTCTGCAACTCATGTTTCGAGTTACTAATCTTAACAACTGAACGAGTATCAAATACCCAGGGGTTACTACGAATATTAGTAAGGTACACATCAATAACATGTATATCAAATATACCTTTGTTCACTTTGCCATCCTTCTTATCCGCCAAATATTTGGGGTAGTTCCACTTCCAGTGACCATTTCCTTTGCAGTAGAAGCACTCAGTTTCAGGCTTGGGTCCAGCTTTGGGCTTCTTCACGGGAGTGGAAACTTGCTTGCCATTCTTCTTGAAGTTCCCTTTCTTTCCCTTGCCTCTTTTCTTGAAACTAGTGATCTTGTTAACCATCAACACTTGATGCTATTTCTTGATTTCTACCTTCGCCGATTTCAGCATCGCGAAGAGCTTGGGAATCGTTTTCTTCATCCCTTGCATATTATAGTTCATCACGAAGTTCTAGTAACTTGGTGATAGTGACTAGAGAACTCTGTCAATCACTATCTTATCTGGAAGATTAACTCCCACTTGATTCAAGCGATTGTAGTACCCAGACATTCTGAGCACATGCTCACTAGCTGAGCTATTCTCCTCCATCTTGTAGGCAAAGTACTTCTCAGAGGTCTCATACCTCTTAACACGGGCATAAGTCTGAAATATCATTTTCAGCTCTTGGAACATCTCATATGCTCCATGGCGTTCAAAATATTTTTGAAGTCCCGGTTCTAAGCCGTAAAGCATGGTGCACTAAACTATCAAGTAGTCATCATACCGAGCTTGTCAAACGTTCATAACGTCTGCATCTGCTCCTGCAATAGGTCTGTCACCTAGCGGTGCATCAAGGACATAATTCTTCTGTGCAGCAATGAGGATAATCCTCAGATCACGGACTCAGTCCGCATCATTGCTACTATCATCTTTCAACTTAGTTTTCTCTAGGAACATATAAAAAACATAGGGGAGCTATATCGCGAGCTATTGATCTACAACATAGATATGCAAATACTATCAGGACTAAGTTCATGATAAATTAAGTTCAATTAATCAAATTACTTAAGAACTCCCACTTAGATAGACATCCCTCAAGTCATCAAATGATACGTGATCCAAATCAACTAACCCATGTCCGATCATCACGTGAGATGGGGTAGTCATCAATGGTGAACATCTCTATGTTGATCATATCTACTATATGATTCACGTTCGATCTTTCGATCTCTAGTGTTCCGAGGCCATGTCTGTACATGCTAGGCTCGTCAAGTTTAACCCAAGTATTCCGCATGTGCAAAAACTGTCTTGCACCCGTTGTATGTGAACGTAGAGTCTATCACACCCGATCATCACGTGGTGTCTCAACACAACGAACTGTCGCAACGGTGCATACTCAAGGAGAACACTTATACCTTGAAATTTAGTGAAGGGATCGTCTTATAATGCTACCGTCGTACTAAGCAAAATAAGATGCATAAAGATAAACATCACATGCAATCAAAATATGTGACATGATATGGCCATCATCATCTTGTGCTTTTGATCTCCATCTCCAAAGCATCGTCATGATCTCCATCGTCACCGGCTCGACACCTTGATCTCCATTGTTGCATTGTGGTCATCTCGCCAACTATTGCTTCTACAACTATCGCTAACGCATAGTGATAAAGTAAAGTAATTACATGGCGTTTGCATTTCATACAATAAAGCGACAACCATAAGGCTCCTGCCAGTTGCCGATAACTTTTACAAAACATGATCATCTCATACAACAACATATATCACATCATGTCTTGACTATATCACATCACAACATGCCCTGCACAAACAAGTTAGACGTCCTCTACTTTGTTGTTGCAGGTTTTACGTGGCTGCTACGGGCTTCTAGCAAGAACCGTTCTTACCTACGCATCAAAACCACAATGGTGATTTATCAAGTTTGTTGTTTTAACCTTCAACAAGGACCGGCCGCAGTCAAATTTGATTCAACTAAAGTAGGAGAAACAGACACTCGCCAGCCACCTTTATGCAAAACTAGTTGTATGTCTGTCGGTGGAACCGGTCTCATGAACGTGGTCATGTAAGGTTGGTCCGGGTCGCTTCATGCAACAATACCGCAGAATCAAAATAAGACATTGGTGGTAAGCAGTATGACGATCACCGCCCACAACACTTTGTGTTCTACTCGTGCATATCATCTACGCATAGACCTGGCTCGGATGCCACTGTTGGGAAACGTAGCATGCAATTTCAAAAAAAATTCCTACGCTCACGCAAGATCTATCTAGGAGATGCATAGCAACGAGAGGGGGAGAGTGTGTCTACGCACCCTCGTAGACCGAAAGCGGAAGCGTTTGACAACGTGGTTGATGTAGTCGAACTTCTTCTCGTTCCGACCGATCAAACACCAAACATACGGCACCTCCGAGTTCTGCACACGTTCAGCTCGATGACGTCCCTCGAACTCTTGATCCAGCAAAGTGTCGAGGAAGTAGATGAGTTCCATCAGCACGACGGCATGGTGACGGTGATGGTGAAGTGATCCGAGCAGGGCTTCGCCTAAGCACCGCAAGAATATGACCGAGGGTGTAATCTGTGGAGGGGGCGCCGCACACGGCTAACAGATGTTGTTGTTGTATGTTCTAGGTGCCCCCTCCCCATGTATATATAGGTGGGAGAGGGAGGGGAGCAGCAGGGGGCGCCCCAAGTAGGAGGAATCCTACTTGGGCGCCTCCCCAATTCGGCCTCCCCCTTCCTTATTTACCGGAGGGGAAGGAAGAAGGAGGGAGGAGGGAAGGAAGGGGGAGGCCGAATCCCTCCCCTTCCTTCTGTCTTCCCCTCTTTCCTTCCCCTCAGGTGCGGCCCATATGGGGGGCGCAGCAGCCCCTGCTGGCTGCTGTGTTCCCCTCTTGGCCCATTAGGCCCATATCTTTTGCCGGGGGTGCCCGGAACCCCTTCCGGTGACCCGATATGTACCCGGTACCCTCCGAAACACTTCTGGTGTCCGAATACCATCGTCCTATATATCAATCTTTACCTCTCGACCATTTCGAGACTCCTCGTCATCTCCGTGATCTCATCCGGGACTCCGAACAACATTCGGTCACCAAATCACATAACTCATATAATACAAAATCGTCATCGAACGTTAAGCGTGCGGACCCTACGGGTTCGAGAACTATGTAGACATGACCGAGACACCTCTCCGGTCAATAAACAATAGCGGAACCTGGATGCTCATATTGGCTCCTACATATTCTACGAAGATCTTTATCGGTCGAACCGTTATGACAACATACGTTATTCCCTTTGTCCATCGGTGTTACTTGCCCGAGATTCGATCGTCGGTATCTTCATACCTAGTTTAATCTCGTTACCGGCAAGTCTCTTTACTCATTCCGTAATACATCATCCCGCAACTAACTCATTAGTCACTTTGCTTGCAAGGCTTCTTATGATGTGTATTACCGAGAGGGCCCAGAGATACCTCTCCGAAACTCGGAGTGACAAATCCTAATCTTGATCTATGCCAACTCAACAAATACCTTCGGAGATACCTGTAGAGCATCTTTATAATCACCCAGTTACGTTGTGACGTTTGATAGCACACAAGGCATTCCTCCGGTATCCGGGAGTTGCATAATCTCATAGTCGAAGGAATATGTATTTGACATGAAGAAAGCAATAGCAATAAAACTGAACGATCATTATGCTAAGCTAACGGGTGGGTCTTGTCCATCACATCATTCTCCTAATGATGTGATCCCGTTATCAAATGACAACACATGTCCATGGTTAGGAAACCATAACCATCTTTGATCAACGAGCTAGTCAAGTAGAGGCTCACTAGGGACACGGTGTTTGTTTATGTATTCACACATGTATTTAGGTTTCTGATCAATACAATTCTAGCATGAATAATTAACCTTTATCATGAATAAGGAAATATAAAATACCAAATTTATTATTGCCTCTAGGGCATATTTCCTTCAGTACAACCAGCGCATAGAAAGTTGCAATTGGGGCGTTGCAACCTGCTATGCGTCATCGCCACCAATGTTGGAACCGAAGCAGCGACCGACAGGTCACCGGTCGTGCGTGCTACAACGGCGGCTGGCACGCGTGCTGCAACCAGTATGTGAAAAGCTACTACCGGCTCCGCTAATGCGACAGGGCAAAGACGAGGTCTGGGTGCCTGGCGAGATGCGGCAACCGAAGAGTTGCAACCTATCGTCAAAAAGCTGCGACCAGCGGCAACCGTGGTATGCGATGGTGGTGGGCAACACGTGTGATGGAACCAGGGATTTTTTTTTCTTATGCAAATGGAATTTGTTGGGTCTCACTGACATGGGGCGAGCTTCCATGGTGACCATGACGACGTTTGCAGCAACCGACAGAATACGGAGCTAGAACCAGCAGCTGGTTTGCTGCAACGTACCAAAGTGGTTTTCTATCGCGACGACAGGGCAGAGTCCTGATTGTTGCTACCGGTGCCCGAGGGTTTTTTATGGAGGGAGTGGGACTAGCGCCCCGGTATGCTATGACATTCACGCTTGGGAGCTACAGACATTGCAAGTTGGGAACCCGTCGTCTCGGTGGCTATTGGTATCGGCGTCTCCGGCGTGTTGAGAATCAACTTGCGACATGCGGGAACCCGGGGGGGGTCGTGCTGGAATCGGGCAACCCCCATGCTGCACCCGTCGGTGAGCATCCGTGCTATGGGAAGGGGTGATGGACCGGTTCTGTAAGGGCGGTAGTAAATAGCATAAAACTACTACAATTCGGGTCAGGGTTCCAAAAAACTACTGAAATTTTTAATTTCGCTCATACCTACCAAAGTCGAGGTCGGCTGCTTCAAAAAACACAAATCGTTTGTTGCTAACATTTTAACCTGGTTTATGACTGCTTGGGCCCGCTCCTAAACAATTCGTTTGTTGATTGTTTTGTTTGACCGTTATCTTATATGTGGGACCCATGTGTAAGCTATTTTTTCTTCCTTCTATCTTTTCTTCTCTCCCTCTGCTCCAGCCACGGGCTTCGCTACCGGAGCTGCAGGAGGGTCGGCAAGGCAAGGAGGAGCACCGACGGTGGTCGGAAACGAGAAGCAGCAGGGCCGGACAAGGACAGCAGCGACGCGCGGCCGGCAGCAAGCAGCAGCAGCCAGTAGGGCGACAAGAAAAGGAGCAGCAACAGCGGCGGCCGGCAAGGAGCGCCGCCGGGTTGGGCAAGGCCATCTGCGTGCCCGAGTTCGGCTACAACCTCGCTGGGCGGCCGTCGTCCAAGAAAAGGAGCAGCAGCAGCGACTACATCACCGGGCATAGGAGCCGCCGCACAGGTGTCCAAGATCCTGGGCATGACTCATGCGTGGGTTGGCCCGTTCGCCGGACGCCTCTGCCACCATGGGGCCGACAAGGAGCTGCAGTAGCGTTGGCCGCGCAGCTTCTTCGGCCTGGCCCGCGACCTGGTCGCCGGCGAGCCACCCGTGCTGTTGCTCAGGGCGGGCGGGCGGGGCTTCTCAGGGACCCGGTTGCTTTTTTTCAAAAACATATAGGGACCTGATTGCTTTTTAAAAAAACTTACAAGGGTTATTCTGTAAAAATGAGGACATATATTTGTAAACTTACATGAGAATATTTTTCATTGAAATATGAGGAAGATGCACTGGCATGTGGGCCGCACATGTCAGTTAACGGTCAAACAAACTGCCAAACAATCAGTTGTCTTAAGTGCGGGCCCTAACTGTCATAACCGCGATCAACTCTAAATCAACAGACGATTTGGGTTTCTGAAACAGCCGACCACGATTTTGATAAGTATCAGCGGAAATTAAAAATTTAGTAGTTTTTTGGAACCCTAACCCGAATCGTAGTAGTTTTATGCTATTTACTCGCAAGGGGGTGACGCAGGCGAGCGCGATGACTGATGGCGAGCAGGCAGTGCTTCAAGAGTCGGCGGGTGCACGTCCATAACAGGTCAGCAACTCTCGCTGCTGGGCTTCTTTCCTCATGAAAGGGGAGGGATCGAGCGCTATGCGAGAAAGGATACAAAAGCGGGAGGAATCCAACGGTGCGGGCGGGGTCAATCGGACGGGCACGCGGCCGGTCGACCGGCGCCTAGTGCTGTGCATTGAGTATGGACCCTAGGCAAATGACCCTTCCTACCACGAGTATTTGGCTGACCATAGTACCATACAAAACCTACAGTTTTGGCGCTTTTTTTTGTTGTTGTTGCGGATGATACTCCCTCTGTTCTAAAATATAATGCGCCCGCGCTTTTCGATGTTCAACTTTGACCATAAACTTAACCAACGAGACCGACTGCGGCGGGAACAAAAATTATATAATTGAAAACTTCTTTTGAATACGAATTCATTGGTATAACTTTTGCTCCCGTCGCAGTCGGTCTCGTTGGTTAAATTTATGGTCAAAGTTAAAGCATGAAAACCGAGGACGCACTATAATTTGGAACGGGGGTACAGTTTTGGCTCTTTAGGGCATCTCCAATGGGAGGATGCTTATGTAGGCGCTTGGGTAATTGAAAAAAGTAATTTTGTGCTAAGCGCCTTGGTAAGAGTTCCCGTATCCAACGCTAGAAGGAGCGTGTGGATGCCAAACCGTTCAAAACAAACTCACGGAAGAGTTGGAGCGCCCGACTAATTAGACCCTAGCGCCTGCTGATAACGCCTCCATTGTACGTGCCCTTACTGTGCCTAGGAGACCGATCGTATAGGAGTCCTTTGATTAATTCCATATAATCTGTTCTTCCTTTCCAAGTTATTTATTTGGCTCGATCGTGTTTGCCCGTGACCCGTGGTCGTCTACCTTCGCCATGGGTAAAACCTCGACCTCGGCAGTGGTGCGTGTACGGGAGACCATGTCGTCGAGCAGCTTCAAGGAGCACACGGATACACTCAGTTTGGAGGTGACCGACTACCTGCAGATCAAGGACATGGGCGTCGGCGAGTTCGTTAGCTCGCGCGTCTTCCCAGTCGGTGGCTACGAGTGGGAGATCAATGTTCTACCCAGGCGGAAAAGACGGGAAGTGTGCCGGCAGCGCCTTGTAAAACATAGAGTTTGGAAACTGCTCAACATCCTAAATGAGGTGTGGCTATCTCATTATATAGGAGTACCAAAGGGTACAATACAATTACAGATGTGTACAAAGGGTCCACGTATAGATATACAGTCTAACACCCTCCCTCAATCTTAACTATGGCCTGAAGTACAAAGTAAGTTAAGATTACGCCTACAGCCTACAAACTGTGGTTGTGGAAGAGGCTTCGTGAAGATGTCAGCAAGTTGATCTTTTGATGAGATGAACTTGATACTGAGGAGCTTCTGTGCAACACGTTCTCGAACAAAGTGATAGTCTACCTCAATGTGTTTCGTCCGAGCATGAAACACCGGATTAGATGAGAGATAGGTAGCACCAATGTTGTCACACCAAAGCACTGGAGAACGAGCAGGAGGGACTCTCAATTCTCTCAACAAAGACTGAACTCATATGATCTCAGCAGTCGCATCAGCAACTGCTTTGTACTCAGCTTCAGTACTGCTACGAGACACCGTAGCCTGCTTACGAGCATTCCAGGCGATCAAATTAGGACCAAGAAACACTGCATATCCCCCCGTGGATCGCCTGTCATCAGGACACCCGGCCCAATCTGCATCTGAAAAGGCTGAGATCTCATAAGATGGTGCAGGCTGAAGAAGTAAACCATAAGAGGCAGTGAAACAGATATAACGCAGAATGCGTTTCACAGTTGACCAATGAGACGTCCTGGGCGCATGAAGATACTGACAGACACGGTTGACTGCATAAGAGACATCTGGTCTGGTGATAGTAAGATACTGCAGACCACCAACAAGACTACGATACTCAGTAGCATCATCAGCTGAAAGAAGATCTCCATCCAGGGCAGACAACCGATCAGTAGCAGACATCGGAGTGATCGCATGTTTACACTTCAGCATGCCAGCACGACGCAATAGATCCAGAGAATACTTCTTCTGAGTAAGAGTCAACCCAGCAGAAGATCGTGAGACCTCCAGACCAAGGAAAAAATGCAGAGCACCTAAGTCCTTGACAGCAAAATCCCCACTCAAAGCAGCCACAAGACGATCCGCAGCAGCAGCAGAGGAACTGATGAGGATGATATCATCAACATAAACCAGGAGATACATCGTAACCTCAGAACGCTGAAGAAGGAACAAGGACGTGTCAGCAGTGGAGGGAAGAAAACCAAGAGCCCGAAGAACAGAGCCGAGGCGTGCATGCCACGCACGGGGAGCCTGTTTAAGTCCATATAGCGCCTTAACAAGACGACAAAGATGATGAGGACGTGCAGGATCCACAAACCCCGGTGGCTGACGCATATAAACTTCTTCCTCCAGAACGCCGTGCAGAAAAGCATTTTGCACATCAAGCTGACGAAGAAACCATCCTCGGGTAACAGCCAGAGACAGCAGCAAACGAATGGTAGTAGGCTTGATAACCGGACTGAATGTGTCCTCGTAGTCAAGACCATACCTCTGTTTGAAACCCTTAGCAACAAGCCGTGCTTTGTAGCGCTCAATAGAACCATCAGCATGTCTCTTGACTTTAAAAACCCACTTGGAATCAATGATATTAACACCAGACGTCGGGGGAACAAGATGCCAAGTGTCATTCTGAAGCAGAGCCTGAAACTCCTGTTCCATCGCAGCACGCCAATGAGGTATGCCCAGTGCAGCTTGAAAATGGCGAGGCTCAGCAGTGGGATCTGCAGCAATATGAGCCATGCAGGCGGCAAGCCACGCGACAGTCCCGTCAGTGCGTTTCTTGGGCTGAAAAACCCCTGTCTGACTGCGCGTGCGAGGACGAAGAACAGCGGCAGCTGGCTGTGGCGACGTGGCCGGGCTCGGCACAGGCGACTGCAGAGACGAGGCCTCAGCCGGCGAGCCAGCGCCCGAGCCAGCGTCAGGGCCGCCTGGCTCCAGAGAGAGCAGCGGCGTCGGGCCAGGCGTGGCCGGCCGAGCCAGGTCTGGCGTTGGGCCGGGTGAGGCCAGCCCAGCCGGCGCAGAAGGCCCAGCGGCTGGGTCAGGTGTCGCGGCAGACGACCCAGCCAGGCCAGGCGCGAGCGACGCCCGTGAGGCGGGCAGGGGCGGCACCCACGAGGCGGGTGAGGGCGGCGCCCGCGGGGCGGCTGCACCCGATATGCATGTCCCATGCAGATCCACGTCCCGCTCCGGATCATCATCATCCGGCACCTGTTCATCAAGTAGCTCAAGACGAGCACCACGTCCAATACCTGCAGCATGATTAGGAAGCAACACAGGAGCATTTGCAACATCCACAAATTGATCAGGCACAGGTACGGAAGAGTGGACAGGTGGCATAGGAGTTTCAGAGTTATTCGGAAGTGCATGAAAAGGGAAAACATTCTCATCAAAGACGACGTCACGAGAGATGTAGACGCGATTGGTGGGAACGTGTAGGCATTTGTACCCTTTGTGAAGGGAACTATACCCAAGAAAAACACACTTTTTAGACCGAAACTCTAACTTACGTTTGTTGTATGGATGCAAATGGGGCCAACATGCACACCCAAACACTTTGAGAAAAGTGTAATCTGGGATTTCGTTGAGCAAGAGTTCAAGAGGAGTTTTCATATTCAGAAGTCGTGAGGGTAGCCTGTTTATCGAGAAACAAGCGGTGGAGAAGGCATCACTCCAAAACCGAAACGGAACGAAGGCATGAGCTAGCAAAGTAAGACCAGTTTCTACAAGATGACGATGCTTACGTTCGGCGGTGCCATTCTGCTGATGTGTATGAGGACAAGTCACACGGTGCGAGATCCCAAGCTTGTTGAAAAAAGTGTTGAGGTTGTGATATTCACCCCCCCCCCCCCCAGTCGGATTGGACATGAATAATTTTCTGCTTAAGGAGACGCTCAACATGTGCTTGAAACTGAATAAAAACATCGAACACATCAGATTTTCTCTTAATAAGATAAAGCTAAGTAAACCGGCTATAAGCATCAATGAAACTGACATAATAATTATGGCCACTAACGGATGTTTGGGCATGACCCCATAAATCAGAAAACACAAGCTCAAGAGGATGGTTCACAACACGACTAGACTCTGAAAACGGAAGTTGGTGACTCTTACCCTGCTGACACGCATCACAAATTGTTTCAGCAGTTTTATTGGACACAACTGGTAGTTCATGATGATGTAGCACATGACGAACTATAGGAGCAGCAGGGTGACCCAGGCGTGCATGCCAATGTGTAGACGACACACGAACACCGATGAACGCCTGAGGAGAAGACTGCATAGGAGATGTAGGCGGCGTGTCAAGTGCATATAAACCATGGCGAAGACGACCACTAAGTAGAACGGCCCTCGTGTCCCGATCCTGGATAAAGAAACGAAAAGGGTGAAACTCAGCAAGGACATTATTATCACGAGTAAGTTGAGGAATAGACAACAAACTACGTGTAGCAGTGGGAACACGAAGAACATTAGAAAGATGCAGTTTGCGAAAGTTGTGTGTGAGGAGTGAGGCCTGACCAACATGGGAGATGTGCATACCTGCTCCATTGGCTGTGTGCACCTGATCATGACCGCGATATGGTTCCTTGGTGGAAAGCTTGGCCATCTCGTTGGTGAGGTGGTTCGTGGCTCCCGTGTCCATATACCACGTAGGATCGATGGAGTAGGACGGGGTGCGCCCATGATCATGACTCATCACCGTAGCAGCCTGTTTTTCATTCCCCTTGCCATTATTAACTAGGCCGAGGAAATCTTGCTTGTAGCGTCGATGGCACTGGGAGGCGATGTGACGCTCAAGGCCACACAGCTGGCAGGCCTGCTGAGCACCGCAGCAAGGGCAGCAAGCCACCGGACGGGTGCCGCCAGTGATGGAGGGTGGGGCAGCGCGGGCCTGCGAGGATGAGGCCGCCGGTTTCCCGCCAGGCGATGTTGACGGCTTCTGCGGCTTACCGCGGGTCGCGGCGTTGGCAGAGATGAAGCTCGGGGAGGCACGACGCGCTTTGATGCGCTACTCACGACCAAGAAGACGTGCATATAGCTCTCGTGGCGGAAGTGGTGCCTCACGACCATGAATATTCTCGACGAGATTGTCATAATCATCATCAAGACCGTTGAGCACGTGGGTGCTGAATTCCTCATCTCCAAGTGGCTGACCAATCGGGGCCAATGTGTCCGCGAGACCCGACATCTTGTTAAAGTACTCGGTGATAGAGAGACCATCAAGTTTAGTCTCCCCCAACTCGGTGCGTATGGCATGAGCACGCGCCGTAGACTGTGAGGCGAAGCTGCTGTGAAGTGCCGACCAAGCATCTCGGGACGTCGCGGCGAAGATGACCAACGACGACACGCTCGGAGTGAGCGATGACTGGATAGCGGAGAGAATCGCCTGATCCTGAGCCACCCACACATGGTACGCCGAATGATACGGCGGCGGGCACGGGATGGAGCCATCGACGTACCCCTCCAGGTAGCGGCTTCGAAGGAGAGGTAGCACCTGAGCCCGCCAGGACAAATAATTATCCGGCGTAAGCTTCACCGGAAGGAGGTGTGAGAAGTAAAACGGCGACGGTGCGGTCATGTGATCCGCTTGAGGCTGTGCCGGTGGCGCGTAGCAGCCCATCATCGGGTTCGTCTCTGGGTTGGGGGCGAGCGCCAGTTGTGCACCAGCGTATGGCGACGCGGGGTAGGCGCCTGCAGGGGCGGAGCCAACGCCCGAGCCAGCCGGAGCTCCGGGGGGCACAGATGGCGCAGCCCCGTGAAGCAGCGCGGGCGGCTGCACCCCGTAGGACTGGGGATGTGACGACCCAGCGTAGCCAGGCGCCGGCGACGCGCCGTAGGGCAGCGGCCAGGCGGACGATGATGGAGGCGCGGCGCCGAGGGTTGAGGCAGGGGCGCCGAACCAAGGGGCTCCATAGAGCGACGACGAAGGCGCGGCGCCGAGGGTTGAGGCAGGGGCGCCATACGTAGGTGCAGGGCCGCGGAACCCCGGCGGCCCAGCGGCGACGGCCGAGGAGGACCCACCAGATGGGATCGGCGGGGGCAGGTCGCCCGTCCCGCTCGACCCGATCGGGAAGGCCGCGGGCGGCTGCCGCCAGGCCGTAGCCAGCGGGCGAGAGGCCATGAAGGGCGACGAGGAAGCGAGCGCTTGGGCCGACGCGGCGTCAGCGATGGCAGAGGCCGAGGAGTCGGCGGTTGCAGGGGCCGAGGCGGCGGCAGCGTGAGGGGCAGCGGAAGACATCGGAACTCTAAACTGATACCATGTAAAACATAGAGTTTGGGAAACTGCTCAACACCCTAAACGGGGTGTGGCTATCTCATTATATAGGAGTACCAAAGGGTACAATACAATTACAGATGTGTACAAAGGGTTCACGTATAGATATACAGTCTAACACTGCGTACGTGTTCTGCCGTAGCCAAGTCACGGACGTGAGCACCCGGTTCACGTTGAGCATGCTGCAGAGTGCAGACCAAGAGCCAGGTGCCGGTAGCAAGCTTCCACCCGAGGAAGCGCGTCTTCTCTCCAAAGGCAACGAGATATGACGAGTGGGGTGTCGTTGCCACTGGGCAACTCTCTGGCTCACGATCGACCTACCAACAAGAATCAGCTCACGAACACAGAGACACGGAGTGATTTTTTTGCGCCGCCAACTGACTTGCGGCTTTTTTGTTTTCTCCTTCTCTTATTCTCTGCGCAACAGCGTCGCCCGATCCATGCGCCATGCCCGCTCTCGACGTGCCATCCCACGACGAGCGGATCATGACCACGAGCACGCTGCTACTGGCCCGCCGTGAATGAAGCACGACTCGGCCCCCTATCTTCTACGCAAAGGAAAACACATGTGACGCTATGCAAAGCTGTCACGTACAAGAAAAACAGAAACTATACTAAGCCTAAACCTGGGCTAGCACGACACAAGTAACACCTAACAAATCACCCCCTTACTTGCGTCGTCCGGTCTGCACCTCCTCGATGCCGATCCTCTTCTTTAGCTCCATGAACTGAACTCTGCCCAGAGACTTGGTGAGAGTATCCGCGAGCTGATCTTTAGTGCCCACATAATCAATGTCAATCTTTCCTGTCTCAACACAATCACGAATGAAGTGATACCTCAAGTCAATATGCTTGTTGCGATCGTGGTGCACCGGATTCTTGCTCAGCGCGATAGCCGACTTGTTGTCCACCAGCAGCTTGACACTCCTTGGTGTAGTGCGTTGTATGTCAGCGAGCAGTCGGCTGAGCCACACCGCCTACATAGCCGCTGCAGCCGCCGCCACGTACTCCGCCTCACAGGAGGACATGGCGATGATCTTCTGCTTTTGTGAGGCCCAGGTGATCAGGTTTCTCCCAAGGAAGAATACTGACCCGCTGGTGCTCTTGCGATCGTCCAAGTCGCCGCCATGGTCGCTGTCACTGTACCCCATGAGCTGCGGCTCATCTCCTCCGCCTCGCTGGTACTTGCATCCATGATGAATTGTGCCGCTGATGTACCGCAGAAGATGCCTCACTGCGGCCATGTGATGCGCCGTCAGCGCCTCCATGTAGTGGCTGACGATTCCAACCGCGTAGGCATTGTCAGCTCGCGTGTTTGCCAGGTAGCGCAAGATGCCCACCACACTCCTGTAGTAGGTCGCGTCCATTGCCGGACTCCCGTCGCTCTTCGACAGCCGCACCCGATTTTCCATCGGCGTCGAGCACAGCTTGCAGCCCGTCATCCCCGTCTGCTCGAGAATCTTGCGGGTGTAGCCACTCTGGCACAGGGTGATGCCGTCATCCCTTTGCTCGACCTCGATCCCGAGATAATAACTCAGGAGGCCGATGTCACTCATGCTGAACGTGCGCTGCATCTCCGCTTTGAACTCTGCGATCTCGCCGGCGTTGGCGCCCGTGATGATTAGATCATCCACATACACCCCCACAAGCAGGAGGGTGTCGCCGCTGCCGCGCTTGTACACAGCATGCTCAAGCGGGCTTCGCTCGAAGCCGAGAGCCACGAGCGCACTATCCAGCTTCATGTTCCAGGCGCGCGGTGCCTGCCGCAGCCCGTACAGAGCCTTGCGCAGCTTCAGAACAGCTTGCATGTTGTTAACATCGATGAAACCCTCCGGTTGTCGCACATAGACCTCCTCGGCCAGCTCTCCCTTGAGGAAGGCAGACTTCACGTCCATGTGATGAACGTGCCAGCCGCAGTGCGCGGCGAGCGCGACGAGCACGCGCACAGTCTCCATCCGCGCTACTGGCACGAACACCTCCTCAAAATCGATGCCTTCCCACTGCGCATATCCTTTAGCAACCAAACGAGCTTTGTGCTTGATCACATTACCTTGAGGATCTTTCTTGATTTTGAACACCCATTTCAGCCCAATGGCCCGGTGTCCAGCGGGGAGCTCAGTCAGCTCCCAAGTCTTGTTGTCGCGGATGGCGCGCATCTCCTCTTCCATCGCCTTTCTCCAGCACCCTTCAACGAGTGTGTCGTCGACGTTGCCGGGCTCCTCAGCAGCCAGCAGGCACAACCCACTGTACTCGATCTCGACCGGCTCAGCGTGGTCGACCACCTCCTCCATCATGCGATAGCGGAGCGCCACCCCTTCCGTGTCGTGTGTCTCTCCGGTCGGGGGCGTCACGAACGGCACAGGTGATGGCTCCGGTGTGCGTGGCTCGCTGGGCGCTGAGGTGCGCACGGCGTCGCCGGGGGCGTGTCCAGAGCGCGGCCGCAGTCGCCGTTGTGCTCGGTGTTGTCGATGGAGTACTCGATGGTGAAGGTAGTAGGCGCGCCCGTGGGCACTACTGGGTCAGGCGCCGCTTCCCAGTTCCAGGGACGATCCTCGTCATAGATCATGTCGCGGGTGACGTGCAGCTTGCGCGCTGCCGGGTCATAGACACGGTAGGCCTTGCTGCCGTCCTCGTATCCCATGAACACCATGGGTGTCGCACGATCTGACAGCTTGGTGACTCCCGGTCCCACCTTCTTCACGTACGCAGTGCACCCAAAGGTGCGCAGGTAGGCCACGTTCGGGCGCCGACCGTGCCACGCCTCGTAGGGGGTGACACCATCCAGAGCACGCATGGGCGCCCTGTTCAGAATGTGCACGGCAGTTTTCACAGCTTCCCCCCAGAACTCACCAGGGACTTTCATGCTCTTTAGAAGGCTGTGGGCGGTCTCCACCACTGTCTGGTTTCGGCATTCCACATGACTCCGTTCTGCTGCGGGGAGTACGGCGCCGTCGTGTACCTCTTGACCCCATTCTCGTCGTAGTATGTCTTGAACTCGATGGAGTTGAACTCCCCGCCCCGGTCCGTTCTCAAGGCCAGCGTGACGACCCCGGCTTAATCGTGCACTAACCATACACGCAAATGCACACGATCAAGCCTAAGGACTCACTTGAAGATATCACAACACAACTCTAAAACATAAATAAAGTCATACAAGCTTTATATTACAAGCCAGGGCCTCGAGGGCTCGAATACATAGCTCGATGGCATACAAGCGTCAGCGGAAGCATCAGAGTCTGGGTACAGACTGAAACATAAAACAGATAAGCCTTTAACAAGGCGGGGCAAAATAAAATCTACGATCGAAAGGCGTAGGCCCCCTGCCCTGGACCCTCCGATCCTACTCCTGGTCGTCGGTCGGCTCCTCGTAGTAGTACTCGCCAGGAGGGTAGTAGTAGTAGCCGTCGGCGAGGGCAGCCGGCTCAGGGGCTCCGTCGTCTGGTGGCATCAAAAGGATATGGGGGAAAAAGAAAGTAAAGCAAACGTGAGTACTCATCCGAAGTACTCAGGAAGCAAGGATCTACACTATATATGCAACATTATCAAAGGGAGGCTGTATATGTGGACTTAGCTGCAGAAATGCCAGAATAGAGGGGAAAGCCTAGTCCTATCGAAGACTAGCATCTTCAACATCTTCAGCGGTCTTGCAGCATTAGAAGAGTGCAGATTAGCATAAAGTAAAGTAGTAGTAGTGTTATAAACCTCGGTCAGAGATCCTTTCTCGACTCCCTACGAGAAAGCAATCCCAGAGCCGTACTATCCAGTTCTCATCTCAAGTTCTAGTTGTACCGATCGGGATACAACTCCGAGTGTCCGTTACCGTAGGACAGGCTATCGATAGAAGTTTCTTCCCTGCAGGGGTGCACCAAGTTACCCACCATGCTCGCTTAACTCCGGCCGGACACACTTTACTGGGTCATGCCCGGCCTCGGCTAAGCAACACGCCGCAACCCGACCTAGGCTTATAAGAGAGGTCAGCACGCCGGACTAAACCTATGCCCCCAGGGGTCTTGGGCCATCGCCCCGGGAACTCCTACACGTTACGGGGCCACCGAGAGCAGACCTAGCAACCCCTTATACAAGCGCGTTTGCGTTCCCAGTCCAACTCGGCGTGCGCCGCTCCTTACTGACGTCAAATAAGCTTCGGCTGATGTATACGACGCAGAACGCCCATACTATGCCCACGTGATGGTTAGTGCTATCGGGCCAGAGGCCCCTCGGATCAAATATCCAAACCGTAGTGGATTAGGAGCGCGCGGAAATGAGCAGAGACTCACGATCGATGTGACCTCGTCGCCCCGTCTCGAGGACTTGCGGCAAGGGCTAAGAATGCCCGGCCACGCCTCGTGTTATCTCGCAGGCACCATCCAGGTCAACCCGACTCCACATCACTTCGCATTAAGCTCGCGCGGGTACCCCTCAGGGCCGACCCATCTTTAGTAACATGGTTTAGTGCAAGTCAAATCAACAACAGTATCTGTGTGTCTGACACCAGGGGAGCCCTGAGGAATCACCCTCGATGGAATCCCACCTGATGTTATAGTCAAGGTGAACGAAGGAGGAATCACCCTCGAGGTCCACACTTGAGGTGTTGCGCGACGATGTCGTTATCGGGGGTGGTGTAGGAGGAATCACCCTCGCTTACCACGACCGAGTAACTAACCTACAAGGTTAACATCAGAAGTGCTGACGAGGTATCACCCTCGGCACTCGACGGTAACCCAGCAGTGTCGGCAACTAAGGGGGAAGTGATGTGCGGTGCCAGGGTCTAGTCTTCAATCCCGATGAGCGGGTCTTCTGACATCCAGCGGGGCAGTCGGGATCAAGTGGGGATCTCTGTCGGGACTCTACCCAGCCTATACTAATCAGTCTAGGATAACCAGCAAGGTAGCAAGGCAGGTTACAATAATCAGGCTATGCAGCAGATATAGGAAAACAGTAGCAGTAGAAGTTCTAATGCAAGCATAAGAGAGAAGAGAATAGGTGATATAGGCATGTTCAAAATGGGGGTGCTTGCCTGTTTGCTCGGGGGCAAGGGCAAGGTCGCCTGTGGTGTCGTCGGGGACGTAGTCGTACTCCTGAGCTGTGTCTGCCCCGGGAGCTACGTCAACGTCGAGGTCTACCGACAGACAAGAGGGGGAAGAAACAGATAAATATAATGCAAACAAATGTAATACGGTGCGTGTGATGCTATGATGCAGTGCAGGGTTGCCTAAATATGCATCTAAGTCATTTTAGTTATCATTAGAATTAATCTGGGATTTATTTACCGAAGTGTGTGCACTATTCATCTGCCGGATATGGGTCTGGAGTTACGAGTTCTTCTACGTAGGGGGTTCCGACAAAGAAACAGACGGCTCGAACAGACTCGTCTCGTCGTTCTGAGCAATTTTCATGTTTTAACTTTTTCGATCTGAGCTACGGTTTAAAAGTTATTAATTTTTAAAGATTATTTGAATTTTTGGTATTTATTTATTTACAGAAAAGTGAATTATGATGTCAGCATGACGTCGCTGTGACGCCAGCGGTCAACAGGCGCTGACCAGAGTCAATCCTGACATGTGGGACCCACATGTCAGTCTCTGTTTATCTTAACAGCGAATTAACTTAATCCACAGGGTTAATTAGTGGGCGGGCCCCACTTGTCAGTGAGACATTAGGCTAAACTAATTAATTTTATTTAATTACATGTTTAATTAGGTTAATTAGCCGCGGGGGCCCACACGTCAGCGACTGGGGTTGCCCAGTCAGCACGTTGACTGGGTCAACCCAGTCAACGGGGCCCCCAGGGCCCACTGGCAGCCACCCTGAGGTGGGGCCCGGCCTCGCCACGTCGGCGGCGACCGGCGGCAGGTCCCCGGTGACCAAAACAGCGGCGGCGCGGCTCTGGCGCTCGTCGGACTTCGCACACAGGCCACCAAAAGGAACGGGGTCGGGTGCGTTCGAACGGCCATTCGACGGCGCGTCGAATGGTGGCGGTGGTGTGGCCGAAAACGGCGTGTACCGCCGGTGGCGAGCTCTGTAGTGGGCGCCGGAGTTCGGCCACCGTCGGATTAGTAGCTAGGGAGTACGGAAGAGCGCGTGCGCGGGCGCGTTCGATTCCTGGAAGCAGCAGGAACAAGATGTCGTGCTCAAACGAGCATGACAGGGGCCATGGCCACGGCGGCGAGGCGAGCTGCGGCGTCGGGCTCACGGCACGGCGCTGAGCTAGCTACGGTGCGCGGGGAGGGCAACAAGAAGAGGCAGGAGGCGGAGAGGCTCACCGAGAGGCGCACGGTGGCCGTTGGAAGCTTAGTAGCGCAGCCCGGCGACCGGAATCGGAGAAGCTCGCCGGAGCCAGAGAAGAAGGGGGCGACGGCGTCCAGCGGCTGCAGGGGCTCCGGGCTCCTGCTCGTTGTTGAGGACGAAGTAGCGGAGAGTGGCGGAGCTCGTGGATGTGCTGGCGGAGCTCGGGAACGTCGGTGGCCGCGTCTACGGCAAGGCCACGGCGACGGTGGCGCTCGTCGACGGATCTGGGAGGAGAGGGAGAGGCGAGGCGAGCGTGGGAGAAGGGGGAAATGACAGGGAGGACCAGGGGGAGAGCACCAGCTCGACCTTATCCCCTCCTGGCCAGCTGCGGCGTCGCGGTGTCGGCGCCGGAGCGGCGCGCGCGCGCTCGGCCAGGGAGAAGGCGACAGCGCGAAGGAGAGAAGGAGATCGGGCCACATGGGCCGGCTGCCGGGGCACTGTGCACTTAGACCCAGTGCACAGTGCCTCGTTTTATTTTTCTGTTTTTGCTTTACCCCTTTTCTTTATTTATTTCCTGTTTCGAAATAGTTAGCACACTTTAGCACTTTTGCAAAATATGAGAGTTGACCCAAATATTGCATTGCATTATTATCTTTCACCAAAAATTGGTTTGGACAGATTTGGAATTCATTTGTATTTGAAATGATTTAAAATGGATTTAATATCCTGTTTTGGTGCTGTTTCATCTAGTTAGAGTCACTTATCTAACTCCAACTATCTTGATGTTGATTTTAGAATTGTTCCTGGATTATTTGCCATTTAATGAACATTTTCCCAGCAGAGTTTGATCAACTTCATATTTCACTTTTGAATTTGAGTTGATTTCAAAATGGAGTTGAGTTGCTTTGATTAACCACTTTGTTTAAGCACTGCAAATGATATGACTTGGCAAGATTAACAGAGTGTCACAGAGCTTATTGCAAGGGGGTGTTACAAGTTCTCCTCCTCTAAAAGAAATTCTCGTCCTGAGAATTTAGGAGGTAGAAGGGAAAAGTCCGGGATATTCTTCCCGAAGATGATCCTCGTGTTCCCAAGTGGCTTCATCTTCAGTGTGATTCGACCACTGCACTTTCAGGAACTTGGTCGTCTTCTGGCGAGTTCGACGTTCAGCTTCGTCGAGGATGCGGATCGAATGCTCCTTATAGGAAAGATCATCTTGTAGCTCGAGCATCTCATGATCCACTGCACGGTGCGGAGATTCCTTGAAGCACTTACAGAGTTGCGACACGTGGAAGACATCATGAATATGGGAGAATTGCGGTGGCAACTTCAATTTATATGCCACCTGTCCACATCTAGCCACGATGCGGAAAGGACCAATATAGCGAGGAGCTAGCTTGCCCTTGATTCTGAAACAACGGGGGCCCTTCATTGGAGTGACACGTAGATAAGCTTGATCACCAGGTTGATAGATCACACCCCATCGCTTACGATCATAATTACTCTTCTGACGGTCTTGAGCTGCTTTGAGATTCTCCCGGACAATTCTGGCTTGTTCTTCGGCATGCTGAATAATGTCCGGTCCAACAAGAGGTCGTTCCCCAGTTTCTGACCAATTCAGAGGGGTTCGACATTTACGTCCACAAAGCACTTCGAAGGGGGCCATTTTTAAGCTGGCTTGGTAGCTGTTGTTATAAGAGAACTCGACATACGGGAGAGATTCCTCCCATTTCTTACCGAAGGATATAACACAAGCTCGAAGCATATCTTCAAGTACTTGATTAACGCGCTCAACTTGGCCTTGGGATTGGGGATGATAAGCTGAACTCCAGGTAATATGAGTTCCCATTGCTTTCTGGAAACTTTCCCAGAAATGGCCAGTAAAAATGCTGCCACGGTGTGAACTGATTTCCTTGGGAATACCATGGAGTGAAACAATTCTGGAGATATATAGCTCTGTTAACTGACTAGCAGTAATAGTCTCCTTAACTGGCAGAAAGTGTGCAACCTTGGAGAGTTGATCGACGACGACAAGAATAGCATCGTGACCTTTCTGAGACTTGGGTTGACCAGTAATGAAATCCATCTGCACTTTATCCCACTTCCATAGAGGAATAGGAAGTGGTTGCAGAATTCCAGCAGGTTTCTAATGTTCTGCCTTCACGCGACGACATACGTCACATTCGGCAACGTATCGAGCAATGTCCTGCTTCATTCTAGACCACCAGTACCTTTGACGAAGATCTCGATACATCTTGGTACTACCCGGATGGATAGATAGCGGTGTATCATGGGCCTCCTTCATGACTTTGTCTGTCATCAGCTCGAAGCGAGGTACTACAATGCGGTCTCGGAAGTACAAGGTTCCATCTTCAGCAATCGAGAAATCCCTGTACTTTTGAAGGTGGAGCTCTTTCTTCATTAGACCAATTTCGGCATCTTTAGCTTGCGCAATCTTGATAGCTTTCTCAAGATCTGGTTGTATCACAAGGTTATTAAGAGAACCTTGCGGAATGATACAAAGGTTCAGCTTGCGCAATTCTTCATATAGCTGGGGTTGAGCTTGCTTAACCATAAGGTTGTTGCAATAGGTCTTGCGGCTCAAAGCATCAGCCATCACATTAGCTTTGCCGGGAGTGTATGAAATACCACAGTCATAATCGGTGATTGTTTCCAACCAACGCTGCTGACGAAGATTAAGTTCCGGTTGAGTGAATAAGTACTTCAAGCTCTGATGATCGGTGTAGATCTCACACCGATTACCAAGAAGGTAATGACGCCACTACTTCAAAGCATAAATGACAACAGCAAGTTCAAGATCATGCACTGGGTAATTCTCTTCATGTGGACGCAGTTGTCGCGAAGCATAAGCAATTACTCTTCGCTCTTGCATTAGGACACAACCTAGTCCTTGGCGAGAGGCGTCGCAGAAGATCACAAAATCTTTGCGAGAGTCTGGAGGAGCAAGGACTGGGGCAGAAATCAGCTTGTCCTTGAGGGTCTGGAAGCTTTCCTGACATTTGTCTGTCCACTCAAACTTAACGCCTTTGTGGAGCAGATTAGTCAGGGGCTTGGCAACCTTGGAGAAATTTTCGATGGATTGACGACAATAACTTGCAAGCCCGAGAAAACTTCTAACTTGCTTAACATTCTTCGGAGGGGTCCAGTCAAGAATAGCCTGAACTCGTTCCGGGTTAACTGCGATACCATCCTTGGAAATGACATGTCCAAGGTAGGTTACCTCAGAAAGCCAAAATTCGCACTTAGAGTACTTGGCATATAACTTGTGCTCTCGTAGTCTCTCCAGAACAAGACGAAGGTGCTCAGCATGTTCTTCTTTGTTCTTCGAATAAACCAGAATATCATCCAGATATACCACGACGAATTTGTCGAGGTAATCCATGAATATGTAATTCATTAAGCGGGAGAAGGTAGATGGAGCGTTTGTTAAGCCAAACGACATGACTGTCTACTCGTAAGAGCCATAACGGGTAACGAATGCAGTCTTCGGAATATCCTCTTCGCGGACACGGATCTGGTGATAACCCAACCTCAAGTCAAGTTTAGAAAACACCGAAGATCGATCAACTTGCAGGATCATACTCTCCGTGTGCACTCTGATGCAGAATCCAGTCTTATCAAATGACAACTCGGAGTATAATACAACCCGGAGAGAAAGGTTAAACAAAACAATGGAAAGAAAATGATTATCAGACTAATCAGATCAAAGACAGGGAAATCGCACTGAATCCAGCTCTCCGGGTGGATAGAATTAACGAGATCCTAAATGTCGATGTTAGTAAAATTTTATTAAACCCAAATAGATGAGAGATTAGAATCCCAGAGTAAAGACGAGGAATAAAAGATCCTAATACCACCCAGTTGGCGACGTGGGCCCGTAAGCCACACAGCCAAGTTAGTAAAACAGTTTTTGACCACTAGACTCAACTTCGGCCAAGGAATTGGGAAGGGGGATACCTAGAGGCAGTCGGCTCTGATAACAACTTGTGACGACCCCGGCTTAATCGTGCACTAACCATACACGCAAATGCACACGATCAAGCCTAAGGACTCACTTGAAGATATCACAACACAACTCTAAAACATAAATAAAGTCATACAAGCTTTATATTACAAGCCAGGGCCTCGAGGGCTCGAATACATAGCTCGATGGCATACAAGCGTCAGCGGAAGCATCAGAGTCTGGGTACAGACTGAAACATAAAACAGATAAGCCTTTAACAAGGCGGGGCAAAATAAAATCTACGATCGAAAGGCGTAGGCCTCCTGCCCTGGACCCCCCGATCCTACTCCTGGTCGTCGGTCGGCTCCTCGTAGTAGTACTCGCCAGGAGGGTAGTAGTAGTAGCCGTCGGCGAGGGCACCCGGCTCAGGGGCTCTGTCGTCTGGTGGCATCAAAAGGATATGGGGGAAAAAGAAAGTAAAGAAAACGTGAGTACTCATCCGAAGTACTCAGCAAGCAAGGATCTACACTATATATGCAACATTATCAAAGGGAGGCTGTATATGTGGACTGGGCTGCAGAAATGCCAGAATAGAGGGGAAAGCCTAGTCCTATCGAAGACTAGCATCTTCAACATCTTCAGCGGTCTTGCAGCATTAGAAGAGTGCAGATTAGCATAAAGTAAAGTAGTAGTAGTGTTATCAACCTTGGTCAGAGATCCTTTCTCGACTCCCTGCGAGAAAGCAATCCCAGAGCCATACTATCCAGTTCTCATCTCAAGTTCTAGTTGTACCGATCGGGATACAACTCCGAGTGTCCGTTAAAGTAGGACAGGCTATCGATAGAAGTTTCTTCCCTGCAGGGGTGCACCAAGTTACCCACCATGCTCGCTTAACTCCGGCCGGACACACTTTACTGGGTCATGCCCGGCCTCAGCTAAGCAACACGCCGCAACCCGACCTAGGCTTATAAGAGAGGTCAGCACGCCGGACTAAACCTATGCCCCCAGGGGTCTTGGGCCATCGCCCCGGGAACTCCTGCACGTTACGGGGCCACCGAGAGCAGACCTAGCAACCCCTTATACAAGCGCGGTTGCGTTCCCAGTCCAACTCGGTGTGCGCCGCTCCTTACTGACGTCAAATAAGCTTCGGCTGATGTATACGACGCAGAACGCCCATACTATGCCCACGTGATGGTTAGTGCTATCGGGCCAGAGGCCCCTCGGATCAAATATCCAAACTGTAGTGGATTAGGAGCGCGCGGAAACAAGCAGAGACTCATGATCGATGTGACCCCGTCGCCCCGTCTCGAGGACTTGCGGCAAGGGCTAAGAATGCCCGGCCACGCCTCGTGTTATCTCGCGGGCACCATCCAGGTCAACCCGACTCCACATCACTTCGCATTAAGCTCGCGCGGGTACCCCTCAGGGCCGACCCGTCTTTAGTAACATGGTTTAGTGCAAGTCAAATCAACAACAGTATCTGTGTGTCTGACACCAGAGGAGCCCTGAGGAATCACCCTCGATGGAATCCCACCTGATGTTAAAGTCAAGGTGAACGAAGGAGGAATCACCCTCGAGGTCCACACTTGAGGTGTTGCGCGACGATGTCGTTATCGGGGGTGGTGTAGGAGGAATCACCCTCGCTTACGACGACCAAGTAACTAACCTACAAGGTTAACATCAGAAATGCTGACGAGGTATCACCCTCGGCATTCGACGGTAACCTAGCAGTGTCGGCAACTAAGGGGGAAGTGATGTGCGGTGCCAGGGTCTAGTCTTCAATCCCGATGAGCGGGTCTTCTGACATCCAGCGGGGCAGTCGGGATCAAGTGGGGGTCTCTGTCGGGACTCTACCCAGCCTATACTAATCAGTCTAGGATAACCAGCAAGGTAGCAAGGCAGGTTACAATAATCAAGCTATGCAGCAGATATAGGAAAACAGTAGCAGTAGCAGTTCTAATGCAAGCATAAGAGAGAAGAGAATAGGCGATATAGGCATGCTCAAAATGGGGGTGCTTGCCTGTTTGCTCTGGGGCAAGGGCAAGGTCGCCTGTGGTGTCGTCGGGGACGTAGTCGTACTCCTGAGCTGCGTCTGCCTCGGGAGCTACGTCAACGTCGGGGTCTAATCGAGAGAGAAGAGGGGGAAGAAACAGGTAAACATAATGCAAACAAATGCAACACGTTGCGTGCTATGATATGATGCAGTGCAGGGTTTCCTAAATATGCACCTAAGTCATTTTAGTTATTTTCAGGATTATTCTGGGATTTATTTACCGAAGTGTGTGCACTATTCATCTGCCGGATACGGGTCCGGAGTTACGAGTTCTTCTACGTAGGGGATTCCGACAAAGAAACGGACGGCACGATCAGACTCGTCTCGTCGTTCTGAGCAACTTTCATGTTTTAACTTTTTCGATCCGAGCTACGGTTTAAAAGTTATTAATTTTCAAAGTTTATTTCAATTTCTGGAATTTATTTATTTAGCAGAAAATAAATTATGACGTCAGCATGATGACATGCTGACATCAGCAAGTCAACAGCGGCTGACCAGGGTCAAACCTGACATGTGGGTCCAGTGGGACCCACATGTCAGCCTCTGTTTATCTTAACAGTGAATTAACTTAATCCACAGGGTTAATTAGGGGGCGGGCCCCACTTGTCAGTGAGACATTAGGCTAAACTAATTAGTTTTTATTTAACTAAATCATTTTTAGATTAATTAGCCGCGGGGTCCACATGTCAGTGACTGGGGTTGCCCAGTCAGCAGTTGACTGGGTCAACCCAGTCAACTGGGGCCCCCAGGGCCCACTGGCAGTGGCCCGGGGTGGACCCCACGCGTGCCACGTCAGCCGGCCGGCGTTTAAACGCCGGCGGGCTCGAAAACACGGTGGCGCGGCGCGGCGCGGCCTTCCGTCGGGATTCGCCTACAGGCGACCATTTGGTGCGCGGGGGGTCGCGTTCGAACGAGACGAGCAAGCCGCGGCGATCTAAGGCACGAGCGCGAGCTAGAACGGCCAGAAACGAGCGCTAGGTCGTCGCCGGCGGACGCCGGAATCGGGCATCGGCGGATTTAGAGCTACAACGTACGGGGAGGCGCGCTAGTGATCGCTTCGGGCTCGCACGAGCTCCAGGAGCTCGTTGCAGGGCTCGGCCGCGCGTGACAGTGATGACGGCCACGGCTGCGAGCTCATCGGCGGCGATGTGTGTGGGTGCTAGCGGTGCGGCGGCTACGGGTGGCGAACGGCAACAGAGGGAGAGGGGAAAGGAGCGTGTGCTCACCAGGAAGGCACACGGAGGCCCGGTGAATGTTTAGGAGCAGCAGATCGGCGACATACGCCGGAGGTTCGCCGGCGGCCGCAAGTGGAAGACGAGCTCGTGGAGGTCGCAGCAGCGCCTCCGAGCTCCGACGAGTCGGTGTAGCCGACGTAGACGAGCACGAGGAAGCGCTACGACATCGCAGCGAGGCTGGAGGATGACGAAGGGCGCGGGATCGACGGCGAGTAGCTGCGGTGGCGCTCGGACGAGCGGGATCTGAGAGAGGGGGCGAGGAGGAGGGAAACTGGGGGGCGCTAGGGTTTGCGAGGGTGAGGGGGAGCCGGGGTTGCTCTTATCTACGTCGCGGAGCCGCCGGATGGGCGACAGCGCGGCGCGGCGTCAGCGTGTCGGCGAGGGGGAGCGACAACGTGCAGGAGGAGAGAGACGACCGTGCTGGGCTGGGCCAGCTGGGCCGTGTCCGGGGCACTGTGCACTAAGGCCCATGCACAGTGCCTCGTTTTTATTTATCTATTTCTGTTTTTCATTTTCTCTTTTATTCTTTTCTGTTTGGAAATAGTTAGGGCTCTTATGCACTTTCATAAAATATGGAACTTAGGCCAAATATTACAGTGCCATTTTAGCTCTCACCAAAAATTGGTTTGGACAGATTTGGAGTTCATTTGTATTTGAAATGATTTTAAATGGATTTAAATATCCTGTTTTGGTGCTGTTGCAACTTGTTTAAGTCACTTATCTAACTCCAAATATTTTGATGATGGTTTTTCAAATGTTCCTGGATTATTTGCCATTAAATGAACATTTTTCCAACAGGGTTTGATCAACTCCTTATTTCACTTTGGAAATTGAGTTGATTTTCCAAATGGAGTTGATTTGCTTTGGTTAACCACTTGGTTTAAGCACTGCAAGTGATATGACTTGGCAAGATTACCAGAGTGTCACAGAGCTTATTACAAGGGGGTGTTACAAGTTCTCCTCCTCTAAAAGAAATTCTCGTCCCGAGAATTTAGGAGGTAGAAAGGAAAAGTCCGGGATATTCTTCTCGAAGATGATCCAGGCGTTCCCAAGTGGCTTCATCTTCAGTATGATTCGACCACTGCACTTTCAGGAACTTGGTTGTCTTCTGACGGGTTCGACGTTCAGCTTCATCGAGGATGCGGATCGGATGCTCCTTATAGGAAAGATCATCTTGTAGCTCGAGCATCTCATGATCCACTGCACGGTGCGGAGATTCCTTGAAGCACTTACGGAGTTGCGACACATGGAAGACATCATGAATATGGGAGAATTGCGGTGGCAACTCCAATTTATATGCCACCTGTCCACATCTAGCCATGATGCGGAAAGGACCAATATAGCGAGGAGCTAGCTTGCCCTTGATTCCGAAACGACGGGTGCCCTTCATCGGAGTGACACGAAGATAAGCTTGATCACCAGGTTGATAGATCACACCCCATCGCTTGCGATCATAATTACTCTTCTGACGGTCTTGAGCTGCTTTAAGATTCTCCCGAACAATTCTGACTTGTTCTTCGGCATGCCGAATGATGTCCGGTCCAACAAGAGGTCGTTCCCCAGTTTCTGACCAATTCAGAGGGGTTCGACATTTACGACCATAAAGAACCTCAAAGGGGGCCATTTTTAAGCTGGCTTGATAGCTGTTGTTATAAGAGAACTCAGCATACGGGAGAGATTCCTCCCATTTCTTACCGAAGGATATAACACAAGCTCGAAGCATATCTTCAAGCACTTGATTAATGCGCTCAACTTGGCCTTGGGATTGTGGATGATAAGCTGAACTCCAGGTAATATGAGTTCCCATTGCTTTCTGGAAACTTTCCCAGAAATGGCCAGTGAAAATGCTGCCACGGTCTGAACTGATTTCCTTGGGAATACCATGGAGTGAAACAATTTTGGAGATATATAGCTCTGCCAACTGACTAGCAGTAATAGTCTCCTTAACTGGCAGAAAGTGTGCAACCTTGGAAAGTTGGTCGACGACGACAAGAATAGCATCGTGACCCTTCTGAGACTTGGGAAGACCAGTAATGAAGTCCATTTGCACTTTATCCCACTTCCACAGAGGAATAGGAAGTGGTTGCAGAATTCCAGCAGGTTTCTGATGTTCTGCCTTCACGCGACGACAAACGTCACACTCGGCAACATAACGAGCAATATCTTGCTTCATTCTAGACCACCAGTACCTTTGACGAAGATCTCGATACATCTTGGTACTACCCGGATGGATAGATAGCGGTGTATCATGGGCCTCGTTCATGACTTTGTCAGTCATCAGCTCGAAGCGAGGTACTACAATGCGGTCTCGGAAGTACAAGGTTCCATCTTTAGCAATCGAGAAATCCCTGTACTTTTGAAGGTGAAGCTCTTTCTTCATTAGACCAATTTCAGCATCTTTGGCTTGCGCTTCCTTAACAGCCTTTTGAAGGTCTGGCTGTACCACAAGGTTATTAAGAGAACCTTGAGGAATGATACAAAGGTTCAGCTTGCGCAATTCTTCATATAGCTGGGGTTGAGCTTGCTTTACCATGAGGTTACTACAATATGACTTGCGGCTCAAGGCATCAGCCATCACATTAGCTTTGCCAGGAGTGTAGGAAATACCACAGTCATAATCGGTGATTGTTTCCAACCAACGCTACTGACGAAGATTAAGTTCCGGTTGAGTGAATAAGTACTTCAAGCTTTGATGATCGGTGTAAATCTCACACCGATTACCAAGGAGGTAATGACGCCACTGCTTCAAAGCATAAATCACAGCAGCAAGTTCAAGATCATGCACTGGGTAATTCTCTTCATGTGGACGCAATTGTCGCGAAGCATAAGCAATTACTCTTCGCTCTTGCATTAGGACACAACCTAGTCCTTGACGAGAGGCGTCGCAGAAGATCACGAAATCTTTGCGGGAGTCTGGAGGAGCAAGGACTGGAGCAGATGTCAGCTTGTCTTTAAGGGTCTGGAAGCTTTCCTGACATTTATCTGTCCACTCAAACTTAACGCCTTTGTGGAGCAGATTAGTCAGCTTGTCCTTGAGGGTCTGGAAGCTTTCCTGACATTTGTCTGTCCACTCAAACTTAACGCCTTTGTGGAGCAGATTAGTCAGGGACTTGGCAATCTTGGAGAAATTCTCGATGAAACGGCGACAATAACTTGCAAGCCCGAGAAAACTTCTGACTTGCTTGACATTCTTCGGAGGGGTCCAGTCAAGAATAGCCTGAACTCACTCCGGGTTAACTGTGATACCATCCTTGGAGATGACATGACCAAGGTAGGTTACCTCAGAAAGCCAGAATTCACACTTAGAGTACTTGGCATATAACTTGTGCTCTCGTAGTCTCTCCAGAACAAGACGAAGGTGCTCAGCATGTTCTTCTTTGTTCTTCGAATAAACCAGAATATCATCCAGATATACCACGACGAATTTGTCGAGGTAATCCATGAATATGTAATTCATTAAGCGGGAGAAGGTAGCTGGAGCGTTTGTCAAGCCAAACGACATGACGGTGTACTCGTAAGAACCATAACGGGTAACGAATGCAGTCTTCGGAATATCCTCTTCGCAGACACGGATCTGGTGATAACCCAACCTCAAGTCGAGTTTAGAAAACACCGAAGATCCTGCGAGTTGATCATATAAATCGTTGATCCGGGGAAGCGGATATTTATTCTGAATGGTTGCCTGATTGATAGGACGATAGTCTTGAACCAAACGGTTAGTTCCATCCTTCTTCTTAATGAAGAGAGAAGGTGCTCCCCAAGCGGAGGAACTAGGGCGAATAAAACCCTTCCTTAAGGATTTATCAATTTCCTCCTTAAGCTCAATAAGATGGTGCGGAGGCATCTTGTAGGGACGCTTCGCAATAGGAGTGGTGCCAGGCTTCAAGTCGATGACGAACTCGACAGCTCTAGCAGGGGGTATTCCTGGAAGTTCTTCTGGAAAAACATCCGTGAAGTCACAGACAACTGGGATATTCTCGATCCCATCAAGCGGGGAAGCGTTCAATGCGTTCAAGGCATAGATTTGAGCCTCAGCGTTCTGAGTGATATGAGCATGGTAATTCACTATCTCATTCGAGGGGTGCAAGAGGTGAACAACTTTGGTGGCGCAATTGATTGAGGAGTAATGGGCCTTCAACCAATCCATTCCCAGAATAAGGTCAATCTTGGAAGATTTCAGAATAATGGGAAATTCAGGATTGTCATACGACGAGGTGAAGTATAGCAGATCTCGAATGGAAAGATTAAACAAAACAATGGAAAGGAAATAATTATCAGACTAATCAGATCAAAGACAAGGAAATCGCACTGAATCCAGCTCTCCGGGTGGATAGAATTAACGAGATCCTAAATGTCGGTGTTAGTAAATTTTATTAAACCGAATAGATGAGAGATTAGAATCCCAGAGTAAAGACGAGGAATAAAAGATCCTAATACCACCCAGTTGGCGACGTGGGCCCATAACCCATAGGTCTCAGGATCGAAACCTGGCTCTGATACCAACCTGTGACGACCCCGGCTTAATCATGCACTAATCATACACGCAAATGCGCACGATCAAGCCTAAGGACTCACTTGAAGATATCACAACACAACTCTAAAACATAAATAAAGTCATACAAGCTTTATATTACAAGCCAGGGCCTCGAGGGCTCGAATACATAGCTCGATGGCATACAAGCGTCAGCGGAAGCATCAGATATCTGAGTACAGATATATTACAGAGAGAGAAATAGGCCTTCATAGAGGCGGGGTAAAATAAAATACTACGATCGAAAGGCGTAGGCCTCCTGCCCTGGACCCTCCGATCCTACTCCTGGTCGTCAGTCGGCTCCTCGTAGTAATAGTACTCGCCAGGCGGGTAGTAGTACTGGTCGTCGGCTGGGGCGTCTGGCTCAGGGGCTCCGTCGTCTGGTGGCATCAATTGGATATGGGGGAAAAAGAAAGTAAAGCAAACGTGAGTACTCATCCGAAGTACTCAGCAAGCAAGGATCTACACTACATATGCAACATTGTCAAAGGAATGGCTGTATATGTGGACTGGGCTGCAGAAATGCCAGAATAGATGGGGAAAGCCTAGTCCTATCGAAGACTAGCATCTTCAACATCTTCAGCAGTCTTGCAGCATTAGGAGAGAGCAGATGAGCATAATGTAAAGTAGTAGTAGTATCATCAACCTCGACCTGAGATCCTTTCTCGACTCCCTGCGAGAAAGCAATCCCAGAGCCGTACTATCCAGTTCTCATCACATGTTCTAGTTGTACCGATTGGGATACAACTCCGAGTGTCCGTTACCATAGGACAGGCTATCGATAGAAGTTTCTTCCCTGCAGGGGTGCACCAACTTACCCACCACGCTCGCTTAACTCCGGCCGGACACACTTTTCTGGGTCATGCCCGGCCTCGGCTAAGCAACACGCCGCAACCCGACCTAGGCTTATAAGAGAGGTCAGCACGCCGGACTAAACCTATGCCCCCAGGGGTCTTGGGCCATCGCCCCGGGAACTCCTGCACGTTACGGGGCCACCGAGAGGAGACCTAGCAACCCCTTATACAAGCGCGGTTGCGTTCCCAGTCCAACTCGGCGTGCGCCGCTCCTTACTGACGTCAAATAAGCTTCGGCTGATGTATACGACGCAGAACGCCCATACTATGCCCACGTGATGGTTAGTGCTATCAGGCCAGAGGCCCCTCGGATCAAATATCCAAACCGTAGTGGATTAGGAGCGCGCGGAAACGAGTAGAGACTCACGATCGATGTGACCCCGTCGCCCCGTCTCGAGGACTTGCGGCAAGGGCTAAGAATGCCCGGCCACGCCTCGTGTTATCTCGCGGGCACCATCCAGGTCAACCCGACTTCACATCACTTCGCATTAAGCTCGCGCGGGTACCCCTCAGGGCCGACCCGTCTTTAGTAACATGGTTTAGTGCAAGTCAAATCAACAACAGTATCTGTGTGTCTGACACCAGGGGAGCCCTGAGGAATTACCCTCGATGGAATCCCACCTGATGTTAAAGTCAAGGTGAACGAAGGAGGAATCACCCTCGAGGTCCACACTTGAGGTGTTGCGCGACGATGTCGTTATCGGGGGTGGTGTAGGAGGAATCACCCTCGCTTACCACGACCGAGTAACTAACCTACAAGGTTAACATCAGAAGTGCTGACGAGGTATCACCCTCGGCACTCGACGGTAACCCAGTAGTGTCGGCAACTAAGGGGGAAGTGATGTGCGGTGCCAGGGTCTAGTCTTCAATCCCGATGAGCGGGTCTTCTGACATCCAGCGGGGCAGTCGGGATCAAGTGGGGGTCTCTGTCGGGACTCTACCCAGCCTATACTAATCAGTCTAGGATAACCAGAAAGGTAGCAAGGCAGGTTACAATAATCAGACTATGCAGTAGATATAGGAAAACTGAAGCAGTAGTAGTTCTAATGCAAGCATAAGAGAGAAGAGAATAGGCGATATAGGCATGCTCAAAATGGGGGTGCTTGCCTGTTTGCTCTGGGGCAAGGGCAAGGTCGCCTGTGGTGTCGTCGGGGACGTAGTCGTACTCCTGAGCTGCGTCTGCCTCGGGAGCTACGTCAACGTCGGGGTCTAATCGAGAGAGAAGAGGGGGAAGAAACAGGTAAACATAATGCAAACAAATGCAACACGTTGCGTGCTATGCTATGATGCAGTGCATGATTGCCTAAATATGCACCTAAGTCATTTTAGTTATTTTCAGGATTATTCTGGGATTTATTTACCGAAGTGTGTGCACTATTCATCTGCCGGATACGGGTCCGGAGTTACGAGTTCTTCTACATAGGGGGTTCGGACAAAGAAACGGACGGCACGATCAGACTCGTCTCGTCGTTCTGAGCAACTTTCATGTTTTAACTTTTTCAATCCGAGCTACGGTTTAAAAGTTATTAATTTTCAAAGTTTATTTGAATTTCTGGAATTTATTTATTTAGCAGAAAATGAATTATGACGTCAGCATGATGACATGCTGACATCAGCAAGTCAACAGCGGCTGACCAGGGTCAAACCTGACATGTGGGTCCAGTGGGACCCACATGTCAGCCTCTGTTTATCTTAACAGTGAATTAACTTAATCCACGGGGTTAATTAGGGGGCGGGCCCCACTTGTCAGTGAGACATTAGGCTAAACTAATTAGTTTTTATTTAACTAAATCATTTTTAGATTAATTAGCCGCGGGCTCCACATGTCAGTGACTGGGGTTGCCCAGTCAGCACAGTCAACTGGGGCCCCCAGGGCCCACTGGCAGTGGCCCCGGGTGGACCCCACGCGTGCCACGTCGGCCGGCCGGCGTTTAAACGCCGGCGGGCTCGAAAACACGGCGGCGCGGCGCGGCCTTCCGTCGGGATTCACCTACAGGCGACCATTTGGTGCGCGGGGGGTCGCGTTCGAACGAGACGAGCGAGCCGCGGCGATCTAAGGCACGAGCGCGAGCTAGAACGGCCGGAAACGAGCGCTAGGTCGTCGCCGGCGGACGCCGGAATCGGGCATCGGCGGATTTAGAGCTACAACGTACGGGGAGGCGCCTTCGCCGTCGGCTTGACGGCCAGCGTGCCCAACATCTCGGGTGGCACAGCTCCAAGGATGGCCTCCAGCGCCATACCGTCCTCGTGGAAGTCGACGTCGCCATGCTTGACGGCGTCCCAGTAACCTCGCGCCTCCAGCTTCACCTTCATCAGGAGCGACCAGTCGTTGTAGTTCGTCTTAGTCAACATCGGCCAGCTCGCCAATCCAGACTCCCGGATCACCTTCTGCACCACCGGCGCCGCCAGTTCACGGCCGCGGATCGTGCGACTCCGTCCGCGTCGCGGGGGGGAGTGGGATGGTGATCGTGAATGGCGCGGCGGCGACTTCGAGGGTGACTTCGACCCTGACCTGTCGCCCTTCTCCGTATGCACCGGCTTCTTGCCGCCAGCCATGTCCACCGGATCTCCGACGAGGCTCTGATGCCACTTGTCATTGCCACTAGGCAACTCTCTCGCTCACGATCGACCTACCAACGAGGGTCGGCTCACGAACACAGAGACACGGAGTGATTTTTTGCGCCGCCAACTGACTTGCGGCTTTTCTATTTTCTCCTTCTCTTATTCCCTGCGCAATAGCGTCGCCCGATCCATGCGCCACGCCCGCTCTCGACGTGCCATCCCACGACGAGCGGATCATGACCACGAGCGCGCTGCTACTGGCCCGCCGTGAACGGAGCACGACTCAGCCTCCTATCTTCTACGCAAAGGAAAACACATGTGACGCTATGCAAAGCTGTCACGTACAAAAAAAACAGAAACTATACTAAGCCTAAACCTGGGCTAGCACGACACAAGTAAACACCTAACATGGGGGCACCCCAAATTCGTGGAGAGGGCCAAGCTGGAATCGCTGTCGCAGCTCGGGGACGGCTGCTTCACGATACTGTGTGTCCTCCCCGTCGTCATGGACGAGTCACCGTCTCTGGAGCTGCCCAGCCAACTCGAGCGCATGCTCAGGGACGGGAGGGGCGCCGATGTCACGTTCAGCGTGGCCAACCAGGAGTTCCGCGCTCACAGTTATCTCCTGGCGGCGCGATCGCCGGTCCTTGCGGCGCAGCTATTTGATCCGATGGTGGTGGAGAAGGATATGCGGCGACTGGAGATTGTGGACGTGGAGCCTGCCATATTCAAGATGATGCTTCACTACATCTGCACAGAGTCGCTGCCACCGTACGACGACGGAGGAGGCAACAACATCAGGGTTTTTTTTTAAAAAAAAGGAGGAAGACCCCCGGCCTCTGCATCTGGACGATGCATGCAGCCACTTTATTAATTGTTCGCACAAGACCTTATAAAGTAATACAACAGTAAGATTAAAACCACCGTCTAGACAACATCTGTCGCTACTCCTATCCAATTGATGAAGGGATGCTGATAGTCTGGGCCTAATACCAAACATACTTCGCAGCCAAACCTAACATCTAAGACCTGAGGTCCCATCCAGGACGCCTGCCGGGTATGGGACACCCACCGGTCCGGCGCACTCCTCAACCAGGACGTCTGCCGGGTATGAGGCCGCCGCAGCCATCTGCCACCAATCCATCTTCAGAGTTGTACTGCTGCATCTACCTTACCCGGTCTAGCTGCCGTCGACGCCACCACGACGCCAGACCGCATCACCCTCCTACGCGAGTCCATCTCTGTGCATCGGACGCCGAGTCACCACAGCGCCATGCCACCGAGATCCGCCGCCATCAATGAGTGAGATGACGCACCGCTCCACCAAAGAATCCGTCCTCTGGTCCCTCGATCACGTGTGTACCTCCAAGAATGACGCCCCCAGGGGGGAACGACACGAGAGCGCCGCCGTCATCCGATCATCCGATCTAGGGTTTCCCCCGGAGGTAGCAGAGAGTGGCCTTGAACTTCTCCACGGCGATGCCTTCAAGAAGGGAACGATGCAGATAGCGCCGTCACCGCCGGCCTTGGCAGTAGCCGAAAGCAAGTTTTCACCCAGATCTGTTCGAAGGAATCCAACTCCCGTGCACGGCCGCCGCCACCACCAGGCTGAGCACACGCCGCCGCCGGCACCTCCACGATGCCCAGAGGCCGTGAGACTCGCCGCCACCCCGCATGACAGGCAGCCACGGCCAGGCCCGAGCACCACCCAGATCCAATCTGGGGTCAAGAGCCCTAGGCCGCAGCCGCTGTCTAGGCGGCACCACCAGACGAGGACAGACCCTCCACCCTGCCGCAAAGCGAGCCGCCGCCGGAGCTTCGAAGCGCCGCGCCACCAAGCCCACCGGGAGTGACTAAGCCGCTGCGAGGAAGAAGGGAAGCCACGCCAGGGGAGAAGCCCCGCCGCCGCCGGCACTGCCTGGGCTTTGCCCAGCGGTGGCTCTCGGTGGCGGCGAGGGGGAGGGGAGGGTGGAGGAAGGCCGGCGGCGGGGGCGGCTAGGGTTCCCCCGTGTCGCCTCGGAGAGGGACGCGGGGGACGAGACGGGAGGGACTAGTACGTGAGGGTCGAGCTGACAACAAATAGGTAGAGGGTCGAGCAACAACATCAGGGTGATGCAGCATTTACTGGTGGCAGCAAATAGGTACGGCCTGGAAAGGTTGAAGCTAGTATGCGAAGAAGAACTGTGCAAAAGAATCGATTCAGAGACCATGACAACCGTGTCGGCCTTGGCAGATCAGCACCAGTGCGAACGGCTCAAAGTTGCATGCATGGAGTTCAAATCGTCAACCAAGTAATGGCTACCGTCTTCGCGACCGATTGACAAGTTTCTTGGAGCACTTCATCACAAGTGTTTTGCACAAGGTTTGCCCGGTTCCGCTAGATTTGTGTTTCCTATCCACGTTCCCTCCCTAGAATAAGACGCCTACGCCTGGACCTTATTCCAGTTTTCCCGTGACCCTCCGCCGTACGTTTACCTTCGCCATGGCTAAAAGCTCAACGTCGGTAGCAGGGGAGAGCGTATCCGATGATACCGAGATCACCACTTCCAAATGCATCAGAGTCACGGAGAGCACCGCGACGCTCAGTCTGGAGGTGACAGATTACCCGAAGCTCAAGGGCATGGGCGTAGGGCAGTTCATCAGATCGCGCGTCTTCAAAGTCGGTGGGAACGATTGGGAGATGAGGTTCTACCCGGATGGCTGCAACAACGAATGTGATGGCAACGCCTCAGTGCTTGTGTACTATCTCAACGCGCGCAAGGAGTTTGTGAGCACCAGGTGGGCACTTAGCATGCTGGAGAAAAAGAGCCAAGTAGACGTGGTCAGTCCCATTGTGGCCAGGTCCGTCTTCTCTCGGAGGAAACTCTTCAACTGGGGCTATCCCGAATTCGTGAAGAAGGCGACTCTCTGTCGGAACTCGGGGACGGCTGCTTCACGATACTCTGTGTCTTCACCGTCATCGTCGACGAGCCACCGATTGAACTGCCCGGCGACCTCGAGGGCATTCTCAGGGACGGGAGAGAAACGGACGTCACGTTCCTTGTGGACGGCCAGGAGTTTCGCGCACTCAGGTCCCTCCTGGCCGCGCGATCGGCCGTCTTCGAGGCGCAGCTATTTGGCCCCATGCATGGCGGACAAGGATATGCAGTGCGTCAAGGTCGTCGACATGGAGCCTGCCATCTTTGAGATGATGCTTCGCTACATCTACACGGATTGGATGCCTATATGTGATGATGAAGAAGGCTACAGTACAGCAGGGATGCAACATTTATTGGTCGCATCGGATAGGTACGGGTTGGACAGGCTGAAGTTGATGTGCGAAGAAAAGTTGTGCAAAAGAATCGACGCGGAGACCATCGCAACCACGTCGGAGTTGGCGGATCAGCACCACTGCAAGCTGCTCAAGGATGCATGCCAGAAGTTTTTTTTTTTTGCGTGAAACTTTCAATCTATTCATTTTTAATCATGGCAGTACAAAGAACAACAGAGGTAATAAAAATTACAACCATGTCTGTGGGCCACCTAGCAACGACTACAAGCACTGTAGCGAGCCGAAGGCGCGCCGCCGTCATCGCCCCTCCATCACCGGAGCCGGGCAAACCTTATTGTAGTAGACAGTCGGGAAGTCGTCGTGCTAAGGCCCCATAGGACCAGCGCACCAGAGTAGCAACCATCGCCGATGAAGAAAGTCGTAGATCGGAAGGGTCAAACCTGTAAACACCCAAACGAAGACAAACGAAGACCAGATCCAAACAGATCCACCGAAGACCATCACCGACCGAATCTCATGAGATCCGACGGAGACAAACCTCCACACGCCCTCCGACGATACTAGACGCACCATCGGGACGGGGATAGAACGTGGGAGACATTATTCCTACCAAGGGGCACCGCCGCCGCCACACAGCCCCAACCAAAATGCTGAATCTAACAAAAACAAGAACGGAGTCCCTCCCGCCGGCGGGGGGCCGAGATCCTCCGCACCTCCATGGCCTAGAGGCCATCGAAGATGGGACGGACCGGCGGCAGCGCCGACGGGAGGAGAGGAGCTCCAGAAGTTTGAATCATCCCAATTGACAAAAGTTTTGTCGGTGACCACGGCGACCGACTGATGGGTTTAAGCACCTCCCACTGGCTTTTCAAGAGAAACCCGGGGACAAAGGGAAGGCGTTCGAAACAAGAAATTGATCAAAGCAGGAAATTTTGAAGTATCCGTACAAAAAACCAATGTAAAAATTATTTTGAATAAATAAGTTAAGTGCTTATGTCGGTAATGTTTTTGTTTTTAAGTCGAAGACCTATGAGGGTTTAGGTATTGCAAAATTAAAGCTCATAACTTTTGGCATATGAATTTCCATACATACATAATGCCGCAACCGTCCAATGCACCTTGGAACTGCTAGCACTGTGATCTGATATACCTTGTCGGCGGGCAGCTTGGTGAGGCCACCGATTTCCTTGGTGCGGCCTGGTGAGACCTTCAACCTTGTATGTAGGGCGACCATTTTCACCGGGAAGGTGGCTTTGGGTTGATCTATGTATTTATTTTGTAAGGCCTTATTGAATAATGTTATAAAGATGGATGTGTGAATCGTTTGATGCAGAGGCGGGGGTATAATCCTGCTTTTCGAAAAGAAAAACTTTGAGTTGATCTAGACAAATTTCACTCATCATAGTATTTTTTTTTCCATAAAATGAGGATTCAGAAGGCATCCTAAAGGTCTGATTAGAAAGACTAATCAAAGTCACGCGCAAAAAGAAAATACTAATCAGAGAGGTCGAGTCTTGGGTTTTACCGGAGGCTCGTGTCACTGAACCATCAACTCCTTTCAGGATGTTAGGCTCTGTCCTAGGTTGCTCAGACTGTTCTGTGTTATCTAAATTTTCACACCAAAGAATTTTTTTTCGCGGGGTAAAGGAGGTTTTCATTGCATGGTAATAGTGTTATAATCAAGAGGCCACAAACCCTCGGTACAAGGTGGAACCGAGTTTAACCACACAACATTAGTTCTCTCGTGCGAATCAACATGTGGTTGAATGGTTAGAGGGACAGTGGTATCCCCAGCCAAGATTTTGGATCTCGAGGGGCACCCAAATTTGCTTATGTAAGTGATGGCTTGTAGTTAACTGTACTGTAATCGTTTGAATTCAAAATTTTCAAAATATTTGAGATTTTTTGCTCATTATGGGTGTTTTTCGAGGGGGTCGGTAAACGCGGTAACCGCGTGAAATCGCGAAATTCCGTTTGGTAACCAAAACGCCGTCCCCATCCCACCAAGGTTTATGTCCTTGTGCTCGCATTATTCCTGGATTTATTTCAGGATTTCCGGCGATGCGCTCTCAGTGGGAGGAGACGTTCCCGTCGACGAGGAGGCGCCTACGGTGACTTCGTAAATCTCAAGATGATATGACGGCTCAGTCTCTCGAAGGTGCTCATAGGGGTAGGGTGTGCGTGTGTGTGTTCATAGGGGTGAGTGTATGCGCGTATGTATGAGCGCTTGCGTCTGTACTGTGTTAAAAAAAACATTAGTTCTCTCGTAGCGGCTATAATTGGCCAACCGACCTGCAACTCTATTCTGACTACCGTGAATTTTCCGAGACATCATTAACTCTTTGATCTTTCACACAAAAGAATTAGCTTGGGATAACCGTTAAGCACATCAAAGAAATAACGAGAAAATCACATGTTACCTGATGGTTTCGTACAAACTTAGATCCTGACCTTTGTGGATCCGGTGACGGCGGCGTTTAAGTGTCGCTCCCTTCCAGAAGGCGTTGTTGTTGAAGATCATCGTCATGCATGTGGTTTCAATGGTTGGTGCCGACATGGTCTTAGTTGTAGTTTGTCGATTGTTCATCTGGTCATTGTGGGGCTTTTTCTTTTCTTTTTTTTCCTTTTTCCTCGCCTATGCATAGCTTTTGGTCTTATGACTTTGCTATTTGCCGGTGTGTCTCCGTGTGTGTTCGGTTGGCTGTGTGCATCCTATTTCTGCAGAGGTCGGGTGTGTGCTCGTTGTGTTATGTATCCTCTTGATGCTGCATTTTGAGTCAATAAAATCCATCTTTGTAGAAAAAAATGTTGGCTGCTATTAGCAGCATTTGAGTGGTCTTTTTGGAGCCTAAAAAAATACAACCATTCATTAAGGAGCCATTTTACTCATCAACAGCATGAGCAAGCATATAGGGCCTAAGGTGTGATACCTAATGTTATCTCAATGTCACCCATGACAGCTGAAAACCACGCTGAGTTTGGCCTGCCAAAATAAGATCCAAAATCATGACACGTGAACTAAGCTCTCTTCCATATTAGAGGTAGTGTTTGTTCAAAAAAAATTAAATGCATAAAACTTAGATTAACCTCGAGATTCTTTCACAACTACCTTAAACACTTGTCCGGCTACCGACACCATCGCTAGCCGAATACCTCAGGAGGAGAAAACGGAAGACAAAGACGTCCCATACCGCCTCACCTCCTGTCACTGTCGCACCACCTTCGATCCAGCTGCAACAGGCAAAACATGACAAATCCGCTAGATCCACCATGCAGCACCTGCCGACAGCAGGCATGACTTGACGTCTCCTCATGAGACGTTGTACATAGCTCACCTGCCATCGACAGACACGACATGATGCCTTCGGAACAGACGCATGTGTCACCCACCGAGCCGCATCAACCTTGATGTGCTGGTGGAGGGGGACTTCCCATACCACCACCGGCCTCATCGAGGCCGTCACCACCGCGAGACCCAGCCACCGCGTCAACCACATGAGCACGAAGGCCGCCACCATCAAAGAAGTCGGGCTGCGACCCCATCGCCCAACTCCTAAGGCGCCATCAAACGACGCCCCAACGAGCAAGAATGCTGCCACCCAACCGGCTGCAAGCTACTGTGTTGCCACGCAACAATAGCGGCCGACAGCCACCACCTCCCCACCGCAAGTCGTTGCAGATACCGCTTCAAAATCAGGACGGCGCGAAGAAATGAGGTCGCCGCGACCTCAGAACCACCGTCGCTGGTCCCTCCAACCAATGCAAGCTCTAGAAACGATGTCCTCAAGAGGGACTACGACGCAGAAGCACCGCCATCGCTCGATCCTGACGAGATATGGGGTTTCCCTCGGAGTTGCCTCGGTGGTCCACCTAGGCCACCACCGCCACCACACTCTGCCGAGATCCGCCGCCGGACGGCAAGGACTGTGCACGCCCGGATCCGCCGCACCAGACCCGCGCGCGGGGTGGGGGGGGGGGGGGGGGGGGGGAGCCGCAAGAGGAGGCCGCCGCCATGCACAGACCAGAACGCCTCCCTGCCGCCCCGTCCTTGGCAGCCGGTGTGGTCCACTAAGTCGCTTCACCGGAAGCAACAAGCATGACAAGATGACGTAATGGTTCTCTGTGTGTCAGTGTCACATCAAGTAGAGCTTCAGGTAATCAAGATTAAGAAGGAATTGTTAGGTATAGTCGTGATTGTTAATGTGTTTAGTTAGCTGAGTTCAATTAGGTTTCTGTTGGCAATGTGAGTATTGGACTTGTCTTGGTCGTGTACGAGACTACGGGTAGTCTAGTCAAATTAATTAGTACTGTAGATAGTTTTCAACGAAGGTGAAACAAGAAAATTATACTCCCTCTGTAAAGAAAAATACATTATATAAGAGTAGTGATCTAAATACTCTAAAATTTCTTTACGGAGGGAGTAAGAAATAAAGAGAGAGGGAAAGGATGGTGCAAGACAAACCCTTTGCTAAAAGTTTGTTCGTCATTATTTATGTGATTGATCCCAGTGGCGAGTCCAGTAGCTAGGCTTCAACAGGCTCTAGCCTACCCTCAGAAAAAAAGAATTTTTTTTTACTACTGCTATTCATCTCAGCCCAGCAGCCCAACACGGGGACACAACCAACAACCCAAGTGCCCACACGCAGCGAACAAGCAGCACATCCAGGGCACGAGACCAAGCCGTCTCACGCTCCCGCGACCAGACCTAGCACCGGCGGCGGACCAGCCGAGAAGGGAGCCTGCGGGAGCCGGCGGGGGCGGCGGACTGCCGGAGCTCCGCACCAGCAGCGAGGTGCTCACGCGCCCACCCACGAGCCGCGCCAAGCCGCCAACAGCCAACCCATCGCGGCTGCGCCCTGCGCCTTGCCTGCGTGCTGCTCCGACCCCGGCTCCCTAGTCCGCCGCTCCGCGCCAGCAGCGAGGCGCGGACGCGCCCACGAGCCGCGCCAACAGTCAACCCATCGCGGGCATTGGTAAGGACTCGCCAGCAGCCAACGAGCCGCAGATATAGAGAAATGTTATTGTTCTTCTTCTGCTAATTGGTTGTTTGACCAAATGTACTGCAAATGATGTTATTGTTCATGATATAGAGAAATGTTCTTCTTCATTTTAGTGAATGATATCCATCCCAATTATTGAGATGTTGAAAGTACTACTGAATTGCCTTGTTCTGGATTGTTTTATTTGCAGATTTACAGAAATGAAGAGAAAAAATATGAGCATAAACAGTTTTTTTGCAAGTAGTTCAAGCACTCCTCGTGTCGAACCGGATCCTATCCCAGCCAGTCCACTGATCGTAGCGAATGTGAACCCAGATCCCCTTCCCCTGATTGTAGTGACCATAGTTCCTCCTTCAACTAATGAGAGAACTGATCCCTCAACCCCAAGGGATGATAGAAATGACACCACATTTTATGAGAGTACAAACCAACCAAGAATGCCTATACTAGAGTTTCATCCAAGTCAAATTATTGCTGATCCAGGACTTAGAATTCCTATAGAAGATTATGCCCCTGAAATTAGAAGTGATGTGAGAAGAGCTTATTTGTTGAACAAGCGAAACAAAGCTGTTGGGCATACATTCAAGAAGACAAAGGATGGTAAAATCTGGAGATCCTTTCAACGTGCGTGGTTTGACAAGTTTGATTGGTTGGAATATAGTGTGGATAAGGAGGCTGCGTTTTGCTTTCATTGCTTCCTTTTCAAGAAACCATCCCAAGCCATTAGATTTGGCAATGATGTTTTCACAAAAGATGGCTACACTCGTTGGAAAACAGGTCTAGCTAGTTTTGAAAAGCATGTTGGTGGTCAATCTAGTTACCACAACATTGCTAGGGGAGATTGTGATGATTTCAACGATCAACGAGCAAGTGTGGCCACCAAATTCCGTGTGTACAGCAAAGAGGCTGAGATATCTTATAAAATCTGCCTAACTGCATCATTGGATTGTGCAAGGTATCTCATAGCACAAGGTGAACCTCCCAAGATTCCTTATGAACATTAGGAGAAGTGATGAATTTAATGGATGCCGGGATGTGTCCACACTTGCTCAGTTGATGATTGAAACAACAAAACACACAACTTTCTAGTTGGTATACCGCCTCATTGAGTTGACACTCATTCTTCCTGTAGCCACTTCATCAGTTGAGCGAATATTTTCGGCAATGAAGATCATCAAGACAGATTTGCGCAACAAACTATCAGATGATTGGCTAAATGATTTAATGATGTGCTATTGTGAGAAAGAGATATTCAGAAGCATTCATGATGACAAAATCATGATACAATTTCAGAAAATGAGTGATCGGAAAGGACATTTGCCTCCTTAATATGGTTCCTTAGAGGTATATATGTTAGTGTTACTAGTTTTAATACTTACATGTGCATGACTTATTGTTGTAGCACTAACAAGTGTGCTAATTTGGACAGATGGCTTGTGGTTGGTGACTAGAGCGAGGGAACTTGGGCATACATTTCTATATTTTGGTGTGAAGCTATTCTATAACTACAATACCATTAGTAAGAAGCAACATCTCATTGTCTTTTGTTATTGCTTCTCTAGTACTTTGATGCCTTGGTCTGTGAATTGTATGAACCTTTCTGGTATGCTTAAATGAATGCTACATGTTTTAGTTAGTATTCTGGGAAAGTTTGATTACATTTTGGCAAAAGGACAAGGAGATAATGGTTAGCTATACAAATTCAAATTTCAGCTCAAAATTTAATGTTTTTCAAAAATCCCAAAACAATTACAATCAACACTAGATGCTTCCAGAAGTATTCTGTGAAATTCTCAGCTCATTTGGGCAAAAGAATTACGAGATGATGTTGTTTCTCTTGAAAGGAACGTTTCGTTTTTTTTTGCCGTTAACTTTGAGCCCACCCTCCAATTTCGTTCTGGACTCGCCACTGATTGATCCCGTGGAGGAAACCCAACACTTGAGCTAAAAAAATGAATACTGGACCAACAGTTTTGTCTCTTTACGTTTCCTACAAGGTCACGGTGCAGGAGTCCTTGATTTGCGTCGATGATGTTTTCTTCTTATATCGAGGTTGTCTCTCTAAAATATGACGGCTATACCTGCAAATCTTGTTCCAATTTTTCCCTGACCCTTCGTTGTTTGCCTTCGCCATGGCTAAATCCTCAACATCGTCTGTAGGGGAGCGCGTACCGGAGATCACGTCGTCGAGATACATCAAGGAGACCACCGCGACTCTCAGCTTCGAGGTGACCGATTTCCTGCAGCTCCAGGGCATGGGCGTCGGCAAGTTCGTTAGGTCGCGCGTCTTCAGTGTCGGTGGCTACGAGTGGGACATCAGGTTCTACCCGGATGGAGTCAGGGATGACTGTGCCGGCAATGCCTCAGCGTATATTGCACTATATCTCTGCAAAGAAACGTATGTGAGTGCCAAGTTAACATTTAGCATGCTGGAGAAAAAGAGCCAGGTACAAGTAGTCAACTTTGATGAGGTGCCATGCGTCTTCTCTCGGAACAAATATGAGAGTGGGGGCACCACAGATTCGTCGACAAGTCCAAGCTGGAATCATTGTCACAACTTGGGGACGGCTGCTTCACAATAAGGTGTGTTCTCACCGTCGTCACGGACGAGTCACCGTCGCTGGAGCTGCCCGGCCGCCTCGAGTGCATGCTCAGGGATGGGAGAGACACGGGCGTCACGTTCCGGGTGGACGGCCAGGAGTTTCGCGCACACAGGCCCCTCCTGGCCGCGCGATCGCCCGTCTTGGAGGCGCAGCTATTTGGCCCGTTGGCAGACAAGGATATGCAGTGCGTCAAGGTCACCGACCTGGAGCCTGCCATCTTTGAGATGATACTTCACTACATCTACACGGATTCGATGCCTATATGTGATGATGAAGAAGGCTACACTACAGCAGTGATGCAACATTTACATTTACTGGTAGCATCGGATAGGTACGGGTTGGACAGACTGAAGTTGATGTGCGAAGAAGGGTTGTGCGAAAGAATCGACGCGGAGACCATCGCAACCACGTCAGCGTTGGCGGATCAGCACCACTGCAAGCGGCTCAAGGATGCATGCAAGGAGTTTGAATCATCATAATTGACAAAAGTTTTGTCGGTGACCACGGCGACCGACTGACGGGTTTAAGCATCTCACGATGGCTTTGCAAGAGAAACCCGGGGACAAAAGGAAGCCGTTGAGAAGAAGAAATTGATCGAAGCGAGATCAACAGGACTATCATTGTACTCCACGGAGATGGCTTTCCTGACATCCCTATCCTCTCCCTCCCCCCACGCCGACCATGGCCGCCGATCTTCGGCGCCGGCGACGCAAGCTGACGCCGACGCGTCGGAGACGGTGGTTGTGGGGCACGTTCGTGTACCGCTCGGCCCGTCCCGTGTACCGCAGCGGACCTCGGACCCTGGGGTACTCGGGCCTGCACCCGACACGCGCGCCATGGCAGGACCAGGTGGTGGGGCGAGCCCGAGCCAGGTGGGGCCGCCGGCTACAGGGCTCGCGGCTACCCCCGCGCATTCCATTCCAGATCTCGACCTCCTTCTCCTCCACCTCTGGGAGGCGCCTAGGGTTTCGACGCCTCGGGTTTCCTCGTCGTTCGGCTGGTGGGAGGGGAAAGCGGGGGGAGACCACAGATCCTTCACCCAGGTCGCTGCATCTCCACCAAGAGCAAGTTCGCCCGCACCCATGGCGGATCGAGGAGCGAAGAACCACGGCCACCGACTGGATGGCTTCGGGGCGGGCTGGGCCGGCCGGGGTGCCGGTCGCTTCGGACGGGGCGTCGGACGCGGTGGTGGTGGAGGCGGCCGCAACATGGTGTGGACGCTCGACATCGAGGAGGGCGGCCAGGTCTCCACCAACATGGATCATGGGCGCGGGATGTCAGATCGGGCAAGGTGGGAGGCCGCGGCCATGGAGACGCAGAGCGACGGCCGTCGGGTCGAAAGGTGGTGCGACAACAACCAAGGCAAGGCGACCGCGGGGGATTCTAGCCAGCGTCCACAACAAGATCTTCGTCTCCAACAGGATGCACGCCCGCAACAAGATCGCCGTCAACCAACTCCAGGAAGAAGGAATGCCACCCCACTAGTGGGTGGCACTGAGGTTTGCGTTACTTGCAAAGAACCAGGGCATGTCCCCATGTGCTGTCCCCGTGCTGTTTGCGGTAGATGTGGTCTAAATGGGCATCTTGTTCCAATTTGCAATACTGTTCTTCCTTGGGAATGTGTGGCTCCTATGTGTGGATTTCAAGCTAAGGGAAAAGGATTTTTCTATATCCATGATTCTAGTACACCTAAGCACAACACTGATAGGAACAGATATATTGTGATCACTGTGATTGAGGGGCAGGCTAGTGGCAGACAGTTAGAGGAATTCTTTAATGCCTACATTAACACAAACTGGAAATGCTCGGCTAGATCGATTGGGCTTAATACTTTTGTCATGAGATTTCCTTCACCCAGGGACGTTGACAAGGCTTGTTATGCTGAAACTATGAACATTAAAAGTTGTGGGGCTGTGGTGAGTCTTAAAAAATGGTCTGAATCTGTGGGTGCCAAGGGTGTACTTAACATTGCTTGGGTCAATGTTAGCAACATCCCTTTGGACAAAAGACATGAAAAAAATATAGCATATGTTAAATCTTTGGTGGGTGTCACATTAGACATTGATAAATCTACTGTCAACAGACCCGAGTCGGTCAGAATCAAACTGGGTTGTAGGGATGCTGAGGATATCCCAGCTAAGGCTGAGGGGGTGCTGGGAGATCATTTTTATGATTTCTTCTATTCAGTGGACAAAATCCTTGTAAAAAATCCCCCAAAATAAAAAGTGACAGTGTCACAGGAGGCTGACAAGGGGGTGTCACCCAAGAGAGCCAGAATCACGGGAAACATACAAAATGATGGGCAGGGGGGTTCCTCTTTCAATTTGGGGAATTTCTCTGCTCCACACAACTCTGTTGGGAGGGGAGTGAGTATGCCTGCTGTGACAGAAACCTTGGAAGAGGAGAGTGAGGCTGATAAAATACAAGGGGGCAATGAGGAGAGTCTCTCTGAGGAGGAAAGTGAGGAGAATGATAATGAGCTGCTTATTGATACTATAGTTGCTGAAAATAGAAAAGATCAATTGGAAGGAGTGGGGTCCCCTGAATCTCTGTCATATGAAAAAATTGTGGTGAATTCTATGCAAATCATACCCAGTGTTCCATTTATCAGAAAATCTACTTCTTATCTGGATGCTGTGCTGGGACAGCCTCTGGTCACTGAACTGTCTCCTGATGATGTAACATGCCAACAAGTACCATCATTGTACTCTGTGCAATCTCCTGATACTTCTGGGGAGGAGAATGTGGAGGTTATTCTTACTCCACCTATGGTGGAAGAAGTGCAGATCAGGCTGAGTCAAAGGACAGCTGGTGGTAACATTGAACATATGGGAGTTCGAGCTGAAAAAATGACTAAGAAGAGAAATCTTCAAGGTAATGAAAAAACCCCTAATTTCAACTCTTTTGAGATTCTTTCCAACTTAGAAATTGTTGATACTGCTTCGATGATGGGGGTTGATATTCCTGACAACAATTTTACTGTTGTTGATGTGATTAGGGAACTGGAAAAATCTAGAGCTAACATAGCTGAGAAAACTGAAAATGTAGAGAAACAACAGGATAAAATGTTGTTTATTACCAATGCTGCTGGGGATAAATCTCCCTTAAATACAGATTGGATGAGGGATGGTGAGATTGATGAGGATGAGTTTACTATTGTTAGATCTAGAAGGAAGGAAAAAAAGAAGGTAAATGTAGTAATTTCCAAACCTATGACTAGAAGTCAGAAAAACAAAGTGATTTTTTATGCTGGTTCGACCATGCCTCCTGGTAAACCTAGCAACAAAAACCACTCTCCTAAAGGCAAGAAAAAATGATTAGTCTTTTCTGGAATTGTAGGGGTGTGGGGAAGAGAGGTATGGCAACTTGCTTGCTTGACTTGATTAGAGATTACTGCTTAGACTTTATTGGTATCCAGGAAACAATGAAGAAGGATTTTTCCTCTAAGTTCTTGAGGAAATTTGATCCAGGAGAATGTTTTGAGTGGAATTGGATCCCTTCAGTGGGCAAATCTGGGGGGATTTTGTGTGGTACTAAAAAGGATACTTTTGATGTCAGATCCTGCGGGACAGGGAAATATGTCATGAAACTCGAGTTGTGGGATAAGAGTAAAAAACTTAACTATTGTATTCTTTTAGTATATGGATCTGCTCATGAGGATCATAAAGTGGAATTTTTGACTGAGCTCTCTGACATGTGTAACAGTGTTGCTTGCCCATACATTGTGGGTGGTGATTTTAATATCCTTAGATATGCTAGTGAGAAAAATAAGAAAACTAGGACAAGCCATTCCTCTGATCTTTTTAACTCCATCATTAATACTTTTTGTCTTAGGGAAGTTGACATGAATGGTGGTCTTTATACTTGGTCTAATAATCAGCAAAAATCTACCCTTGAAAAGTTGGACCGAATACTTATGTCCAGTTCTTGGGAGAGGCAATTTCCTCTGACTTTTGTCAGGAAACTGGTTAAAGAAATTTCAGATCACAGCCCTTTATCTTGAACATTGAGGATTTTATCCCTAATTCAATACAGAAGAGAGTTTAGATTTGACCTTAATTGGCTCAAGAATCCTGAATTTATACCCTTAGTTACTAAGGTGTGGATGAAACCTGTCAAATCAAAGGATCCCATTGATGTACTGAACATAAAACTGAAGAGATTTAAAAAGTTTTTCAAAGGATGGGGATCCAACTTATTTGGGAAATCCAGAAAAAGGAGGAGAGAACTTAGAGAGGATCTAGAACATCTAGAGAGGCTGGAAGAAACAGATGTGCTATCTCCTGAATTATATTGTAAAAAAGTTGATATATTGGTGGAGCTATATAACCTCCTGGTGGAAGAGGAAATTGCTTGGATGCAAAAATCTCATGAAAACTGGTTGTTGAAAGGGGATAGAAATACTGATTATTTTCATAGAATAGTGAATGGGAGAAGACGAAGGAATACTATTTTCTCTCTTAGTTGTGGGGATGAGGTGATAGAGGGGAACAAAAATCTTTTGAAACATGCCACAGAATTCTATAAGGATCTTTTTGGGCCTGCAGCTGGGAATTTGTGCAAGTTGAGGGAGAATATGTGGGAACCAAATGAGAAATTGACAGATATTGATAACTTCATCCTTACTAGACCTTTCTCTGAAACAGAAATAAAGAATGCTCTCTTTTCCATGAAACCAAACAAAGCACCAGGTCCAGATAATATCCCCATTGAATTTTTCCAACACTGTTGGGAGATAATTAAGGGTGAAGTGATGCTTTTATTTGAATGGTTCCATGACAATAAACTAGATGTGCAACGCTTGAATTATGGAATTATTACTCTGCTTCCTAAGGTTGTTGGTGCAAATAAAATTCAACAATTTCGTCCAATATGTTTGCTTCGGTGCATTTATAAACTGATTACCAAGGTGCTTACTATTAGACTGGAACCTTTTGTTGATATACTGTTCAGTAGACATCAGAATGCTTTTATTAAAAAGCGAGACATCATGGATGGGATCATGTATTTACATGAAATTCTCCATCATACCTACAGTAGGAAAAAATCCGGGATTGTTCTGAAACTAGACTTTGAAAAGGCATACGACAAAGTAAATTGGGATTTCCTGTTAGATTGCCACAAAATGAGAGAGTTTCATCCGCAATGGATTGAATGGGTTAGAAAAATCTTAGTGGGAGGCACGGTTAGTGTGAAGCTGAACGATGAGGTGGGCCCCTACTTTCAAAGCTCGAAAGGGGTGCGCCAGGGGGACCCATTCTCACCTTCCTTTTTAACTTGGCTGCTGACTGCTTGACTAAGATGGTACTTAAAGCTCAACAAAATGGCTTGTTCAAAGGTTTGGCGTCGGACCTGATTCCGAATGGGGTAGCTATTTTACAATATGCAGATGACACAATTTTGTGCTTTGAGGATAATCTTAGAAATGCACTTAATATTAAGTTGCTCTTATATCTTTTTGAAGTCATGTCTGGGCTGAAAATTAATTTCCTAAAAAGCGAGACTTTTTCGGTTCGTGCTGATGATGATACTATGCAAAGGTATGCTGAGATGTTTAACTGCCAAATAGGTAATTTCCCTATCAAATACCTAGGCATGCCGGTTAGCTATGCTGGACTGAAGTGCAGTGATTGGCTTTTTGTAGATGATAAATTCATTGATCAATGTGAGAATTGGGTTAGTGAGGCACTATCTATGGGAGGGAGACTTATTAAAGTAAACTCTGTGATGTCACATGTCCCAACTTTCTACATGTCTATGTTTTTACTGAACAAATCCACTTTGGAGAAGTGGGACAAACCTAGAAGAAAGTTTTTCTGGCATAGTAAAGGGAAGAAAAAAAGGCTACCATATGGTTAAGTGGAGCCGTATTTGTCGATCCAAAAAGAAAGGGGGCCTTGGAGTTAAAGATTTGAGAAAACAGAATATAAGTTTACTGGTGAAGTGGTGGTGGAAACTTGATAAAAACAAAGGGCTCTGGCAAGATATTGTTAAAGCAAAATACTTGAAAAAAACTTCGGTTGCTATGGTAAAATCAAAAACTAGTGATTCACCATGCTGGAAATCCCTTTTGAAAGTGAAAGACTTATATATGTTGGGCAGGGGTATCAAACTGAATAGGGGGGGATGTGGCTAGACTCTGGCTTGATGGGCTGGAGGGTAGGACTCCCTTTAAAGAAAAATTCCCACTGCTATTTGAAATTTGTGTTGAACAAAACTGTACTGTTGACAGAATTGAATCGATGAATCAGATCTCCTCTTTTAGGAGGAGGATGTCTCCTGAGATGATGAAACAATGGGAGGAAATGAAGAAAGAGGTGCTATCACTTAAACAAAATGAATTGCCTGATGAGGTGTATTGGAAATTAGACAGTCCAAAAAAGTACACAACAAAATCCATGTATAGATGGCTGGAAAGTGAGATAGCTGGTTCTAGTTTCAAATGGATTTGGGATGCCAAACTACCTCTTAAGATTCAAATTTTCTTGTGGCAAGTGGGGCAAAATGCTATCCTGACTAGAGACAACATGAAAAAAAGACTTTGGCTGGGAGACCCTTGCTGCTCCTTTTGTGATCAATTGGAAACAACCCAACACTTGTTATTTTTATGCCCTGTTTCTAGGGTGGTATGGAGAACTGTAGGATCTCTACTTGGAACTGACTGCTGCCCTAACTCTGTTTGGCAGTATTATGCTTGGGTTTATAGCTTCTTGCCTGGCTTTGATAAAATTTACACCATTGGCTTGGCAGCTATATGCTGGGCTATCTGGCTGGCTCGGAACCGGGCCACCTTTGAGTACAAATGGATTAACACTCCATTTGAGATTGTGTTTACAGCTTGTGCTTTTTTGATGTACTGGGCAGGTCTTCAGAAACCTGAGATAGGAGAGATGGTGAAGAGGGGCGCGGAGATGCTGAAAGAGAACACAACACAGATGATGCTGCCATGTGGCCCTCCGGCTCCAGCCAGGGACGGGTGCGATAGGAACTGAGATAAGGGAAGATGCTGCAGATCTCGCTCATCATGTTTCTTGTGCTGCCAGGGAAAGTCGACGCGCTTGAAGATCCTGCTGGATGACAACAGAAGTTTTTTTGCTTATCATCCTCTATCGGAGTGTTCTGGGTTTCACGTTGGGAGTCTTTTCTTTTGAAAACTGCTGGTACTTTGGCCTGTGCCTGATGATGGCGTATGTAATATGTGCGGTACTTGTTTAGGTGCTCGTAGTGCGGCTTTGGGTGACATCAGGTTTTCGCCCCATGATCTGTCGTTCCTGATGACAGGCGCAGATAATGGGTTTCCTGATGTTGCTCCGAACTCGCTTTTCTCTCTTTGACTAGTCCTGATAGTTTCAGTTCCTGAGACAATGTATTTCCGTTATGAAAGTAATGGAAAGGGGAAAAGCCCGGTTCGAAAAAAGGAAATTGATCGAAGCTAGAAATTTAGATATCTGTACGAAAAACTAATGTAAATTTATTTTGCATAAACAACCTTAGCCAAGTGCGTAGTTGTGTTGATAATGTTTTTGTTTTTAAGACGAAAATCTGTGCGGGTTTAGGTATTACAAAATTAAAGCTCATAACTTATGGAGCACCTACATGCCTTGGTTTGACTGAGTTGTTCAACAAAACAGAAGATGAATGTTGGCCTTCTACGAGTTGTATGGCATCTTCGACCACCGAATAAGAGCGCTTTGGCACGAGAAGTGATAGTTATGGGTTTGACTGAGCTGTTCAAGACAAAAGAAAGATGAATGCTGGTCTTCTACAAGTTGCTTGGCATCCTCGGCCTACGAAAAAGGTACTCCCTCCGTAAAGAAATATAAGATCGTTTAGATCACTATTTTAGTGATCTATAAACGATTCATACTTCCCCGTCCCATAATGTAAGAGCGTTTTTGATAAGGGACGGAGGGAGTATTTCTTTACAGAGAGAACTGATAGCTATGTATGGCCAAAGTATAATGATAGTTCATTGAATCTCTTGTTTGATCAATCAGAATTCCAATAACAAGGGGATAGTTTGATGAAACGGGTTGCCTATTAGTTTGGTATAAGAATCTCCATTTCCCTTGTTTTTTTTCATTCCTATACACCTACCTTTTAAGCCTCTCAACATGGAGGAAATTCCTAGCGGAAGTCATTCGAAAACAACTACCCAAAGTGCCACCATGGCTTCTGATTTTCCAAATCACCTGCGAGAAAAACACAAAGGCTGACCACCACCATTTTTGCTAGTTGGGTGTTCGCCAAATCAATTCTCAAAAAGAAAAAAAGAAAAAAAGACCTTTAAGCAATCGTGGATGACACAACAGACTGCTCCTACCTCTGAGGCCGATTCCATCAATCCATCCGGGCCTAGAGGTCTACCAGGCTTTTAGTTTCCTGAATTTCCTGTTGCTCGAGAATCTTTTCTCAGATAAGCAAGTATAGGGGAAACAGAAGAAACTTAATAGCACCTGTCCGTTGCCATAGTTTACACCGAAGCAAACTTCGGCAAAAGATCAATTGTAGAGCTGCTGCTAACAAAGCACAAGCTGAGTAGCGCCTCTGCATTTTAAGAAAGAAATGCAGAGGATCCACTTACCATCCAGACGCTTGTATATATTTGTCATCTTCCTAAAAAGCTAAAATTTATATACATTTTTTTTCCGTTCTACTCATTGTCATAAGCACTAGCTGCAAGGTCAAAATATTCTATGAATTTGTTTCTCCTCTGAACCTTTGACCATATAAAGTCAGAGAAGAAGAATAAAAAATGAATGATACTAGTCTGCTCTAGGGTTCAACCATCCACAGAAAGACCCCACTTTACGTTGAGATTCTTGTAAGCTTGGCCGAAACAGCATAAACCAAACAACAGGATCTATGTCGTCGTTGTCAGGTTGCTTTCTTTGCTGTCAACCTTCAGTTCATCTTCCTTAACAGCAGATTGAACATCATCTGGGATGCAAATATCAAGGTCATATCAGTTTGTTAGCCCTTGAAGTGAAAAAGAAGTCCATCAATTTATTTGATGTTCCAAGCAGAGTAAATTACCTAGGAGATTAGGGGTTGCAGTTGAGGCCTCTGCCGCTGGTGTAGTTCCTAAGAAAGAAGAAATTATGGACACTTTGACATGGCAGACAAGAAATATTTTGGCATGTGCATATAACTGTAGTAATTGTGGCATTGAGATTGCATTATTCACGGGAGTGCAGAGAAAAAATGATCAAGATGTTTTGAAAAAAAATGAAGCTTCTTATTTTGTATTATACTTTAGTCTCATACAGCCAAACAAGTCCAATCATTCATTTCCACTTTGAGCTGATCTACACAAATCTCATCATAATTTTTTTGTTCAGAAAATGAGGACTCAAAAGTCACCCAAGGTATGATTAGAAGACTAATCAGAAAGGTCGGGTCTTGGTCTACCTGAGGCTTCTGTCATTGAGCCATCAACTCCTTTCAGGATGCTAGTCTCTGTCTTTGGTTCATCAGACTGTTCTGGGTTATCTGAATTTTCACACCCAAAGAATTAGCTCAGGATAACTGTTAAGCGCATCAACCAAATAACAATAAAATTACATATTACCTGATGGTTCCTTACAAATATGTTGGTCACTATTAGCAGTATTTGAGTGTTCTTTGGAGCCTACCAAAATAGCACCGCTAATTTTTCATTAAGAAGCCATTTACTCATTAAGGGCATGAGCAAGCATACAGGGCCTAATGTGATACCTGATGTTATCTCAGTCTCATCCATGGCAGCTGGAAAACCACGCGGAGTTTGGCCTGCCAAGATAAGATCCAAAATCATGACACATGAACTGAACTCTTTTCCATATTAGAGGTAGCGTTTGTTCAAATTTTTAATTGCATGCTTCTTAACTGCATAAAACTTAGATTAACCTGGAGATTCTTTCATAACTACGTCCACAAGAACAGTATTCGGTTTTTCAGGTAATCAAGTGCTGAGCATTAACATAGATACAATTAAAGCTCACAAGATCAAAACTTCACATAGTACACGAAGTTTCCTGAGTCATGCATAACTGACAGGGTTGACAAGTTTCTGAACTTGTCCTGGGGAAGGACAGATTAGGATTTCAGGTCAATGTGGTTTTTATCTGAACCACAGCAGGGCATCTAATCCAAGAAGCATACCTGATGACTCCTTGCTTCCACTTGAAGATTCAGAATCACTGTTAAACTCAGGGACAGATTTTCCTTCAACATGCACATCTTGATCCACGTGTCTGCATGATACTAATACAGGCTGAGCAGGTTTAACTGTGACTGGCACCACAGTAGCTGATGGTTCTTGGCTCAAAGATCCAGTGTCTTGCTTGGGCAAAGGCCTTGATACATTCCCAGATATAACCGAAACAGGTGCTGCTGCAACAACCCCAGAACCAACGTAAGGTCTTGGAGCAGGAGGGATGATGTGCTTAGCAGTAGATGTCTCCACAGGCCTCCTCATCTGAAGAGGCTTTGCAATTGTAACGTTCTCTAAGTGGACTGGTAAGGGAGGAGCAGCTTGTCTGTGGATTGCAGATGCTTTCTTTTGAAGTTTACTTGGTTGGAGCATGGGGAGGTCAGGGGCAAGATCATCCTTCGGTGTTATTGGGCGTAGGTTAGTTTCATCTGGGATCCAACCTCTGAGCACCTGATTGTCCTTCACTCTCACCGTAATAAGAGAAAACCCAGGACATTGCTTGGTCATCTTTCCAACAAAATGCTTGCCAATGATAACATCCTTGCCTAAATTACCTTGCACATGAGAACTACTACTGCTGGAGACTTGATTTTCACGAAACTTGACTGTACTACCAGACTCTACAGGTCGACTGGGCCGATCACCTTGAGTCTGCTGTGCAGGCAGCACATAAACTGTGTGCATTTTAGTGTCAAGAGTACCACCTAATGTGTGGTTAATATGCACCCCATCATGTCGGATATTTGGGTTATACAGAGCGCTGCGAAGAGGTGGAATGCTCTGAATGGGCTGTGCCATGCGTGGTTGTTCAAATGTAGAATACTCGTACTTCCTTGGACGACCACGCTTACGCTTTGCACCAGAGCTTGCGAGTGGCTCAATGGGCAGCGGTTCATTAGGTGCAGCAGCTTTATTCCCTTCTGATGTCATCTCTACTGGCTTGCTTCAACTTTTTGCAGCGGCAGCTTCTCCCAAGAGTGCTGAGACTACCCTGTTGGTTTGAATTTACCTTCAATCAGAACAACAGTTTTTCTTTATAAAAGAGGCAGTAACTCTGCCGGTAACTGAATGCAAAAAAGGCATTTTCTCATGATACTGTTTTCAGAAGCCAGATGGCCACAGTTTGAAATCAATGATGTAAACTGCATGTTGAAAATAGAAAGGTACACAAGCCAGTCAAACCGAATGCTGCTACTACAAACTTGCAAGCCATTTTTGTCCATAACAGCAAATTAATAGATCCCACATTAAAAGTATAATTACTTTCCTTATTTAAAATGTTATGCAATAATCAATCCAAGTGGCTTCAATTCTTCATTTACTAATGTACCCACACATCTTAAATTCTAAACAGTGAGCTCCTAGAATATACATGTCCTGGACATAAAACGCTTGATGCTGACATCTGAATGGCAAATTCTTATCAGTACCCCATCCAACGCATTAACATGTTAAGAAAAATCGAACCAATATCCAAACGAGAGGGGGCGAGACTCTCCCTCCCGGTCAATCTAGAAAATCATCCCATCTCGCCCTACCATGTGACGCGGCCCAAAACATCATCGGACAGAGTGATACGGATCAAAACAGAGGAACCACGGGCCAATCTGAGACTCGGAGAACCGATCAGAAAAATTCGCAAAATAAAACTGAAGAAACAAGCCAGACATGAGCGGGCCATACATGCGTGGGCTAGTACGGATGGGAGTGAGCGATTACCCCTGAAATTACGACCTCCGTCCGCGCGCCGTCGCCTTCAGGAGGAGAGATGATCGTCCGCGGGCGGGGGAGAGAAGGAGAGGGGAGGGATGCCGGGGATGGGGCTGGCGGCGGGGGAGCTCGGCGCTAGGGTTCTCCTCACTTGGGGGGAGGGAATGGCGGGGGATCGGAGGGGGGGCAGACGATGTGGCTCGATTGAAACGGCAGGCAGCCAGCCTCGCCCCGCCGCACCATACAAATCGTGGCTGGCTCCGGAGGAGCCGGAGGACTGGTGGCGCTGCTAGGTCCACCTGCCGTTGTCCGGCCCGCGAACGTGGCTAGATATCACATGGGCCGACAATTCTCTGCAGGCCATAATTAAGTTGAATCTCAAAAAAACAAAACAAAAAAACTTCGTGAGATTGTCTCAGAAAAAAAAAACTTGTTTTAAAAAAATTGCTTTCAGTTGGTTCCCAAAATCTGCTGAATTATTATTTTTACTAAAAATAATTCTTTGTCTTCTGTTGTCGCTAAATAAACTATGGAGGCTGCTAGGCGTCGGCCGGCTGATTTTAGGAAATGATCAGTCGACTGGCTAGCCGTTTATTTGGGTTGGTAATATGATGTGGGCCGCTTGATACGCTGGTAACAGGACCACGCCATAACTTCCATCCTAACATTCCCACGTCTCCCCGGAGCGCCTCCAACCATCAGCTGCAACACATCATCCCCGCTTTCCGACACCACGTGCGTAGCTTGCTTGCACCAGCCGCAACTCTCAGATGAAGCAATCGAGCCGTCGGTTAGCTCACAGAAAAACGCCGGCGAGCTCGCCATGCACCGGTCACGACAGCAGCGCCGGCGAGCTTTGGGTTGCAGCAACAACGTTGTTGCGACCACCTCTTGAAGTAACAGCAGTGCTCCGACGACCCGATGATGCACCATCACAGCAGCGACGCTTCCGTAGCACCGCGCGACACCCTCACGGCAACCTCGCATTGGCTCCATTATAGCACCGGCGGCTCGGTGGTACTCCATCGCACTACTGATGACTCCTGGTAGCAAGGGAGATGCTGCGAGATGGTGAGCTCTCCCTGTGTGCAGCACTTGCCACCTGCTTGAAGCATTACGCGGAGCACTGGTGGCCCTCTATTGTAGCACCGTCGCGCGAACCCATTTTGCAGCATCGATGGTCTCTTGCATCAGCGGGTATCATCTCTCAGGTGGCCATTGAAGCACCCCACAGAACCCCCCGGCATTGCACTGCCGACGATGAGCCCTTGCAGCAGCGTCGCGTCTACAGCGTCGCTGGCTGGCCTTGAAGCATCGGTTAGGCTCCATCATCTTCGCCTGGATTACAACATCTCCTTAAAAAAAAGAGTCTGGCAGTGACACCTCCACTAACGGTGCGTAGAACCTGCAGTACCCTCAGTAGGGTGGCGAACACGGGTGGAATTACTTGAAGGGAGTTTGCACAAGGGGGTTACTGAAGTTCAGGCCTCTGGGAAGAGTAATGCCTGCTACTTCTTGAGCTTGCGTTGGTTTTTCTCTTGAAGAGGAAAGGGTGATGCAGCAAAGTAGAGATAAGTATTTTCCCTCAGTTTGAGAACCAAGATATCAATCCAGTAGGAGGTACACGCAAGTCTCCAATCTATGCACCTGCACAAACAATCAAACACTTGCACCCAACGTGATAAAGGGGTTGTCAATCCCTTCACGGTCACTTGCAAGGATGAGATCTGATAGAGATAGATATAAAAGATTACTAAAACGTAAAACAAAGTAGAAACAAATAAAGTGCAACAAGGTATTTTTGGATTTTTTTGGTTTATAGATCTGAAAATATATGATGGAAATAGACCCGGGGGCCATATGTTTCACTAGAGGCTTCTCTCTTGAAAGAAAGCATATGGTGGGTGAACAAATTACTGTCGAGCAATTAATAGAAAAGCACAAAGTTATGACGATATCTAAGGCAATGATTATGAATATAGGCATCACGTCCGTGTCAAGTAGACTATCTCCTGCCTGCATCTACTACATTACTCCACACATCGACTGACTCTTGCCTGCATCTAGAGTATTAAGTTCATAAGAACAGAGCAACGCTTTAAGTAAGATGACATGATGTAGAGGGATAAACTCAAGCAATATGATAAAAACCCCATCTTTTTACCCTTGATGGCAACAATACAATATGTGCCTCGCTACCCCTACTATGTCACTGGGTGAGGACATCGCAAGATTGAACCCAAAACTAAGCACCTCTCCCATTGCAAGAAGAACCAATCTAGTTGGCAAAACCAAACCGATAATTCGAAGAGAAATACAAAGATATCAAATCATGCATATAAGAATTCAGAGAAGATTCAAATAATATTCATAGATAATCTGATCATAAATCCACAATTCATCGGATCTCGACAAACACACCGCAAAAGAATATTACATCGGATAGATCTCCAAGAACATCGAGGAGAACATTGTATTGAAGATCAAAGAGAGAGAAGAAGCCATCTAGCTACTAGCTATGGACCCGTAGGTCTGTGGTAAACTACTCACGCTTCATTGGAAGGGCATTAGAGTTGGTGTAGAAGCCCTCCGTGATCTAATCCCCCTCCGGCATGGTGCCGGAAAAGGCCCCCAGATGGGATCTCACGGGAACAGAAGGTTACGGCGACGGAAAAGTATTTTGGTGGACGCTTCTGGTCGTTTGGGAATATTTGGGAATTTATAGGCCAAAGATTAGGGTTGGAGGAGCTCCGAGGGACCCACAAGCCCTCAGGGCGCCCCCCTAGGGCGTGCCCCTGAGGCTTGTGGTCGCCTCGGGACTCCTCTGAGTTCATCTCCAAGTCCTACGGGTGTCTTCTGGTCCAAGAAAAATCATCGCGAAAGTTTTATTCCGTTTGGACTCCGTTTGATATTCCTTTTCTGTAAAACTCAAAAACAAGGAAAAAACAGAAACTGGCACTGGGCTCTAGGTTAATAAGTTAGTCCCAAAAATAATATAAAATATCATATTAATGCATATAAAATATCCAAACAGGTAATATAATAGCATGGAACAATAAAAAATTATAGATACGTTGGAGACGTATCAAGCATCCCCAAGCTTAATTCCTACTCGTCCTCGAGTACGTAGTCAAATGATAAAAACATAATTTTTTGATGTGGAATGCTACCTAACATAATTATCCATGTAATTTTCTTTATTATGGCATGAATATTCAGATCCATAAGATTCAAAACAAAAGTTTAATATTGACATAAAAACAATAATACTTCAAGCATACTAATAAAGCAATCGTGTCTTCTCAAAATAACATGGCCAAAGAAAGTTATCCCTACAAAATCATATAGTCTGGCTATGCTCCATCTTCATCACAGAAAGTATTAAATCATGCACAACCCCGATGACAAGCCAAGCAATTGTTTCATACTTTTGATGTTCTCAAACTTTTTCAACTTTCACGCAATATATGAGCGTGAGCCATGGATATAACACTATAGGTGGAATAGAATATGGTGGTTGTGGAGAAGACAAAAAAGAAGGAGAAAGTCTCACATCAACTAGGCGTATCAACGGGCTATGGAGATGCCCATCAATAGATATCAATGTGAGTGAGTAGGAATTGCCATGCAACGGATGCACTAGAGCTATAAGTGTATGAAAGCTCAAAAAGAAACTAAGTGGGTGTGCATCCAACTCGCTTGCTCACGAAGACCTAGGGCAATTTGAGGAAGCCCATCATTGGAATATACAAGCCAAGTTCTATAATGAAAAATTTCCACTAGTATATGAAAGTGACAACATAGGAGACTCTCTATCATGAAGATCATGGTGCTACTTTGAAGCACAAGTGTGGTAAAAGGATAGTAGCATTGCCCCTTCTCTCTTTTCTCTCATTTTTTTCTTTTTTTTGTTTGGGCTTCTTTTGGCCTCTTTTATTTTTTTTAAAGTCCGGAGACTCATCCCAACTTGCGAGGGAATCATAGCTTCCATCATCCTTTCCTCACATGGGACAATACTCTAATAATGATGATCATCACACTTTTATTTACTTACAACTCAAGAATTACAACTCGATTCTTAGAACAAAATATGACTCTATATGAATGCCTCCGACGGAGTACCGGGATGTGCAATGATCAAGAGTGACATGTATAAAAAATATGAACGGTAGCCTTGCCACAAATACTATGCCAACTACATGATCATGCAAAGCAATATGACAATGATGAAGTGTGTCATAATAAACGAAACGGTGGAAGTTGCATGGCAATATATCTCGGAATGGCTATGAAAATATCATAATAGGTAGGTATGGTGGCTGTTTTGAGAAAAATATATGGTGGGTTTAATGCAAAGGCGAGAATTGCGCGGTACTAGAGAGGCTAGCAATGGTGGAAGGGTGAGAGTCTGTATAATCCATGGACTCAACATTAGTCCTAAAGAACTCACATACTAGTTGCAAAAATTTATTAGCTATCGAAACAAAGTGCTACATGCATGCTCCTAGGGGGATAGATTGGTAGGAAAAGACCATCGCTCGTCCCCGACCGCCACTCATAAGGAAGACAATCAATAAATAAATCATGCTCCGACTTCATCACATAACGGTTCACCATACGTGCATGCTACGGGAATCACAAACTTTAACACAAGTATTTCTAGCAATCCACAATTACTCACTAGCATGACTCTAATATCACCATCTTTATATCTCAAAACAATATGCAAGGAATCAAACTTCTCATAGTATTCAATGCTCTTTATAGGAAAGTTTTTACTATATCCCTCTTGGATGCCCATCATATTAGGACTAAATTCATAACCTAAGCAAATTACCATGTTGTTTAAAGACTCTCAAAATAATACAAGTGAAGCATGAGCGTTCAAAAATTTCTATAAAATAAAGCCACCACCGTGCTCTAAAAAAATATAAGTGAAGCACTAGAGCAAACTGCCTAGCTCAAAAGATATAAGTGAAGCACATAGAGTATTCTAATAAATCACGATTCATGTGTGTCCCTCTCAAAAGGTGTGTACAGCAAGGATGATTGTGGAAAACTAAAAAGCAAAGACTCATATCATACAAGACGCTCCAAGCAAAACACATATCATGTGGTGAATAAAAATATAGCCTCAAGTAAATTTACCGATGGATTGAAGACGAAAGAGGGAATATCATCCAGGGAATCCCCAAGCTTAGATACTTGGTTGTCCTTAAATATTACCTTGGGGTACCTTGGGCATCCCCAAGCTTAGGATCTTGCCACTCCTTATTCCATAGTCCATCAAATCTCTACCCAAAACTTGAAAACTTCACAACACAAAACTCAACAGAAAACTCATGAGATCCGTTAGTATAAGAAAATAAATCACCACTTTTTGGTACTGTTGTGAACTCATTATTTATTTATATTGGTGTAATATATAATGTATTCCAACTTTTCCATGGTTCATACCCCCCGATACTACCCATAGATTCATTAAAATAAGCAAACAACACATAAAAAACCGAATCGGTCAAAAACAGAACAATCTGTAAACTTTGTATACTTCTGTAACTCCAAAAATTCTAAAAAATTAGGACAACCTGGGTAATTTGTATATCAATCTTGTGTTCAAAATTTAGATGAAAAACACACTTCTGTGATTTTTAAAATTGTTTTACTGAGCGCAAAAGTTTCTGTTTTTCAGCAATATCAAATCAACTATCACCGTAAGCCATCCCAAAGGTCTTACTTGGCTCAAACACTAATTAAAACACCAAAACACAATTACTACAGAGGTAATAATGAGTATTTATTGAAAAATAGAACAAAAAACAAAAAACATATAAATAAAATTGGGTTGCCTCCCAACAAGCGCTATTATTTAACGCCCCTAACTAGGCATAAAGCATAGATTTAGGTATTGTCATCTTTGGTATGTAATCCATAAGTAGCCCTCATAATAGATTCATATGGTAACTTAATTTCCTTTCTTGGAAAGTGTTCCATGCCCTTCCTTAGCGGAAATTGAAATCTCATGTTTCCTTCTTTCATATCAATAATTGCACCAATCGTTCTAAGAAAAGGTCTACCAAGAATAATAGGACATGTAGGATTGCAATCTATATCAAGCACAATGAAATCTACGGGAACATAATTCCTATTTGCAATAATAAGAACATCATTAATCCCTCCCATAGGTTTCTTAATAGTGGAATCCGCTAGATGCAAATTTAAAGAACAATCATCAAATTCATGGAAACCTAGCACATCACATAAAGTTTTTGGAATCGTGGAAACGCTAGCACCCAAATCACACAAAGCATGGCACTCATAATCTTTAATTTTAATCTTAATAGTAGGTTACCATTCATCATAAAGCTTTCTAGGGATTGAAACTTCCAATTCAAGTTTTTCTTCAAAAGATTTCATCATAGCATCAACGATATGTTTAGTAAAAGCTTTATTTTGATTATAAGCATAAGGATAATTCAACATGGATTACAACAAGGAAATACAATCTATCAAATAACAATTATCATAATTAAAGTCCTTGAAATCCAAAAGAGTGGGTTCATCGCTACTTAAAGTTTTGACCTCTCCAATCCCACTTTTATCAATTTTTGCATTAAGATCTATAAACTCCGAATCATTGGGACACCTTTTAGCTAAAGTTGACTCATCTCCAGTCCCATCTTTATCAAGATTTATATTAGAAAACAAAGATTCAATAGGAGTCACACCAATCACTTTAAGATCTTCATCATTATTCAAAGACTCCGGTTTAGCGGCCATCTTATTCACCAAAGTGGTTTGTTTATCGGAAATTTGACCTACTAAATTTTCAAGATGAGCAAATTGAGATTTAAGAGCATAAAATTTCTTGGTAACATCATCAAGCTCTTTATTAATATACTCCATCATATTTTTTTGTTCTTTAAGCTTGCTCCTAAAGAAACTATTATGCTCAAATTGTAAAGACATGAAGCCTTTGGCATTGTTTTCAATCTCTTCCAACTTCCTATAATAAGGATCAAAGCTTTTGGGTTGAGCCATATGGGCAAACAAGCAAGCGGAAAGACGAACGGAAGAAGAGCGAATAAAAAGGCAAATCTTTTTGTGTTTTTCTGAAAACATTTTAGAAGTGGGGGAGAGGAAAACGAGAGGCAAATGGCAAATAATGTAATGCAAGAGATGAGAGTTTATGGTGGGTATTTGGTAGGCTTGATGTAGAACCTCCCCGGCAACGGCGCCAGAAATTCTTCCTGCTACTTCTTGAGCTTGTGTTGGTTTTTCCCTTGAAGAGAAAAGGGTGATGCAGCAAAGTAGAGATAAGTATTTTCCTCAGTTTGAGAACCAAGGTATCAATCCAGTAGGAGGTACACACAAGTCTCCAATCTATGCACCTGCACAAACAATCAAACACTTGCACCCAACGAGATAAATGGGTTGTCAATCCCTTCACGGTCACTTGCAAGGATGAGATCTGATAGAGATAGATATAAAAGATTACCAAAACGTAAAACAAAGTAGAAACAAATAAAGTGCAGCAAGGTATTTTTGGGTTTTTTGGTTTATAGATCTGAAATATATATGATGGAAAATAGACCCGGGGGCCATATGTTTCACTAGAGGCTTCTCACTTGAAATAAAGCATACGGTGGGTGAACAAATTACTGTCGAGCAATTGATAGAAAAGCGCAAAATTATGACGATATCCAAGACAATGATTATGAATATAGGCATCACGTCCGTGTCAAGTAGACCGACTCCTGCCTGCATCTACTACATTACTCCACACATCGATCGACTCCTGCCAGCATCTAGAGTGTTAAGTTCATAAGAACAAAGCAACGCTTTAAGTAAGATGACATGATGTAGAGGGATAAACTCAAGCAATATGATGAAAACCCCATCTTTTTACCCTTGATGGCAACAATACAATATGTGCCTCGCTACCCCTACTATGTCACTGGGTGAGGACATCGCAAGATTGAACCCAAAACTAAGCACCTCTCCCATTGCAAGAAGAACCAATCTAGTTGGCCAAACCAAACCGATAATTCGAAGAGAAATACAAAGATATCAAATTATGCATATAAGAATTCAGAGAAGATTCAAATAATATTCATAGATAATCTGATCATAAATCCACAATTCATTGGATCTCGACAAACACACCGTAAAAGAATATTACATCGGATAGGTCTCCAAGAACATCGAGGAGAACATTGTATTGAAGATCAAAGAGAGAGAAGAAGCCATCTAGCTACTAGCTATGAACCCGTAGGTCTGTGGTAAACTACTCACGCTTCATCAGAAGGGCAATAGAGTTGATGTAGAAGCCCTCCGTGATCGAATCCCCCTCCGGTAGGGTGCCGGAAAAGGCCCCAATATGGGATCTCATAGGAACAGAAGGTTACGGCGTCGGAAAAGTATTTTGGTGGACGCTTCTGGTCGTTTGGGAATATTTGGGAATTTATAGGCCAAAGATTAGGGTTGGAAGAGCTCCGAGGGGCCCACAAGCCCTCATGGCGCGCTCCCCTCGAGGGCGCGCCCCTGAGGCTTGTGGTCGCCTCGGGACTCCTCTGACTTCATCTCCAAGTCCTACGGGTGTCTTCTGGTCCAAGAAAAATCATCGCAAAAGTTTTATTCCGTTTGGACTCCGTTTGATATTTCTTTTCTGTAAAACTCAAAAACAAGGAAAAAACAGAAACCGGCACTGGGCTCTAGGTTAATAAGTTAGTTACAAAAATAATATAAAATAGCATATTAATACATATAAAACATCCAAAACAGATAATATAATAGCATGGAATAATAAAAAATTATAGATACGTTGGAGACGTATCAATGCCCTATGTCCTGTTTCTGATATGTACTCATGGTGGAGTACCTCATGCGTGGGGTTACAATGGAGATGTCGTATAAGCAACCGAGAGTTATGGACTATGGAAGTAGATCGGAAAGACTACCCCTAGCCCCACCTATATAGACGACGGAGGGAAGGGTTTACATGGCGATTCATCCGATCTCATGTTGCCATTATCTTGGCTTGTACACCAAGATGGTCCTCGAGCTCTATCCGGGCCTCCGGTCTCCCTCCTTTTGTCAAGCTCCGTCCAGGCTGGATGGGCCCCGTGGCAAGCCTCGTGCCGGGCTTCCCCTCCATAGGCCGTCCCCAGTGTAGTGCACCATCACCCACATCACTTCTCTTAGTGTGCTCGATTGATTCCTCGATTAGTAATCAGTGAAGCACGGGAGTATTGATTGAGGGAGGAATAAGCGAGAACTAGGAGGGGTAGGGGCTACGGTCAACGCGCAAGTTGGAAATTGTGTAGTTGAGCACTTCATATGTGGGGATAAGGATGAGGAGGCCCCACAGAACATGTGGCAATCGTGGGATGCAGATGACACCCTTCCTATGATCAACATGCAGATTTTAAAGAGCTTTCCATAAACTATATCTTCAACATCTTGCTTGTATTTTAGTAATGTTTAAACAAAAGTATTCATGGATATTGCATGGTTCCAGGTTGAGATTTACACTATATAATAGGTGTCTGGTGGGTGTTCAAGATGTCACACTTATGTTTCTATTGGTGGTGTTCTAGTTTTCATACTAGCATGTTTTGATTATTTGTCTTTATGTTTCACTCTTATTCTAGCATGATGTAGATTTGTCCGTCTCTGTGTTGCACTACAAACTCAACAATGCTATGTTGCATTTTATGTACCTTCAATGTTGCGCTATTTGAATCTAACATGTTGTACTTCACTTTTTTTTGTGCTAGACGATTCACAAACCTCGTAGTGTGTGCTTCAGGTGGGGTGATAACTAGGCAGCGATGGCCAAGTTGTATTCTAACCCGTGAGGTCTAGGCTAGGGCTAGGGTTTTGAGTTGGGGGCACAAGATTGAGTGATACTTGCCAAGCTAAATATTGTCGTGGAAAGGAACGTTGATGGCCAACATTCAAGCATTGTTGAATACGTCATATGTGGAGGCGAGCAAGTTGCCTTCTCACTCGTGATGTCTAAAATCTAGGTTGGAGTAGCGAGATTGAATAAATATTCTAGCGCATGCAAGTTTCATGGGAAGGGACGACGATGTTCAGGTCGTCGAGGGTGGTCCAATGTTTAGGCAATGCCAAAAATTTCATACGGGTGGATCAAGTTGTTCTAGGAAAGAAAGGGGAAGGAATTGTGTTGAAATCAATGATAGTGACGGTAGTGGATAAGAAGTGCCCGTAAGGGAAAGAAGTGTGAGGCTTTTACATCTCAATATTAGGTCTGAGGAGCACTTCCCAAACCATGAGCAGAGCGCTCCCTTCCCCTAGGGTGCGATGAACACACAATTTCACGCGAAATCTTAGAGAAGGCAACGAAGCCTTCGGGAACCATATCCACGGGCATGTTTTCTATTAGCTTATATAAAAATAAGAAATTTTCACTATATCACTTAGGTAAAGAAAAATTAAATTAACCATACAAGCTTCATATAGTAACTATGATAAAAAAAAATTGTTGCAATACACAAGGCAGATGTTCCACCGAATTAGTTAAGCAGCGATGCCACACAAATATTTAAAATAACATTTTAAATCAATAGCCCTTTGTTTCTTGACCAAAAGCCAATGCAATCAATAAATATAGCAAACTGCAAAGTGCATATTTACTACTATGTAAGATTGATGTAAATGGTGTTTATGTTATTTGTTCTTCTCTTCATGTTTCCACCCGTGCTTTTGGGGTTTTACCGCCTAACACTCCACCCGCAATAGCTTTATTGGTCGAAAAAGGATAATTCCCAAGGCGGCTTGAGAAATCATTCCTTCTTTCAACCTCCGCCATCGAGCCCATGGATTTGTCTCCCCTCCGCCTACCGCTCCGGCGGTCGGTGTCGGGGAGGAAATTCCTGGTGTCTCGTCTCCTGTTAGTAGATAGGTAGGGTTTTAGTCCTCATAGGGGCGGCGTTTGGACGGATGGCAGCGCTCCTTCTTCGAGTCATTCTTCCGGGCTTCGATCCTCCTCAAGTTCGTCCGTTGGGACGGATTAGATGGAGCTCCGGCATAGATTCCTACCAGCTCTTTGGGGCGGCGAGGTTAGGATTTCTCGCCGCGCATACGCAACGACGATATTTGGTGTCAGGTTCTTCAGATCGATTCAAGGATTCATAGGCGACGACTGCGGCTCCAGGGCGCTGGTCCTTACGGGCACGTGCACGAAGACTTCCCGGCGGTGATCGACAAGGTCAAGTCGGCTCCGGTATGGGAGCGGCGACAGCGGCGCATCGGCGGCTCGTTCTGGCAGCGGCGATGATCGTTCGGTGGTCCATGGACCTCGATGTAATTTTTATTATGTTTGAGGTGCTTTGTACTCCCGGTGAATCTTTATTATAGATCTGATCGTTTTCGCAAGAAAAGGAGGATAATTCCCAAACTAGGTTTCAAATTGAACAAGTTAAACAACAGTGCAACGCAAATACTTCAGATAACGTCTTAATGAATAAAAGTTGCTTGGCAGATAAAAATTTAGCAAAGTTTGGTAGGCGACGGCTCCTCCTCCTCCTCCACTAAAAAGCTAGGGTTTCTGCCTCCCGCCGTCGCCGCCGCAGGTCCGACCAGTCTCACAAGTTCACATTTCAGTTTTATATTGTTTTTCATTTTCAAAACTTACATTTCACTTTTCACTGGCCTGTTTCAGATAAATCATATGTACTTCAATTGCACATTTTTGAAAGATCATATTTCACTATTTTAAAATAAACCATTTCACATTTGTAAATGAACAATTTCACAAGTTGACATTTCAATTCAGATTGTTTTTCACTTTCAGAACCTACATTTCATTTTTCACTAGCTTATTTCACAAAAAATACATATATTACATTTGCATATTTTTTATAATAACATGTTTCACAGTCTTGAAATGGGTTTTTTCACATATGAAATGTGAAACATCGAAAATTAAATGTGTTTGAAATGTATCCAAAATTGGTCTAGTTCTAAAGTTCTTGATGTCAGGAATCCAAAAATATAAAAAGTTTCATAAACGTGTCTATAGTTTAAAAGATATTGTTGCTTTAGATTGTATATGATGAAATAAAGTCTATGGGTTTGTTCTGCGAGTAGTAGAGAGAAAAGAGAGCTGACAAAAAATATACCTTGAACCCATTAAGCTGACACCGATTTGACTAGAAAAAAAGATACAAAAAATATACTAAAGCTATACATCTAGATGGGCCATGCATCTGCACGAATCTTAGCAGAAATGGGTGCTCTTAGATGTACCGGCACGAGACGGATCGAAGATGGTAGGTTCCACGTCGATGACCTCCACGTGCCTCATGTCCTTCTCCGCCATCGGCCCAAAGAACTGCGCGCGGAACACCGGCGACCGTGCCACCATGATCGACCTGTGCGCGTCGAACTCCCGGCCGCCCACGCCAAACTTGACGTCCGCACCCATCCCCTCCTCGAGCATGCGCACGAGGTCATCGTGTAGCTCCAGCGGCGGGGACTCGCTCCTGACGTTGAGCACGCACCGGATCGTGAAGCAGCCGTCGCCGAGGCGAGCCAGGGATTTCAGCTTCGACCGCGTCACGAACCGGTGGTGGCCGTAGTCGTGCAACCGCGGAGTGAAGGCGTAATCCAGCTGCGTACCGAAGCCGGCTACCTGTGCCTGCAGGCCCTTTGTCTCTATCATGCTCAGCGTGAACTTGGCTCTCACCTCTTTGTCTTTGCCGAGGTAGCAAGCAAGCACGAGGCGGTGCCGGTACAGTCCTTGTTAAGCCCATGCGGGTAGAATCTGATCTCCCACTCGTAGCCGCCGACTCTGCAGACGGGCGAGCTTTTTTTTTTTTCTTTTTTTTTTTTCGAAAAGGGACTCCCGGGCTCTGCATCAAAACGATGCATACGGCTCTCTTATTAAACAAATAAATAGGTTCCAACAAGGTCTTAAAGTCTCCAAATAAAAATAAAAAAGAGCTCACACAGAGCCAAAAAGGCTAGAAGACAGACTAGCCAAAAAAAGGACGCCACAACCGGCTGGCAAAAAAAGAGATAGGTAAACTAATTGCCTATCCTATTACATGACCGCCATCCAAACCGGTTGAAGATATCCCGAGCTACCATCTCCCAGCGGATAGATCCAGTAACCAAACGCTCCCTGGCCTCAGTCGGAGTGAGTAGCGACCACGAACGGATCAACGCCGTGGCTCGGAAAATAACCTGCAAAAAATGAATGCGTGTTGTCCTGTTAAAAACCAAATCATTTCTGCAATTTCAGAGGGCCCACAACAAGGCGCAGACTCCTACGCGAATATGTCTCGCTAAATCGGGCTCTATCCCGTTAAGCCACGTTACAAATAACGTGTTGACAGAATTCGGTGGAGTAATATTAAAAGCAATATGGACCGACCGCCATAAAACTTTGGCTAGCGGGCAATCAAGAAAAAGGTGTTTGATCGTCTCATCCCGATCACAGAAACTACACCTAGTAGGTCCTGTCCAATTACGCTTTGTCAAGTTGTCCTTGGTTAAAATAACTTGTTTATGGACAAACCACATAAACACTTTGATTTTCAAAGGAACTTTGACAGCCCAAACATGTTTGGAACTAGGAATCGAACTTGAATTGATAACATCAACATACATTGATTTAATTGAAAATACTCCAGACCTAGTAAGCTTCCAGCGTAATTCATCGGGTTGTTGAGAAAGTTGAACCTCCATCAGTCTACTTACTAAACGGAGCCATTCTTCCCAACGATTGCCCACTAGCGCCCTTCTGAACTGAATATTAAGGGGGATAGATTGAAATACCGTTGCAACGAACACCTCACGTCGTTGAACAATACGATACAAAGACGGGTATTGAATGGCTAGGGGTGTCTCTTCGAGCCAAGTATCCTCCCAGAATCGCGTACTAGCACAGTTACCAATAATAAACTTTGTCCTATTAAACAAGGATAATTTGACTTTCATAAGCCCTTTCCAAAAAGGTGAGTCAGTCGGCCTTACTGTCACCTGAGACAAAGTTTTGGTTTGAAGATACTTGCTACGGAGAATTTGCGTCCAAGTGACATCAGTCTCACTTGATAACTTCCACAGCCACTTACTGAGAAGACATCTGTTCTTAACTTCAAGATTCTCGATACCAAAACCCCCTTGGTCTTTCGGTCTACAGATGATATCCCATTTGGCTAGGCGGTATTTTCGTTTTAGTTCATCAGCTTGCAGACGGGCGAGCTGACGAACTTGCCGACCTCCGTGCCCTTGAGCTGCAGGTAATTGATCAGCTCGAGGCTGAGCGTCTCGGTGTCGTGCTCCACGATGCATCTCGTTCTCGACGGGGTGATCTCCGGTGAGGTCGAGCTTCTGTTAGCCATGGCCGGCGAGGGCAGAGGGACAAACGTGAGTTGATCGGTCTCAAACTCCAACAGAATTTGCACGCGCGTAGATATATACTCCTAGCTTCTGACAGGAATATATATGAGAAGAAAGAACGGAAGAAAATCAACGAGTCATTCAGACTTATACGATGATAAAGTTGCAAGCCTTTCATCGGCTAGAGCTTGGCCTCGTTCTCAACTTGGGAAACAAGTACAAACATCTGTCGAAAGGTTGGATATTCAGACACGGAAAGCATATCCGTGTTGGCGATGGGCGATACACAAGTGCATACCGAGCTTTTTATTTTGGAACACAGAAGTGCATATCGAGCTTGAGAGTTTGTTTAGGACTAGCCTTGGTCTCTTCCTACTATGGAGTACTGTATTTTTTATCATAATAGCTAATTTTTTTTTCTGAACTTACAATAGCTATATGGTTTTTTTTTCGGGGAATAGCTATGGGTTAGTTGCCTGGAAATAGATTATAGGTGTGTTTACAAAAATAGATTTTAGGTCAGTTGATTTTTGTTTTAAGATTCGCGCTTTCCTTTTTCCTTGTCCTCTTTGAGAAGTTTTGGGTTAGTCGATTTGCTATTGGGCATGAGTGTTCGTTTTTGCATGAAAGTGTTCGCGACCACGGACACTAACATTTAACATGTACAAAATAAATCACAAATTTCATTTCATTTTCTGTTTATTTTCTATTATTCAACCTGGGAGCACATGACTCCGAGCCAAAACACAACTTTCATAGTTTGCTTCGTTTTCACCCATTGTACTTTTTCATTCATGAAAAAAATCATACTTCCGCGAGTCATTAATTCAGATCTATGATATATCAAATCTACACTTGAAGGTGCAAACAAAATCTGGAGACACAATAACTTGCATTTCTACTTTTTTTTGTAAAGTAAAGTCGTTATTTGAAGATTCCTCCTACTAAAGGAATATCATCGTAAAACCTGAAATAAATCCAGGAAAATACAAGCACCAATGCCGAGTCTAGGACTTGAACCCTGGTGTCTTGGTTCCACCACAAAGAACCTAACCATACGAGGTTCGCTATCTGAGACAGGCTCAGTTCGTGCACAAGGGTTCTGTATATGGTTATTAATTATTTTCTTTCAACACCCAAGGGATCCGAAGGGGAATGCAATAGTTTGTATGCGAATTTCATAAGGCAAACATAAACCTTCCACTTTTCAAGTTTCTTGTAAACAAATACAAAGGTTTTAGTACATCAATCTTCAGACATTTTCGGCTTACAAACGTTGAGGCACTTTCCGAAATGTTCTTTATGCACACATAAAGAAACATCTATTTTGTACGAGTCCTTTTGAATTTCCTGCTGTGATCAACTTCTTCCTCTTCATGAACCCCCCTCCAATGGCAGTGGTCGGCAACGTGTCATGAAGAAGTGCTCATTGGTCTCGAGGATGGCGGCCAACACTTCTTTTGACGACATAAATTTCACGCACGCATCCTTGAGTTGATTACAGTGGTGCTGATTCGCCAGCGCGTACGTGCTCATAACGGTCGCGGCATCCATAGTCTTGCACAGCTCATCTTCACACATGAGCTTCAGCCTTTCAAGCCCGTACATGTCTGCCGCGACAATCAGGTGCTGCATCGCCGCGACGCTGTAGCCTTCAGCGGGCGGAGGCGGCAGCCTGTCTGCATAAATGTAGCGAAGCATCATCTGGAAGATGGCTGGCTCCACGCCGACGACCTTGACGCGCGGCTTGTCCTTCTCCGCCATGGGGCCATAGAATTGAGCTCTGAACACCGGCGACTGCGCGGCCAGAACGCACCTGTGTCCGCGGAACTTGTGGCTGCCCACGCGGAACGTGACGTCGGCGCCTCTCCCGTCCTCGAGCATGCTCTCGAGTTGGCTGAAGAGTTGGCTGGGCAGCTCCCGAGACAGCCCCCGAGACGGTGGCTCGTCGGTGACGACGGTGAGAACACACCGTATCGTGAAGCAGCCGCCCCCGAGTTGCGACAGCGATTCCAGCTTGGACTTGTCGACGAATTCCTGGTGGCCCCATGCAGGGAAATCCAACCGAGAGAAGACGCACTTGAGCTTATCGAAGCTGGCTACGTTTACCTGGCTCCTTTTCTCTAGGATGCTTAGCGTGATCTTGGCGATCACATCCGGATCCGTGTCTTGGCTGTAACAGCGCAAAAACGCTGAGGCGTGGCCGTCACAGTCCTCGTCAATCCCGTCTGGGTAGAATTTGATCTTCCAGCTGTAGCCGCCGACTTCGACGACGGGCGAACTAATGAACTCGCCGACACCCATGCCATCGAGCTGCAGGTAATCGGTCACCTCGTAATTGAGCGTCCTGGTGTGCTCCCAGCCCGTGGCAGGCGACGTGATCTCCGGTGAGGTCCAGCTGCTGTTAGCCATGGCCGGCGGCGGTGGAGAACAGACGGGGAGTTAATTGGTCTTGAACTGCTAAATAAACTAGAACCGAATTTGCACCCGCGTATGTACCGTACCTAGGCGTCGTGTATATAAAGGGGGAATCCGAAGAAAAGAGTGAATCAAGTCGTCCCGATGGGGTGTAGGATTTGCACGCGTATACGTGCGCATCCGACTTGGGAGAGGAATCGGAGAAAGAAAGAGTTGTTATCGGCTACGTGGGGCCTGTGTGCTCGATTTCGAGGTTCTAGACATCTGATCGATGGGAGAGGATTTGCTATTCTTTTTCTTTCTTTTTTTTCATATCACAAACTCCCATTAATTAACCAGGAGTATTACAATCGATCTGTAGCTGGCTAGCTACAAAATTGGGGATACAATTCATCCAGAGACAGCGTCTCGTGCTACTACTAGCCCGAGCTGCACAAAGATGTGCTACACTGTTGGCTTCCCTTGCCAATAAAAACTATAGCAAAGCTCTGAAGATTCCCGCTAACATCTTCAATCTCCTGTGTAAAATGCTTGCTATTTCGAGTGCTCTCCCCGCTCCGCTCACCGCCACCGCCCCCGCAGCCCGCCGCCGCCGTCGCAGCCCCCATCGCTCGGGGAGGGGAGGCGATTCAGGATCCCGCTCCCGAGCGTCTATCAAGCATTCCCGGAGATGTTGCGGCCGCTCACCGCGGTCTCGCCGGAAGTCCTGCGGGAAACAAGGGAGATGCAGTGGAGGGAGCGAGCAACACGGATCCGCGACGACGCCATCTCCTGGTCGCTGTGTGCTCGGGAGTGGAGGGAAGCAGAGGAGGAGGCGGGGCAGGATCTAGATCCCGACTCCATGCCCCGGCGACAAGCTCTGATCTGCAAAATCCGGGCGGATCAGGAGCTGCGGAACCTCGCCTGGAGGATCTACTTCGAGGGCACTCTGGAGGAGAAGCGCAGGATGCCGCATCCATCAGAACCCCCAGAGGCTTTCGTCAATTGGGCGCAGAGCGAAGGGAAGTCGGAGGACCCGCTCCGGGCTGCGAGATGGGAGTGCATCACTGGATTGATGCCGTCCAGGAGTCCGCCGGAGTCGGAGCAGATAGATCCCCTGCCAATCATGTCCCCTGCTCCAGCATCGGACCAGTGCGCGTGTCGTCTGCAAATTCAGAGGTGATGCAGGTCCCGCAGTGCTCGACAGTGGTGGATTCATCTGATGCAGTTTTCTCAGAGCTCAGCTCTGCCAGCCGCGCGGCCAGCAACAGGATCAGTTGTTCCAAGCTAGTGGATGATTTTGAAGGGGCAAATGGAGAAGATATCAATTATCTGTTAGCCAACTTTGTTGGTGATGCAGCGCGCTGGGGGATTCAAGTTTCTCCAGGGCCGTAGCCGTGCGAAAATTCAAAAGCAGAAAGGGGGCAGGTGGAAGACAACTCACCTGGTGCCATGCCTCGTAAGCTTGATGACTCGGCGGAAGATTTCCACCGTCAGCTGTGGTTGCCTATAAAAGAAGGCGAAGAGAAAAACCCTAGCATATCCAAGAATCCCTCCCTCTCCAACCCTGTCGCCGCCAACAAGCAGGGAGTGATGGCAGACGGGGGCCGGGGGCGGGGACGAAACAAGAAGCAAGGAGGGCGCGGGGACAACTATGGGAAGTAGCCGCAGGACCAACACCTGATGCATCCGCCTCCGGGCCAGCCCCCGCAGTTCTTTGGGTATGGCTTTCAAGGAGCGCCACCACCGTGGAACTTCCATTGTCAATTCCCCCCCGCCGTACCCGCAACAGCAATGGGGGGCGGGCCACCGCAGCAATGGTTTGGCCCTACTCCTCCTCAGCAAGGTACGCTGTCAGATCAAGGTCCCCCTGGTGCTACCTCGGATCACAGCAACAATTCGACCGGGGGGCAGAGCAGCTCGAAAAATCAGTACAAGCAGAAGAAGAAGCTAGACATGCCCTCTGCTTCAACATCTGTAGGTCTCATGTGGTACTCTCAGGTTGTTTGTTATGGCTATGGTGAGCCCGGGCATCATGTGGACAAGTGTGACAAGCCAAGAAGCTGTTTTATTTGCAAGATGGTCAATCACAAGGTGGAAGCTTGCCCAATCAGGAAGAAAGCCCATGCATCTGCCAGATATGTGGGGAGTGCTGCCCCAGGGCTTGGTTTCTACCACGCTAATGCTCCAGATGTCAACTCTCAACATCATGGAGGGCTGAAAAATGTGGGCATTGTGTTAGTAGAAACTGGAGAAGTGTCTATAAACAAGAGCTGGCCAAGGAATTTGCTGACTTATACAAAACCAACTGGCCATGGCCAATCAATGCTCTGGATGATTGGACCTTCTTGGTCAAATTTTCTCCAGAGATTGATGTGGAGCAAGATGCTGGCTACCCTTATTTTGGTCTGAAGAAAGAAAATGTAGTGGTTAATGTTGAGGTCTGGAAAGGCAATGTGGAGGCCGAGGATGATTTACATGAAGTGTGGATCAAAATCAGGAAAATGAACCCAAAGTGGTGTGATTTGAATATGTTGGACTAGATCACATCTACCCTGGGTGTGCTAGTGGATGTTGATTGGCAGCATTACTTTCAGTCGTTCTATGAAACAATTAGGGTCAAGATCTCCTGCAAGGACCCTTCCAAGATCCCAGAAGAAAGAATGTTTGGCATAAAAGGCAAAATTTATAGATTCTTGATTGAAGTGGAACCAACTCCTAACAATGCAGAGATTGATGCTGATATTGACCCTGCTGCAGCTAATCAAATTTCCATGGGCTCTGAGAACAGAGGGGATAAGTCCACTAATGGCAGATCCCAGTCTGGTTCCAGGACTGGCTCTGACTCTGGTTCTCTCACTGGTAATGGAAGCACCAATCCAAGGCCACAACCCCTAGGATGCAATCACCCCTTGGAGGATACTGCTACCCCAACTTCAATGCTGAAGGAACACCTACCAGAGTCCCAGTACTCTCCAAGGATCAAGGCTCTTGAACTCTTGCTCAACTCTGATCAGGGGGAATCAGCTAGGTTCAACCTCTTGAGAGAGATGGAGCTGATGGATGAGGATGAAGACCTAGAGGAGGAACTGAATGATGGATATACAATGGCAGAAATGGAGGAAGATATCAATGCAGACTCTGAATACCCAAATGTCAATACTCAGTTTGATCTTGACTTCCCTGTGCTGTTAGGAGAGGTGGGTGACAAAACTTCTAAATGGGGCCCAGTTCAAGCTGTTCGGACGAGTGCTAGAGTAGTTGGGGATAAAAGGACTATAATTGAGAAAGCTCAACAGCTGAAAGAGGTACAAAACTTGGAAGTACAGAAAGGGCAAGGTAAAAACAACGCTCCCTACTCCTTGTTTAACAACCCCTCTTTCCTCAATGTTGTTGCTAAAGTAGGAATAGATATTGATTTACCTAGTTCTAGTCCTTTGTCTCTTAGTTTAACAGTTGATGAGAATGACACTAACAAAAACATAGCTGTGGGCCATGTTGATGGTAATTCCAATTTAGATAGCACACCTATGAATGTTGTTAATGCAGATCCTCAATCTAGCCCCAATGAGGGTTTGTGGTCTTTAGTTTACAAACATAGAAGGGGCAAGCACCCCAAAACTAAGGTTATTCAATTAATGCTCTTTTCTGGAATGTGAGGGGCATTAATACCCCTGGTAGGAAGCCTCTCATCATAGATACTATTAACAAAACTCATACAACAATCCTACGTTTCCAAGAGACCAAGAAAGAGGATTTTCACACCTCATACTTGAAATCCCTGGTAGGAGTTAGAGATTTTGAATGGCATCACCTCCCATCAAAAGTCTCTGCTAGAGGCATCCTGATGGGGGTTGATTTAGAGGTTTTTGAAGTAATTTCCTGGTCACACCTAGATTTTTCTATCAGCTGTCTTTTAAAGCTTAGATCTAATGATCAAACTTTTAGGGTGGTGACTGTTTATGGCTCACCTTATGATGAAGGTAAGGAAGCCTTTCTCTCTGAACTACACACCCTGTTTGTTGACAATCATGTTCCCACCTTAATTGGTGGTGACTATAATTTAGTCAGGAAGGCTAGTGATAAGAGCAATGGTGTCATTAATCATAGATGGAGTACCAGCTTTAATGCCTGGATTGAGATTTGGGGGCTCTTAGAAATTAAGCTCTCTAGTAGAAAATTCACCTGGGCTAATAATCAGGTAGACATTATTATGTCTACTATTGACAGACTATTCTGTGATACTGACATGGATAAGTTGTTCCCCCTAGCTTCTTGTAGAGCCCTACCTAGCTAGATGTGGTAGTGACCACACTCCCTTGCTTTGGAACTCTGGTGTGGACTTTCAGCCTAAGAAAAGTAGTTACAAATTTGAGAAATGGTGGCTCTTAAGATCAGATTTTGATGCACTGGTCCATAAGGTGTGGACTGAGTACAACAAAACTGGTTCTCCCCTAGATGATTGGCAGGGGGAAATTAGGAAGCTTAGAAGAGTCACCAAGGGATGGAGCTCTAATGAGGAGGCAAACCTTAGGAGATACAAAAGAATTCTTATAGCTAATTTTGATACACTAGATGTTAAGGCAGAAACCTCTGATCTCTCTAAATCTGAGTACTCCAGGATGAAATTCATCCAAACTGAACTTCAGAAAATCTGGATTAAAGAGGAAACAAAAGCCAAACAAACATCCAGACACAGAGAGATCAAGGAAGGGGATAGGAATACTGCTTACTTTCAGGCAGTAGCTAACCAGAGAAGGAGAAAAACCTTGATCCACTCTCTGGATAGCCCTAATGGGCCTGTTACTGACATTAAAGGCATGTTGAATATTGCCAGTGACTTCTATAAGTATCTCTTTAAAAAAGAACCTAGTAGTGGCTTCAATATTAGTAATGATTTTTTCTCCACTGATGAAATGGTTACTCAAGATGAAAATGACAGTCTAGAATCCCCTTTTTCTGAAGAGGAGGTCAAAAAAGCTGTGTTTGAATCTTACCCAGATGGTGCCCCTGGCCCTGATGGGATCCCTTTTTGTTTTTACCAACACTTCTGGGAGTTGATCAAAAATGACCTTTTGGCCATGTTTGAAGAATTCCACAAAGGCACTCTTGATGTCTATATGTTAAACTTTGCAATGCTCACCTTAATTCCTAAGGAGCCTGATGCTACCACCATGAAAAAATTCAGACCCATTAGTATGATTAATTGTAGTTTCAAAATCTATTCCAAGGTCCTTACTAATAGATTAGCCAAAATTCTGCAAAGACTGATTGCTAGCAACCAGTCTGCCTTCCTGAAAGGCAGATATATCCTTGAGAGTGTAGTAACTGCTCATGAAGTGCTACATAAAGTGCACTCTGGCAAGAAACAAGGGCTTGTTTTAAAGCTTGACTATGAAAAAGCCTTTGATAAAGTAGACCTAGATTTTTTAGCTGACCTCCTAAAAAAGAGAGGCTTTGGGAACAAATGGTTACATTGGATCCACCAGCTCACTCATGATGGCTCTGTTGGAGTCAAAATGAATAATGTAGAAAGTGATTTCTTCTTGGTTGGGAAAGGCCTCGGGCAAGGAGACCCAATCTCACCTCTTCTTTTTTAATTTGGTAGTGGATGTCCTTACCAAAATGCTAACTAAAGCAGTAGGCCATGACTTGATCTTTGGCCTCTGTCTCGAGGTTTGCCCTGGTGGGATCATCTGTTTGCAGTATGCGGATGACACTATCCTTTTTCTTAACAATAATATCACTTAGGCTGACAACCTTAAAACAGTCCTTACCTGCTTTGAGCAGGTCTCTGGTATGAGAATCAACTATAGTAAAAGTGAACTCATACCCATTAATATTGAGGATTCTGTTTTTCAAGATTTTCTAGCTGTGTTAGAGTGTAGTGGAGGTTCTTTTCCCATTAAATACCTGGGGATTCCCCTCCATCATGACAAACTTAGGAGAGAGGATATCCAAACACTCATAGACAAAATCCTGAAAAGAACTGCAGGTTGCATAGGGAAACTTCTCTCCTACAAAGGGAGGCTTGTTCTCATCCAGGCTTGCCTTGCTAGCATCCCTCTCTATTTGCTCTCCTTCTTCAAATTCCCCAAATGGGATATTGAACTGATTAACTCCCATATGGCCAACTGCCTGTGGGATGATTTTGAAGGTCATAGAAAACTCCACCTAGCTAACTGGAGGCTAGTTTGCATGAAAAAAGAATTTGGAGGTCTGGGCATCCCAAACCTACAAGATACCAATTTATGCTTGTTAGGCTCTTGGGTTAAAAGGTACTATGAAGGAGAGGGTAAGTCTTGGATGCTGGTCATTGACCATAAATATCTAGCTGGTAGACCTAATATTATGCCACCGGCTCGACCCCCAAAACTTCCAGATTTTGGAAAGGGGTGAAATCCACTTCCAGGCCTTGAAGTTTGGATATAGATGGAAAGTTGGGAATGGGTATAGAATTAGATTCTGGAAGGACACCTGGTTCGGTACATCCCCTTTGGCTGTCCAGTACTGGTCGGTCTACTCCATTTGCAATGAGCAAACTAAAAGCATTAGAGAAGTTTGGGATGGCCATCAGCTCAAATTGTCCTTTAGGAGGATTTTTGACAGTAAGCTCATGGAACAATGGTACCAACTCATTGAGATTGCTGGGAGCATTACACTTACAAATGAGATTGATTCTCTGATTTGGCAGTTTGAGAGCAAAGGCCAGTACTCAACTTGCTCCATGTACTATGTTATTAATTTTAGAGGGGTCCAACCTATGTTCATTCCTAGTGTTTGGAAGCTTAGGGTTCCCCCTAAAATTCATGTTTTCCTTTGGTTGCTTGCTAATAATAAACTTATGACTAGGGATAACCTTAGAAAGAGACATATCATCAAGTCGCTTGATTGTGTGTTTTGCACTGAACCAGAATCAATCTCCCACCTTTTGTTTGATTGTGTGGTAGCTAGACAAATCTGGTTCTGTGTCAAAGAGCACTTCAAGGTGGAAATTGGGACCTCCTTTGAATCTGTCGCCAGATTCTGGGTCTCCAACAAAAAAAATTCTGCTCTAAATACTGTTAATGCAGTAGTACTTTGGGATCTCTGGAAAACCAGAAATTCCTTTATTTTTTACAACAACGTCTGGATTTCTATTAAATAGGTACTGAGGCTGGTCCTGAGAATGATCAAAACCTGGTATGTTCTCTCCCCAGAACAGAGTGGGATAAGGCTGGAGGCCTTCGCGGGGCACCTGACACGCTTCATCCGGCGTCCCCTGAGGATTTCATGTGGCTGACCTCGCGCCCAAACCACTGGAACAAGCTTAAGATCTCCGATGCCGGCACCTTCCTCACCTCTCCTGTCAAGAAAAGGGACACTGAGGTTGTTTCCATGCTGTCAAGCCCCATCTCCACTCTCTCGGCATGCTGGTCACCACAAGCGACTGCGGCTCCCCCGATGAAGACAAGGAAGGCTACCTTGAGGCTCACATGTGGATAGCCGATGTAGTCTGCATGTAGGTTAAGCGTGTTGAAGAGTGGTTTTGCGTTATTTGGTTATTCACATTTGTACAAAATTGTGGCTTAGTTCTTTTCCGTTTTATTTTGCTGAACTGCTCCTCTCAGTGAGCTGCTGTAAGACTTTCTCTGTGGTTTCATTTTGGAAATGGAACCGGGGAGGTAGCTCCCTGTTCTTCTAAAAAAATGCTTGCTATTTCAGATCTCCCTTCATCTCGACCACAAATCATCCACCAGCTAAGCATCCATTTCAACTATGCACTCGTCTAGCGAACCAACAAATAGCAGTCCCAGCGCGACCAAATTTGATGTTTTGACCCTTCCGCTAAAGTTAAGCCAGATCTGACCCAGATTCAAAAACATTTCAGGATCTGACCCTTTTCCTACCGCCGGGCAACTCGGCGGTAGGGTATACCAACCTATCGCCAATGCCTCTGGCGGTAGGCAACTTATCCACGTCAGTGTAGTGCACCCATACTGCCAAATAGGCCGGCGGTAGCCTGTGCAACCCTACCGTTGCCCAGCGGTAGGTGGGTACAAACATTGTATTTGATACTTGGAATTTTTTTACGGTAGGGCATGCGCCCCTACCGCCAAGGGCCTCGGTGGTAGGAAGTTATACCCTAGCGTCGAGGTGCCCGACAGTAGGAAAAAGTCAGATCCCGAAATGTTTTCGAACCAGGATCAGATCTGGCTTAACTTTCGCAAAAAGGTCGAAACACCAAATTTGTCCAACCACTCCCTCCCAAAGCCACCACGCTCCCCTCGCCCCCACTTCATCCCCACACTGCATCTTCTTCTTCCCCACGAAAGAAGGGGTTCCCAGGACTGGATCTCAAATCAACAAAGCTGCCATGGCAGATGAATCAAGGTCTAAACTGGCGCAAACTAGAGCAGTGCATGCGGAAAAAAAAGAGGAAGCAGAGAGGCATACCAGGGAGCACCATCAGGAATAAAAAAAGTGAGTTTATTCTCCCCTCTAGATACTCCCTCCTTCACTTTCCCCTTTCCTCCTCTCTGGAACACCTTCAAAGCTTCTTCGTAGTTTCATGGAGAAGAAACAGAGAACAAAAAGAGGTGCATCTGGTGTCTGTGCAGAGTTAACACTTTTTCATGCAACTAAACCATGGAACAAGCCAACTTTTGCCTCATTGTGTGCAACAAAAAAAGGAAAAACACAAACATGTAGGGAGTAGATGCAGAGAGAAAAACGAGGTGGTGTTAGAAGGGAATAGAGAGGGATTGGCGGAATATGATGGATGTTGTATTGAGCCTCTCGGGCAGTTTATATAGAGTACGAGGCTTGGAGGGCAAGAAGCCTCTCCTAGAGATAAGGCAGGAGATGATTACAAATCATAGTCTACCATATACAGAGATATGCTTATATACTCTAACATCCCCACGCAGTCGTAGCGGTAGCATCGCAGACAACAGGAGCATCGCAGACGGTCAGACTGGAGAGAATAGCAGCCGACGGGCTGACATCCCCCACAGTCGCAGCGGGAGCGTCGTGGATGGTGTCACGTCGTGGACGCATAGACTGTAGAGGAAGCCGACGAGTTGCTCAAGCGAGGTGATAGCCGTTTGTGCCATTGTCGAAGTAGTCAAGAGCGTGGGTGGTGTAGCCGTGGACAAGGTAGCCGTGCGAGGGACGCCGTGGTCGATGTCGAGTCAGGTTGGCCGATGTCGAGGTAGTCGTCATGGAGCCGCGGGTGCATGGAGGCGCCATGTTAGTCATGGGCACAGTGGTGTCGAGGTAGTGGTGTGTCGGGAAGAAGACGGTCTTGACGAGGCGTTGCGCTGGGTTTGCTGTGGCACCCCGGCTCAGAGGGAACCAAAACGCCCCGTATTCCAGCCCAGAGACAAGTCTTCTGGAATACGGCACTGTTGGCATAGAACAAATCATCTCTTTATTTCTATGGATAAGGTTACAAAGGTACATGGATTACATCGGCACGGCGATGCCATGCCTGTTTAGGGTAGCTCTATGCTAACAGTGGATCAACCTAAGGAAGCGGAGTAGCCCTTGGCAGCGAAACAATGACGACGGTGATGGACTCCACTCCGCAGGGACTCTGGCTGGAACGCGTATCCTAGCTCGCAAGCTCGGAATCCTCAAACAAGCAAGCAAACATGGCATGACCTGCAAACTGGCATGACACGCCAGGTGAGTACTTTGAATGTACTCGCAAGCTCACAGCAACCAAAGCAATCAAGACAAGCAACAGCATGGCATTAACAGGTTAAATAGGTGTAGACATGATGATGCTAGCATGGCATGGCATATGAGCATGATGACACCACATGCAACAGGTTAAAACTATCATTGTGCAACTTACTCTGTTCTGAGCTTACCTTGTAACCACCGTATGTAAGAACTTACCAACGAGTGTGCCACATGATAACCTCAGGACCAACCAAACTTGGTATTACAATACCGTAGTGATAACATGATCAGAAGGAGCTTGATCTTTACCCGAGATCACCACGTAACACCATCAACCAAATCCGGTATCCCTGATACCGCGGTGATCCTCTCATGATTACGATCAACCAACGTCGGTATCCTCGATACCACGGTGATCCTCACGCGATCACATAAAGATCAACCAACTTCTTTCTCAGCGAACCGGGTTGTTATAAGCAAGTTTATTATACTGTTGACCCATAGTGTGTCCTACTACGAACTGTGCCCATATCCGAGGACGCGGCTATCGATAGGTTATACACTCTGCAGACGTTAGTACACTGTACCCACACCACGGAACTCATGGCCTCGTGCTCCCATTCGGGTGGACCAATGATGTCCCGACAAAACCCAATCTATTGCATGGCACTCTCCCGGTCACTCCGACAAACTCCCCTTTGGGCTATGTCATGGGTGACCCCTGTGTCCTTCCGACACCTGCCATCGTCGTGGCCAAACAAAACTGTCCCAAATGGGGACCTGAGCTCAATACCAAAACTGGGTTCACAAGGTTATAGCCGCCTACCAGGCCAGGGTAGCACGCACTCATAACCTTCCCTGGTTGGAGGTACCAGCGAGAGGCATGACAATAGACCGAATTAGGGCTGCCCCATCCCAGCAAGTGTGGTTGCACTGGTGAGCTTGATTCGGTCCGCACTATGACTCAGCCAACAGGTGTTCAAGTTTGATTACATCTGATTTAACTTAAATGATGATGTACTGAGTCATGATAACATGATGAAATCATATTGCATATGAACATGATATAACCAAAGCAGGGATGGGAAGCATACTATCTGGATCATAGCATCAACAACATGCAAGCATTTAAACAGCTGAATGCAGACGAGCATGGTGAGCATGAACAACATCAGTATGTCCATAACAACAAATAAAGAAACATGCAGACATGTCATCATCCTAGTATGAACTACTGCAAATATTGACCATAAACATAATGCACCAATAAGTACTTGATAACTAGCATGACTCATGAGCATATAAATATTAACATGCACACATTAAATAACTAATCACGTATGAACCATGGCTACTGCAAATCCGTCATGCAAATGGCTGTCGTGGCTTGCCTTGTACCAAGGATGTGGAAAGAGTACTCCTGGTCCTCAAAACAATCTGAAAAGCATTTTTCAAAGCAATTTTTTTAATCATCACATAAAGCATTTTCCATTGTCTAGAAATTCTAGACAGCAGAGGAAAATACCAAAATTTTATAGAAAATAAAGGAGCTCATAAGAAAAATAATGCAAAAAGAATGAACTCATTTGGAGTTATGGTTTAAAAGATATTCATGGTCAAAGTGCAGTCAAATTTTTGGATTTATTTGAATTAAACAGAAAAACCCCGGGGAGGCCACGTCGAAGACGTAAACCAGCCGGGCGTCTCCACTTGCGTACCCCTTCGGGCGCAACTGGGTCGCCGACATGTGGGGCTCGCCTGTCATAATTGAAGGGAGGGAGAGAGAACAGAGGGATGGCGGCGCTCACCGGCGATGTTCACCGGCGTAGAGACGGCGGCGAGGCTGGGAGATAGCGGGGATGGATCGGGCAGACGAAGACTAGCACTCCCGTACCCATGGCTCCTCGAACAGTGGCCGGACGGTGTCGCCCACTCCGACTCAGGCGGCGACGAGCTACGGTGGCCGATCGGTCCGGTGATTCCGATGAGCTTTTGGGCAGAGGAGAGGCTGGGGAGGGGCAGTGGAACTCCACGAGCTCGACGGTGGTCTCAATTGGGCTTGGGGTGGACGGAGGCGAGAGGGAGAGGCAGAGCGGCGGAGCTCCTTGCCGGAGATGGGGCAAGAGAGCTGCCTAGCTCTGCTTCCGGGCGCAGGGGAGGCGATTGAGAGGGAGAGGAGTGGAGTGGGTGAGGAGAGACGAGGCCGGGAGGGCCTTATATAGGGGAACGGAGGATGGGCGAGCCAGATCCCGCCACGGTTGCGCTGGCACGTCGAGGACGGCGAGCTGGCAGCTGCGCTGGCCGTCGTGGCGTGGCTGAGTGTGACGCCCCCGACTCAATCGTACACTAATCATACACGCAAACGTGTACGATCAAGATCAGGGACTCACGGGAAGATATCACAACACAACTCTAAAAATAAATAAGTCATACAAGCATCATAATACAAGCCAGGGGCCTCGAGGGCTCGAATACAAGTGCTCGATCATAGACGAGTCAGCGGAAGCAACAATATCTGAGTACAGACATAAGTTAAACAAGGTGCCATAAGATGGCTAGCACAAACTGGAATACAGATCGAAGAGGCGCAGGCCTCCTGCCTGGGATCCTCCTAAACTACTCCTGGTCGTCGGCGGCGGCCTGCACATAGTAGTAGGCACCCTCGGTGTAGTAGGGGTCATCGAAGGTGGCGTCTGGCTCCTGGGCTCCAGCATCTGGTTGTGACGTCCGAGAAGAATGGAAAAAGGGGGAAAAGAGGGAGCAAAGCAACCGTGAGTACTCATCCAAAGTACTCGCAAGCAAGGATCTACACTACATATGCAATGGTATCAATGAAATGGTAGTATCTGTGGACTGAACTGCAGAATGCCAGAATAAGAGGGGGATAGCTAGTCCTATCGAAGACTACGCTTCTGGTAGCCTCCATCTTGAAGCATATAGAAGAGAGTAGCTGGTAAGTTCACCAAGTATCATCGCATAGCATAAACCTACCCGACGATCCTCTCCTCGTCGCCCTGTGAGAGAGCGATCACCGGGTTGTATCTGGCACTTGAAAGGGTGTGTTTTTTTAAGTATCCGGTTCTAGTTGTCATAAGGTCGAGGTACAACTCCGGGTCGTCCTTTTACCGAGGGACACGGCTATTCGAATAGATAAACTTCCCTGCAGGGGTGCACCACATTACCCAACACGCTCGATCCCTCTGGCCGGGCACACTTTCCTGGGTCATACCCGGCCTCGGAAGATCAACACGTCGCAGCCCTACCTAGGCCTAACAGAGAGGTCAGCACGCCGGTCTAAATCCTATGCGCGCAGGGGTCTGGGCCCATCGCCCATTGCACACCTGCATGTTGCGTGGGAGGCCGGAGAGCAGACCTAGCAACCTCCATTACAAAGGAAGTCACGTTACGCGGTCCAACCCGGCGCGCGCCGCTCAGTCGCTGACGTCTAGGAGGCTTCGGCTGATACCACGACGTCGAGTACCCATAACTGTTCCCGCGTGGTGGTTAGTGCGTATAGGCTCGTAGCCAGACTCAGATCAAATACCCAATCTCGTTAAGCGTGTTATTTTGAAGTAACCGCGGACGCCGACTAGGACCAGACCCACCTGTCTCCTAGGTGGTCACAACCTGCCCTGTCGCTCCGCCACAAAGTAACACTCGGGGGCCGTCGGGAACCTAGGCCCACCTCTACCTGGATGGAACCACCTGCCCCTTCAGCCCCCATCTCCGAACAGAAACATAGGTAATGTAAAAGTATATAGTATATGTACCCGTGATCACCTCCCTAAGTGATCACGGCCCAGTAGTATAGCATAGCAGACGGACAAGAGTGTAGGGCCACTGATGTAATTCTAGCAACCTATACTAAGCATTTTATGATTGCAGGTAAGGTATCAACAGTAGTAGCAAAGACAGGCTATGCAGCAGAATAGGATTAACCGAAAGCAGTAACATGCTACACTACTCTAATGCAAGCAGTAGAGAGAAGGAATAGGCGATATCGGGTTGATCAAGGGGAGGGGGGCTTGCCTGGAAGCTGTGTCGAGAGAGAAGGGTCGTCGACGTAGTAGTCGTTCACGGCAGCGTCGTCAGCGGTCTCAGCGTCTATCGAGAGAGAAGGAGGGGGGAGAAAACAGTAAATACAAAGCAAACAATGCTACACAAAGTATGACATGACAATATGCAGTGCCGGGGTGCTCTACTGCCTAACTAAATGATTTAGTTAATTTAGGAATTTATTCGGATTTATTTAATTAAAGTTGGGCACTATTCATTTATTGAAAGCGGTCTAAAAGTTCAATGTTCTTATAGCTAGAGGCATCTGACGGGAATACGGAGGGCGTATTCGGGTTCGTATCGAAATTCTGAGCAAGTTACATGCATAAAGTATTTTCATCGGAGTTACGAATTATTTAATATGATTTTCTAAAGTTTTTATTAATTTCTGGAATTTAATTAATTATTTAAATTAACATTATCCGAAACAGTGTTATGCTGACGTCAGCATGACATCAGCAGGCGTCCTGACACGTGGGTCCCACATGTCATAGACTGATTAGGTTAATTAGGGTTAACTAATTAATTAACATTTAATTAAACTAATTAACTAAATTAGATTAACCTAATCATGATTAATTAACTAATTAATTATTTAATTATTTAATTTTTATTATTATTTTTTTTGTTTTTTTAGGGGCTGGGCCCCATTCGTCAGCGTCACAGGGGGGTTCGGCCCCACGGGCCAGTGGCACAGGGGCGGCGGGGCCCCATCGGGCAGTGGCCCAGGGGCCATAGGCGTGCGGGTGGTGGGGCGCGGGCGCGTGCGACGGGCGCGGCGGGGGCGTGGCGAGGGCGCGGCAGCGCATGCGCGTGCAGCGGCAGGGGCGAGCGGCAGCGCGGGGCGGACGGCAGCAACGGCAGGCGCGGGGGCGCGAGGCGACGGCGGCGGTGGCGCGTTGGGTGCGGGCAGGGCGAGCGCGCGGGCTCGGGGCGGCGCGAGCAGGCGCGGGCCGGCGACAGAGGGCGCGAGCGAGCGGCGGCGAGCGAGGGGGAAGGTGGAGGCCGGGCCTCACCGTACGGTGTAGGGTACGGGCAGTGGGCGCGGGGAGGACGTCGGGGTCGGGGCTGCGACGGTGGTCGGCGACGGCGTCGGGGGCGAGGCGGCGTGTCCGGCGAGGGCGGGGCGGCGTCGGGCAACGGGGCGCGGTCGTCGAGCGCGTCGGAGGGGCGGTGCGGGGCGAGCGCGCGGGCGCTGGGCACGTCGGGCCGGCGCCCGATCCAGTTCTGGATCGGGGGGGCGAGGGGGGTGGAGAGTGGCTGTCGGTGGGTTAGGGTTCGGTGGAACAGGCCATATAGGAGGGGGGGAGCTGGGCCGGCCGGCTGGGCCTTGGCCCAGTTAGGCCGGGGTTTTCTCTTTTTCTTTTCTCTGTTTTCTTTATTCTTTTTATTTATTCATATCTCCCTGTTTAGTAAAAAGTTAGGCCTCAAAATAATTTTTGTAGAACATGGCAATTGTTCCAATAAATACTAGGCATCCTCTACCACTGTCAAAAATTGGTTTGGAGTCAAATGGATCTCACACCACTTTTATAATAATTAAAATACATTAATCCTAGCTGTTTTGGTAAAGTTTGAGCCACCTAATTAATTTATTTATTGTTGGTTACAATTTTAGAAAGGTCTCTGCAATATTTGCTATTTATTGAACATTTTAGTTTCTATGTTGGATAACTTTTATTTTCCACTTTCATTTAAATTTGAATTTGAGTTAGGAGTTGAAATGCAATATGATGCTAATGATGATTATGCACTGTTAAACATGCTGACTGGTCATTATCAAAAGTGATTACTGTGGCTAATGACATGGGGTGTTACAATTCTCCTCATCTATCAAGAATTCTCGTCCCGAGAATTAAGAGGAAGACTGAAAGAAAGTGGGGTATTCTTCTCGAAGACGATCCTCGCGTTCCCAAGTGGCCTCATCTTCAGAATGATTTGACCACTGAACCTTGAGGAACTTGATTGCCTTCTGACGTGTGCGGCGTTCAGCTTGGTCGAGAATGCGGACCGGATGCTCTTTATAGGAGAGGTCCTGTTGCAATTCGAGCACTTCATGATCCACTGCTCGGATTGGGTCCTTGAAGCAGCGGCGGAGTTGTGACACGTGGAACACATCGTGAACCTGAGAAAGGTTCGGCGGAAGCTCCAGTTGATATGCCACTTTTCCACGCTTTTCGAGAATAGTGAACGGACCAATATAGCGAGGAGCTAGCTTGCCCTTGATCCCGAAGCGGTGAGCACCCTTCATTTGTGTAACTCGAAGATAAGCCTTTTCGCCAGGTTTATAGACCATGTCTTTATGATGACGGTCATACTGACTCTTCTGACGTGACTGGGCAGTCTTGAGATTCTCACGAATGATGCGGACTTGTTCTTCGGCGTGTTGGATAATATCCGGACCGAAAAGTGGATGTTCCCCAGTTTCTGACCAGTTCAGAGGGGTTCGGCACTTTCGTCCATATAACACTTCGAAGGGGGCCATCTTCAGACTAGCTTGATAGCTATTATTAAAAGAGAACTCCGCATACGGGAGAGATTCCTCCCATTTCTTGCCGAAAGAGATAACACAAGCTCGAAGCATGTCTTCGAGAACTTGGTTGACACGTTCCACTTGCCCTTGCGACTGAGGATGAAATGCAGTACTGAATGACGGATGAGTACCCATAGCTTCTTGGAAACTTGCCCAGAATCTCGAAGTGAATAAGCTGCCACGGTCCGAACTGATTACCAGCGGAATACCGTGAAGTGAAACAATTCTGGACATGTAGAGAGTTGCAAGCTGACTAGCAGTGATCGTTTCTTTGACCGCCAGAAAATGTGCAACTTTAGAGAGTCGATCAATGATGACAAGGATAGCATCATTACCTTTCTGCGATTTGGGAAAACTAGTGACGAAGTCCATTTCAACATGGTCTCATTTCCATTCAGGAATAGAGATAGGTTGTAGAGTTCCAGCAGGTCTTTGATGTTCTGCTTTGATTCGACAACAAACGTCACATTCAGCAACATAACGAGCAATGTCTTGCTTCATATTAGACCACCAGAATTTTGGACGGACATCTTGGTACATCTTGGTGCTACCGGGATGAATAGACAGAGGCGTTTCATGAACTTCTTTCATAACCTTCTGAGCCATATCCAGGTTGTCTTCCGTAGGGACCACTATTCGACCTTTAAAGAATAAGGTGTCATCATCTTCAAGGGTGAAGCACGAGGGCCTTCCTGCCGCGAGGTAGCGCTTAATCTTGTGGGCTTGAGAGTCATACTTCTGCAGTGTCTTGATGCTGCCCAAGAGATCTGGTTCGACAGCCAGGGTATTGAGGGAACCCTGGGGAACAACACGGAGGTTCATCTTGCGGAACTCTGGAAGAGGGGGAGCGAGTGCTCCAGGAGGAACAATATGGAGGTTCAGCTTTCTGAATTCTTCAACAAGCAAGGGTTGAACTTTGTGAACCTGGAGGTGGTTGCAATATGACTTACGGCTCAAGGCATCAGCCATTACATTAGCCTTGCCTAGTGTATAGGAAATACCCAAGTCAAAGTCTGCAACAGTCTCCATCCATCTCTGCTGACGGAGGTTCAGGTCTGGCTGAGTAAACAGATACTTTAGACTTTGGTGGTCGGTGAAGATCTCGCAACGATTACCGAGAAGGTAATGTCGCCACTGTTTCAGTGCATGTATGATAGCAGCAAGCTCAAGGTCGTGAACTGGGTAGTTCTCTTCGTGAGGGCGCAATTGACAGGATGCATAGGCAATCACTTTGCGCTCTTGCATTAGGACACAGCCTAATCCTTGACGGGAAGCGTCGGAGTAAATGATGAAGTCCTTCTTAGTATCAGGTGGAGCAAGCACTGGGGCAGAAGTCAACTTGTCCTTGAGTGCCTGGAAACTTTCCTGACATTTGTCTGTCCATTGGTACTTGACGCCCTTATGCAATAGGTTAGTCAGAGGCCTGGCGATCTTGGAGAAGTTCTCGACGAATCGACGACAATAGCTGGCGAGACCGAGAAAACTCCTGACTTGCTTGATGTTCTTCGGAGGAGTCCAATCAAGAATAGCCTGAACTCGCTCGGGGTTGACGGCAATACCATCCTTGGAGATGACATGCCCAAGATAAGTTACTTCGGGAAGCCAGAATTCACACTTGGAATACTTAGCATAGAGTTGATGCTCTCGAAGCTTCTCCAGGACAAGACGAAGATGTTCAGCATGCTCTTCTTTATTCCTGGAGTACACAAGGATATCATCCAGATAAACCACGATGAACTTGTCGAGGTATTCCATGAAGATATAGTTCATCAAACGAGAGAAGGTGGCTGGAGCATTGGTTAAGCCGAATGACATGACAGTGTACTCATATGAACCATATCGAGTCACGAATGCGGTCTTTGGGATATCCTCTTCACGAACACGGATCTGGTGGTATCCCAACCTTAAGTCGAGTTTGGAGAACACTGATGAGCCAGCTAGTTGATCATACAGATCATTGATCCGGGGAAGAGGATATTTGTTCTGAATGGTAGCTTGGTTAATAGGACAGTAGTCTTGGACCAATCGGTTTGTCCCATCCTTCTTCTTGACAAAGAGGGAAGGTGCTCCCCAAGGAGAGCAACTTGGGCGAATGAAACCACTGCGAAGAGATGTGTCGATTTCCTCCTTAAGCGCAATGAGTTCATCTGGCGGCATCTTGTAGGGTCGTTTGGCTATAGGGGTGGTGCCTGGTTTCAAGTCGATGATGAATTCGACAGCTCTAGCAGGGGGAATCCCTGGAAGTTCTTCAGGAAAGACGTCTTGGAATTCACGAACAACAGGAATGTTTTCAATGCCCTCGAGTGGTGCAGCGTTCAATGCGTTCAACGCATAAAGCCTTGCCTCGGCATTCTGAACCAGACAAGCGTTGTAGCTTATTATTTCATCGGAAGGGTGTAGCAGATGGACGGTCTTAGTGGCGCAAACTATAGAAGCAGTATGCGCTTTCAACCATTCCATTCCCAGAATGAGATCAATGCTACAGGACTTCAGTGCGATGGGAGAGACAAGGAATTCCAGTCCTTCGATTTCAACGGGGACGTCCTTGCAAAACATGGAGGTTCGACATTGGCCCGCAGGGGTGTGTACTAATAGCGAAGCGTTCATGTCATCACATTTAATGTCGTGCAAGCATGCAAAATCTTCCGACATGAATGAATGCGATGCACCTGTATCAAATAAAACGGATGCTGGTACTGAATTTACGAGGAGTGTACCCATCACAGTAGCAGGCTGGTCTCGAGCTTCATTGAGATCAACGTGGTTGGCATGAACACGACCATAAGACTTGGCATTGTTGTTGCGGGGCTGGTTGCTTCCACGGCCAGCTGCAGGAAGAGCCAGTTGATTCTGGTTCTGATAGCAGTTCCTGGCAAGGTGACCTGGTTGACCACACTTGTAGCACAGACCATTATTGGGGGTGGGAGCAAGAGCTTGGGGTGGTGCAGCTGGAAGTCTTGGCTGCCTGGGCGGTGGAGGAGGCAGACGCGGTGCAGCATAAGACTGCCTTGGAGCAGGTGCATTTGGACGGTACATGCTATTCGGGATCCAGATCTTACGCTTCTGCGAGGGCGGGCCCGAAGATGAGCCCGTGTCACGGTTGCGCCTGTGAGAGCGCTGGTGTTCCTGCAGACCAGTTTCAACATTGATGGCCTTGTTCACCAAGGTGGCGAAATCGGGAAAGTCATGCACTAGCAGTGCGAGCTTGATGTCAGCTTGAAGGCCATCACGGAACTTCTCATGTCTGCGTGCATCAGTTGCAATGTCTTCTTTAGCATAGCAGGATAAGTCCAGAAACTCCCGCTGATAAGCTTCCACAGTTTTGTTGCCTAGGGTGAGGTTGCGGAATTTGCGCTTCTTCCGGTCCATGATTCCCTGTGGGATGAAGCGGGCACGGAAAGCAGCTTGAAAGTCTGGCCAGGTGATGATCGCTCCAACCGGCAGAGTACGCCTGTGGCTGTCCCACCATTGAGCAGCAGGTCCCTTCAGAAAGAAGGAAGCAAAGGTGACATAGCTGGTAGGGGCTACATCAGCAGACTCCATCTCATAGGTGATGTCACGGAGCCAGTCATCAGCATCCAGAGGCTGAGTTGAGCTGCGGTACATGGTTGGGTTGAGGCGTATGAAATCCTGCAGAGTTATTTGGGCTGGCTGCTGGTTCATATTGGGGCGCGGGAACTGAGCCATCATATTCTCCATGAACTGGCGGTTCAGCTCGAACTGTTGGATCATACCAGCCATATACTCAGGCGGTGGTGGGGCGTTGCCACCACGACCACAACCACCTGGTCTAACCATCCTGCTAATATATAACAGGGGTAGTTCAGCATTGAGAAATTTGCAAAGACAAGAATCATTCTTGGTGAAACATGCATAATGAAAGGAGCACAATAGATACTACATAGTAGTTGGCATATCTTACAAAAGGGATCATGCATAGAGTTCAGTACATAAGACTAATGACATCATAGGCGGCACGCAGGCTCGCGGTGAATGCATCTAATACTAATGAGCAAGACTACATCAGTCCCAGGAGGAACTGTGGAGGTAGGTGTAGCCTGACAGCTGGTAGTGACGCGACGGGAAGTCCTCCATGTCAGTAGCCTGCGGTCCGTGAACACTCTGGTGTAGAACCCGACGTCCAGGTGGCAAAAGAGGACCAAGTGCGGGAGTGTAGCCTCCCACATCTGGCCAACCGACACCCTGGGGCATCACGGTCCTGAATGGGTAGATCGCAGATCGCGGCAGCTCACCAGATCAGACAAAGGGGTGCAACAGCGTCAAAGCACTGTAAAGGTGCTGACGGGTGGTGTACAACTCGTGGCGAAGAGCTCGGTTAGCTCGATCCAGCCCATCAGCATGCAGAACCAGGTTCTGATGGTGGAAGGGCTCTCAGGTGACGGTGGAGTAGGCAGCAGTGTAATATCCCTCCGCACCATCGTCAGATGTGATAGCAACGTGCCTGAAAGGGGAAGTGTCCAACGCCCGATACTCTCCAAGAAGACGTGTCAGAGCTGCATAAGCAGCATCGTGGACTGCCATATCGATGGTCACTCCAACACCATGAGCGGTGTGCAGCACAGTAGTGGAGTCATACTCCCGAGAGTAGAGGTGGACGATGGCACGGTACTGCTCCTGGTTAAAGTCCTGGTACTGCTCGTACACGGTGTACTCAGGGTGCCAGCGATAACCCAGATAGGTCATCATCTCAGCTAACACAGCAGGTGAACCCTGGACACCAATGGCCGCCGTGTGGCGCACGACCTGCCTCGTGGGTTCCATCTGAAAACAAAGATGTTTCAAAGGAGTCATATGACAGTGTGGATATCGTCCAAAATACTATTCTAAGGAATATCTATGGCTTATCCAACTTTGGGGTGAATGTGGTCACGGGATCCTAATATTAGTGTTAGTAAATTTATTTAACCCGAGTAGAAGAGAGTTCAGAGTCCCGGAGTAAAGAACGAGTAGTAAAAGATCCTAATACCACCCAATGGCGACGTGGGCCCGTAAGACACACAGCCATGTTAGTAAAACAGTTTTCTTTGTCTAGACTCAACTTCGGCCAAGGAGTGTGGAAGGGGGGTTCCTACAGGCAGTCGGCTCTGATACCAACTTGTGACGCCCCCGACTCAATCGTACACTAATCATACACGCAAACGTGTACGATCAAGATCAAGGACTCACGGAAAGATATCACAACACAACTCTAAAAATAAATAAGTCATACAAGCATCATAATACAAGCTAGGGGCCTCGAGGGCTCGAATACAAGTGCTCGATCATAGACGAGTCAGCGGAAGCAACAATATCTGAGTACAGACATAAGTTAAACAAGGTGCCATAAGATGGCTAGCACAAACTGGAATACAGATCGAAGAGGCGCAGGCCTCCTGCCTGGGATCCTCCTAAACTACTCCTGGTCGTCGTCGGCGGCCTGCACGTAGTAGTAGGCACCCTCGGTGTAGTAGGGGTCATCGAAGGCGGCGTCTGGCTCCTGGGCTCCAGCATCTGGTTGCGACGTCCGAGAAGAATGGAAAAAGGGAGAAAAGAGGGAGCAAAGCAACCGTGAGTACTCATCCAAAGTACTCGCAAGCAAGGATCTACACTACATATGCAATGGTATCAATGAAATGGTAGTATCTGTGGACTGAACTGCAGAATGCCAGAATAAGAGGGGGATAGCTAGTCCTATCGAAGACTACGCTTCTGGTAGCCTCCATCTTGAAGCATATAGAAGAGAGTAGCTGGTAAGTTCACCAAGTATCATCACATAGCATAAACCTACCCGACGATCCTCTCCTCGTCGCCCTGTGAGAGAGCGATCACCGGGTTGTATCTGGCACTTGAAAGGGTGTGTTTTATTAAGTATCCGGTTCTAGTTGTCATAAGGTCGAGGTACAACTCCGGGTCGTCCTTTTACCGAGGGACATGGCTATTCGAATAGATAAACTTCCCTGCAGGGGTGCACCACATTACCCAACACGCTCGATCCCTCTGGCCGGGCACACTTTCCTGGGTCATACCCGGCCTCGGAAGATCAACACGTCGCAGCCCTACCTAGGCCTAACAGAGAGGTCAGCACGCCGGTCTAAATCCTATGCGCGCAGGGGTCTGGGCCCATCGCCCATTGCACACCTGCACGTTGTGTGGGCGGCCGGAGAGCAGACCTAGCAACCTCCATTACAAAGGAAGTCGCGTTACGCGGTCCAACCTAGCGCGCGCCGCTCAGTCGCTGACGTCTAGGAGGCTTCGGCTGATACCACGACGTCGAGTACCCATAACTGTTCCCACGTGGTGGTTAGTGCGTATAGGCTCGTAGCCAGACTCAGATCAAATACCCAATCTTGTTAAGCGTGTTATTTTGAAGTAACCGCGGACGCCGACCAGGACCAGGCCCACCTGTCTCCTAGGTGGTCACAACCTGCCCTGTCGCTCCGCCACAAAGTAACACTCGGGGGCCGTCGGGAACCTAGGCCCACCTCTACCTGGATGGAACCACCTGCCCCTTCAGCCCCCATCTCCGAACAGAAACATAGGTAATGTAAAAGTATATAGTATATGTACCCGTGATCACCTCCCGAAGTGATCACGGCCCAGTAGTATAGCATGGCAGACGGACAAGAGTGTAAGGCCACTGATGTAATTCTAGCAACCTATACTAAGCATTTTAGGATTGCAGGTAAGGTATCAACAGTAGTAGCAAAGACAGGCTATGCAGCAGAATAGGATTAACCGAAAGCAGTAACATGCTACACTACTCTAATGCAAGCAGTAGAGAGAAGGAATAGGTGATATCAGGTTGATCAAGGGAGGGGCTTGCCTGGAAGCTGTGTCGAGAGAGAAGGGTCGTCGACATAGTAGTCGTTCACGGCAGCGTCGTCAGCGGTCTCAGCGTCTATCGAGAGAGAAGGAGGGGGGAGGAAACAGTAAATACAAAGCAAACAATGCTACACAAAGTATGACATGACAATATGCAGTGCCGGGGTGCTCTACTGCCTAACTAAATGATTTAGTTAATTTAGGAATTTATTCGGATTTATTTAATTAAAGTTGGGTACTATTCATTTATTGAAATTGGTCTAACAGTTCAATGTTCTTATAGCTAGAGGCATCTGACGGGAATACGGAGGGCGTATTCGTGTTCGTATCGAAATTCTGAGCAAGTTACATGCATAAAGTATTTTCATCGGAGTTACGGATTATTTAATATGATTTTCTAAAGTTTTTATTAATTTCTGGAATTTAATTAATTATTTAAATTAACATTATCCGAAACAGTGTTATGCTGACGTCAGCATGACATCAGCAGGCGTCCTGACACGTGGGTCCCACATGTCATAGACTGATTAGGTTAATTAGGGTTAACTAATTAATTAACATTTAATTAAACTAATTAACTAAATTAGATTAACCTAATCAGGATTAATTAACTAATTAATTATTTAATTTTATTTTATTTTATTTTATTTTTATTTTTTTTAGCGGCTGGGCCCCATTCGTCAGCGTCACAGGGGGGTTCGGCCCCACGGGCCAGTGGCACAGGGGCGGCGGGGCCCCACCGGGCAGTGGCCCAGGGGCCACAGGCGTGCGGGTGGCGGGGCGCGGCAGCGCATGCGCAGGCGCGTGCGCGTGCAGCGGCAGGGGCGAGCGGCAGCGCGGGGCGGACGGCAGCAACGGCAGGCGCGGGGGCGCGATGCGACGGCGGCGGTGGCGCGTCGGGCGCGGGCAGGGCGAGCGCGCAGGCTCGGGGCGGCGCGAGCAGGCGCGGGCCGGCGACAGAGGGCGCGAGCGAGCGGTGGCGAGCGAGGGGGAAGGTGGAGGCCGGGCCTCACCGTACGGTGTAGGGTACGGGCAGTGGGTGCGGGGAGGACGTCGGGGTCGGGGCGGCGACGGTGGTCGGCGATGGCGTCGGGGGCGAGGCGGCGTGTCCGGCAAGGGCGGGGCGGCGTCGGGCGACGGGGCACGGTCGTCGAGTGCGTCGGGGGGGCGGTGCGGGGCGAGCGCGCGGGCGCTGGGCGCGTCGGGCCGGCGCCCGATCCAGTTCTGGATCGGGGGGGCGAGGGGGGTGGAGAGTGGCTGTCGGTGGGTTAGGGTTCGGTGGCCACAGGCCATATAGGAGGGGAGAGCTGGGCCGGCCGGCTCAGCCTTGGCCCAGTTAGGCCGGGGTTTTCTCTTTTTCTTTTCTCTGTTTTCTTTCGTCTTTTTTCTTTTTATTTATTCATATCTCTCAGTTTAGTAAAAAGTTAGGCCTCAAAATGATTTTTGTAGAACATGGCAATTGTTCCAATAAATACTAGGCATCCTCTACCACTGTCAAAAATTAGTTTGGAGTCAAATGGATCTCACACCACTTTCATAATAATTAAAATGCATTAATCCTAGCTGTTTTGGTAAAGTTTAAGCCACCTAATTAATTTATTTATTGTTGGTTATAATTTTAGAATGGTTTCTGCAATATTTGCTATTTATTGAACATTTTAGTTTCTATGTTGGATAACTTTTATTTTCCACTTTCATTTAAATTTGAATTTGAGTTAGGAGTTGAAATGCAATATGATGCTAATGATGATTATGCACTATTAAACATGTTGACTGGTCATTATCAAAAGTGATTACTGTGGCTAATGACATGGGGTGTTACACTGAGGTAGACGTGAGCGCGCAGAGGTGACGGGACGCATGCGGAGCCATTAAGAGCGTGCGGACGAGACGGCGACCGCGGCGCCCTGTTCGGCCCGTGCGTGAACTTGGCAGCGAGCGGCGGCGAGCTTCGCCGGAGTTGGGAGAGGGTTCTGGAGGGGGTACGTGGACGGTGGGAACGAAGTCGGCACGACGGGACAAGAAGAGGCAGCGCAGGGTGGCCGGAGTGGTCATGTCCGACGCGGTCGGCGTGCAGAGCACGACTTTGGCTCGGGCAGACGCGTGGTCACCACGTGCATTGCCGCACATGATGCTCTCTGGCCCGTCCGGTCATGTCTGCGCGGTAGTCCTTGCTCCCTGAGGCCCCCCTGTGCCATTGGTTTGGATGGATGCCCTCTGAATCGAATGGTAGCATCATCAGCGGTTTCTGAACAGCAACTTGGGAGGGATCCAGAAGAGAGATGAGTTGGCGATGGAGCCAAATGAGTTGTCTGGTGGGTTCTGGGTTGGAAGGACTGCCTTCTGGCCAAGTTTGAAAGACTAACAACAAGTTTTGACCATAGTTCATGTACAAACCTCATTCTGGTCCAGAAATAAGAATCTTGAAGTAGTGCTCAATTGGCTTAATGGATTTAGCTGAAACTTGGTGTAGGACAGTCATTTGGGGTTGCCATGATACCATAAAAATTTCATAGCATTTGGACAAGTATAAATGGTACTTCCTTCACAACACTTTCCACTGGACAGAAACTTGGGGAAATTTTTGGGAATTAATGGCTAACTAAAATGAGCTCAAATTTGGCGGAGAGGGTTAATATGGGTGGGAGAATGTCCTGGTAAAATTTTAGAAATTATGAAGCAATCTTAAATATAGTTGCTTCACAAACTGAAATTATGGCCAGAAACAAAGATTGGGTGGTGAGCTTACAATGAGCATGGAATCTTGAATATTTTTACATATCCAAGGTCGATCTGAATCAAATGAATTTTGAGAATTTTCTTGGAATTGTTGGGAGGACAGAAATGGAGTTTGCTTCACAAGCTGGAGCTTAAAGGATTATGTCTTTAATAGAAAAGGAATACTTTAATTGGAATAAAATTGAAATTGGGCAAGAATAGGTATAACATGTCTTGTGAGAAGTTTTTGGAGGCTTGGGTAACTTGGGAAAGGAAAGTAAAAATACTCCCAAGTTTTAAGTCCATAGAGCCATTCAAACCAATTTCCAAAGAAAGCCTCCAAATAAAATTTGAAAAGAAAGCTGAAAAAACCAGTGTGTCACATTTGCCAAGCCCGGTGACACGTCGTGGACGAAGGCACGCGTCGGTGTTGCCAGCACCGGGCATGCGTAGGCGGACGAAGTCGATGTTGACGAAGCGCCGCTCCAGGCTTGCCAGGCCCGGGGACACGTCATGGAGGAAGGCACGCATCGGTGTTGCTAGCACTGGGCATGCGTAGACGGGCACCTGCACGAGCTGTATGCCATGTCGAGGGGGCTAGCAGAGAAGGACTCGATGACGGTTGCGGCGCAAATCTGCATGGGGCCGATGTCGCTCACGGTTATCGGAGTAGATGAAGTAGCCGCGGAAGACGACAGCGACGCTGGCGATGAGCTGGTGCTGGATGAAGACGAAGGGGGTGGACGGGCGGCACGGCTTGCGTGAGCGAGTGGCAGCGGCGCCGAGGAAGCAGAGCGGCGGTGGCTAGGTTAGGAGTGCGGCGATTATGCTTGAAGTAGTCGAGAAGAACCCAACAGCGTGACGAAGACCAGCACGGATGGTGACGTTCCCGCGCCTAGGGAGGTGACATGGCGCGTACCACGTAGAAGTCGACGCGCGGGGACGACAGATTGGACCGCGTGTCGCGACGCTACGGCCCGAAGGGGCGACGCAGCAGCAACGTGCGGGTCTAGGCGATGGTAGGAAGACCTCGGGGCGGCGGCGTGGACTGCGTGCCGCGGCGCTACGGCCCGAAGGGGCGATGCAGCAGCGGCGCGAGGGTCGGTGCAATCGTGGGTACGGCCTCGGGGCGGCGGCACGAACCGCGTGTCGGAGTAGAGGCGCTGGGTCGACGGCGGCAGCGGACGACGCAAACCGATCTAATTAGATCAAAAAACCGAAAAGAAAAATGTCGATCAAGATGACCAGTGGGAGAGAGAGAAAAACCCGGATCAAAGGATCAGGAAAAAGACTCTCTAGGGCAGCCGGTCAACACGACCGGTGGACGAACCCTAGGTACGGGCGGCATGGCCCCTGGCGGCGGTCATGGAGGCCGACCACCCCAGGGTCGGCGCGCGGGGCGGAAGCGGTGGGCGTCGGCTAGGGTTTGGACCAGTTAGGCTAATACCAAGTAAGAAGGGATAGATGGGGAGATTTGGTGGAATCTAATGGATGTTGTATTGAGCCTCTCGGGCGATTTATATAGAATACAAGGCTTGGAGGTCAAGAAGCCTCTCCTAGAGATAAGGCAGGAGATGATTACAAATTATAGTCTATCATATACAGATATATGCCTATATACTCTAACAGGTGATCTAGTGTGTGTGGAAAATTAACAGTTTTTCGTGCAACTGAACCATGGATCCAAGCCAAGTTTTGGGGCAATGTGTGCAATAACAAATAGAAAAAGCACAAACATGTACTTCCTCCGTTTCAAAATATAAGTTCTTTTAGAGATTTCAATATGGACTACATACGGATGTATATAGACGTAGTTTAAAATATAAATTCACTCATTTTGCTTCGTATGTAGTCCATATTGGAATCTCTTAAAAGACTTATATTTAGGAACTGAGGGAGTAGGTGATAAAACAAGCGTACATGGTCTTGTCTCACTCATAAATGCAGTAGGGACTACGGCCATATAGTAAACGAAAACATAAAAAAGATAAAAGTCTATTTTGTGCAATTTTTCGTGTCATCTGAATCTTGCTTTCATCTTTCCAACAACAGTGTATATGAATTGTAGCATGGAAATTATGTGCAAATCTACATCAGATCCTCGACCCATAACCTGCACATGATGCAAAAAAAACTTGAGAAAAAATGAATCGATTACTGGTTTGTATCTGTGCAAATTATTTATTTATTTAGAACGGAGATGCAAGGAGCGCTCGGCTTTAAATTAATAAAGCTCACAAGGCAGCATCCAACATAACGGAACCAAAGTCGAAAGTAGGAAAAGTCTGAACGAAACATAACAACATGAGGCATCCACCCTCGCAGAGCACGCAGGCTCGAAACCGAACCCAAAATAACAAAGCTACCCTAAGCCCCGTTGGGCGACCTCGCCCTTAGATAAACTTCTCGAAGCTTGCTGGTCTCCATCAACACCTGATCAGAGTCCCTTTACCGGGTTTTGAAAGGCAGTTAACCGGGTGCGAAGGGAAAACGGCCTCAATAGTAAACTTAGAGACCTTTTACGGTACATCAGGTCTATGGGGCCGTTCATTTTTTGTGGTTTGAGGGTCCAGATTAGCGAGTACTACAACAGATTTTTAGTAGTATATTTATCAATTAGGGGCATTTTAGGTAGTTCACTCTGTTCATCAATCTCGTTAGGCAGGTTCACGCATGCAGGTTTCTGCCCGCCATGGCCAAGCCTTCCTCCCATTGTCCAAGTGCCATCCTATAACGAGTTGCTATGGCCAAGCTTGACATGCGACCTCTCGTTGTCGGCCACGACGAGCTCCCATGATGGCCTCCTCGGGAGGTGGCCTGAGGTGAACCGAAGCCGAAGTCGACGTCGAGCATGTTGCCGGCCGGACACCTCGGGCTCTTGCTGGAGGCCGCACGCATGGCGTCGATCTCCAGCTGGATCTGCCCTGCCGTCCACTCCTCTGCTGCCGTCTATGTTCATCGGCTGGATGAGGCCCAACGCCTCCATACAAAAGGGATCCTCCTTGTTGCCGTCGTCCATGCCCGGCCGGCCAAGAAGGGTCTGCATGCATGTCAACGGAGAACTCCATGGGCTTGGGGGGCTGAAGCTTACGTTGTTGCCCGGGAAGAACTGAATGTTGGCGCAGGCACGACTCATCGCGACAATTTCTTTCTGGCAAAGAACGCATTTACGAAGCGAGCACAAGCAGGTTGATTGATACACGTACATGTATGTATCGATTCCGCCGGCCGGAGATGCAAGCAGAACGCAGGCGACGTCGAGAACACACGTTGATCCAATCTCATTGAGAACATACGCAGGCGACCCCGGATGCGATGGGATTAATTTAGTTAATTTGATTACCCCTGGTAGGGAATTACCAATATAACCTAGAGCAAAACTTTGATCGATCCATATTAACCGTTGGATCAACTAAATACTACTCACTATTTTGGATAGTATGATGCACCGTAAAAAAATCTCTATACTTATTGTGAATCTGCCACAGCGACCAACGCAGAGCCCCAACACACGTCCACATGACTCGTTTAGACCCACCATGTAGGGAGTTAAGGTGGAGGACTAGGTCCAAGGTGGACTGAGGATCCCAGTCCAGCCCGGATGCTTCCCGAACTGCACTCCAAGCAAAGATTGCAAAGGGGGGCGGAAGAACGTATGGTTTGAGTCCTCGTCTACTGAGCAAATCATGCATTTTCCATCCGAGGGGCCCTACCGCACGGAAATGTCAACAAAAGTGGGGAGACGATTGCGAAACAATTGCCACAAAATGATTTTCACTTTTAGAGGGATCGTGGCTTTCCAAAGGTGTCTAATGAGATACATCGGCGAAAAAGAAAGTTTCGCGTACATGGATTTAACCGAAAACTGTCCCGAGGTCGTCAACTGCTTTTTTTTTAGAGGTTAACCACGCAACATTAACATAAAACCAGATTACAATGAACACACGCGAAAACACCCAGAACGAACTGGAGAGGCCAGCTGTCCAAGAACAAAAGCAGAAAACCCCTCGAAGAAAAGGAAATTACAACGAAGACCCCAGGATTCTCTGCCAACACCGGCAACACCGCACGCCATCGCTGGAAACGAAGAGCACCATCGCCCGACCGGGCTTTGTGAGTCGAAGAATAGGGCCGCCAGCGGCGGCGCCGTTGTCGCTGTGGCGCGTCGACCGGGAAACAACCCCGCGCCCTTCGAATCCTGGATCCACCGCTAGCCGTCGATGCCGTCGAGGTAAAGCGCCAGATCCGCCGCCCGCTGATCGCAACCCTTGAACTCTGACCACCAGCATCCCCTGCACACCGCCGTCGCCGCCAAAGGCAGCATCCGCCGGCCAAAACGCTCCTGTACAAGCTCCGTGGCCACACGCCGACGCCGGAGCGTGCGTCGCCGCGTCGACGAGGCCAGAGCACAAAATACAGCTCGAGGCCAGCACCGCCGCCGCACCAGCTGTCGTGATTCTAAGTCTGACAGTAGAATGAGGGTTAGGTATGAGGAGGCAAGATCTTAGCTACGGTGAGGTTGTGCACGCAAGATTTACGAGTTCAGGCCCTTCTCGGAGGAAGTAACAGCCCTACGTCTCGGTGCCCGGAGGCTCGGTCGATTGACTTATGCGTGAAGTTACAGGGGATGCGAACCCTTGTGCCTGAGGAGGGGGGTGGCTTATATAGAGTGCGCCAGAACCCCAACCGTCCCACGTTACAAGGGTTTCAATGTCTTTAAAGACAGGACGTTACTGATATAGCCAGCAATAAAGGCAAATAAATGATCATTAAGACTACGGAGTGAACGCCTGACCCTTGCCATCCTGAGTGACCTTAGATCTTCTGTCTTCCGAGTGGTTTCCGGTGGGGTCGAGTGAGTACACCCCGGTCGAATGGAATTGGGTTGTCCGAGTGAACTGTTGGTCGAGTGGGTTGCACCCTGTGGCGATTTCAGTCGGTAGATGGTGCCATCCTTTGAATGTCATTTGCTTTAGGGCAGTGTCCTCGGTAAGGGTGTCTAGGTCGGGCCTATTACCCTACCCTAGGTACATGTCTTCATCATTAGCCCCCGAATGGATCTGGGTTCGAGTGGAGAAGGGGTTGAAGATGGTTCCGACCCGATTTATATGCTTCAGAGGCATCCTAACCGGGCCGGTGATCTTTGTAAAAACTTCAACTTCATTTTCAGTCGCCTGGGTCCATTCAGAGGTCGTCGAGTGATTTTTTCTGATGAGCTCCGAATGTTGATATGGTATAAGATCCTTGGCGCGATTGGTCACGCTGCCGCTTTCCGGATCTCACGGGATTCCAAATTTGGAGAAGCGCGCGGGACGGAGAGGACCGCAGTAGACGGAGCGGATTAGGCAGGGACGCCTCGATTCTCGTGCCACCTTTTTCGCCATGTATCCAGCGCGCGACTGTTGCGGGATTTGACTGGATTGCCTGGGCCCACTAGTCAGCCACTCGGGAGCGCACCCATATAAGACGTCGGGGTCGATGAGTCTGGTACTGTGCTCCCTATCTCCTTCCTCCTCTCCCGTTTCACCACCGCATTCGCCGCCACCTTCGACGCCGCCGCCCCGCCCGAGCGCATCCTACCGCGATGGGGAAGGAGAAGACGGCGGCCTTGGAGCGTGCGAAGAAAGCGACGGCGGCAGCGAAGGGCAAGAAGACGAGTCGGGGAGGCTCGTCGTCGAGATCCGGCCTGCCGCCCGGCTGGATCCAGGGCGATTGGATTCGCTCCACGATTCAGCAAGAAGACATGGAGGATCTGGTCGAGGGAGGCTTGATCGACCATGGGTCTTGGAGGCTGCCAGGTGACGAGACCGAGACGCAACCGCAGGAGAGTGAGTGCGTCCTCCTCGCGACTCACGTTGACCGTGGTTTTTCTCTGCCCCCTCATCCTTTTTTCCGAGGTTTTCTGAACTTTTTCGGAGCCCAACTTCATCACTTTTCTCCGAACACCATCACATACCTAGCTGCGTTTGTCTCCATGTGTGAGAATTTCTTGGGTTGTCGACCGCATTGGGGTCTCTTCAAACACATCTTCACCTGCCGCTCACAGTCTGTGAAAAAGGCCAATCCGAGTGATGAGAGGACACATGTGATTCAGATGTGTGGAGGTCTAGGGATCCAGATGAGAGGCAAAAGCACATTTCCACCTATGACTCTTCCCGATTCGGTCAGAGGGTGGCAGTCGACCTGGTTTTATTGTAAGGACAAACCAACTCCTGGTCAGTCGACTGGCCTTCTTCCCTTTACCATGGGGCGAATTGAAAAGCCCTCTTCCTTGAAAGTGACTCCAGAAGAAAAGGTGGAGGTGAACATGTTGGTCGACCGCGTAATCCAACTTGTCCGCGATGGCGTGACCGGCATGGATTTGCTAGAGGTGTTCCTCACTCGCCGCATCCAGCCGCTCCAGGCCCGCGATCATCCTATGTGGATGTATTCGGGCGCCGATGATTCTGCTCGGATCCACCCGGAGGAAGTTGCCGAGGAGACGGTGGCGCGGTGGCTGCAGAGCATTACCGGAAACAGAGACAACCCCAGGGGGTCTAGGAGAATTCTGCTACTCGGCGCTGATAACGAACCAGACAAGGTCAGACCTTCGATGTCGAGTGACTTTTACTCTAATTTGTAAACTGTCTTTGGAACCGACTGATGCTTGTTCGATTCTTTGCTTCGCAGATATATACTGAGATGTACTCGATGCCCAACGGGGAGCAGATCCAGGAAGGAGAAGAGAGCGGAGGCGACAGCGGCGACTGGAACTCCGATGGGGAGAGTGATGAAGAGCAGGAAAATTCGAGCAGTGAGGAGGAGGTCGATTCTCCACCTCGCATGGAAAAGCGTTCCAAGCACAAGCACGACCCAGCAAGTATCCGGGGCAAGGTGGTAGCACCGACTGGACAGACTTCGAAGCGCACTCGGACATCTTCTCCGGTGCCGACTGAGAAGGCTCCGAAGCAGCTCAAGACCGCGTCGTCCAAGCCACGGAAGGCTTTGCCCAAGATCAAGGTTGATGTTCCCGTCGCCTCTGCGTAAGCGTTTCGTTTTCACCCTTTGTTTGAAGAATCTTATATCGGTTGCCGACCCATCCACTTGCTCGACCGAGTGAACCTTGAGATTTGCAGTGCTGCTACCTCCGGGACTTCTGCTTACCAAGATGATGGTGACGAGGAGATGGAGGACGCGGTCACCTCCAAAGCGAGTATGACCCCTGTTATCTTCATCTTTTCTTTGCTAGCCAATTCTACAGTCGACTGAACTCTTGTGGTCGATTCTTTTGCAGCTCCGCGAGATGTTATTGAACTTCAAGACGATGATGAAAATGAGCCACAAGAAGTCGTGGGTAGGAGGAGCAGGGCCTCAGTCAAGAAGGTGCCAGCTAGCAAGACGTCCCAGTCGACGCCGGCGACGGAACCAGCTATCCAGCAATCCGGGGACTTCAACCGTGCCTCCGTTACTTGTGCGATTCCCTTGTCGAGTGCTCGTCCTTCGTCATCGACTGTGCGGGCCCTTCCTCCGTCTGTCCAACTTCATGCCTCAAGCTCTCATGCTACTGCAACTGATACACCGACTGCACCTCCCACCGCCCATCAAGTCCCAGAAGACCAAGTGAGTGCTTCCCAGGAGGCTATACGCCAGGCTGGCGTTATGATGGAGCAAATGAAGGTGGTGCGCGAGGCCAGTCAAGCTGCCTATGATGCCAGCTCAGCACTTCAAGCCAATGTCCAGGTTAGCTTACTTCCGACTGAACTCCATCTTGACGCTTGTTCTGTTGGGATATGATATTTAGGAACTGCTGCTTTATCTGCAAGACGTCCGTGGATGAGCGTTTTGGAACCTTTAATTGCACACCCATTGTCAGTCTGTACACCCACTGGGTGTTTTAATTTCTGTTGAGTAGTTTTTCCACTTGAGTCGACTAGGTTGTGCTGATCGAATCTCTGAACCAGTGGGGGCACGCTGAGTGCACCCACTGGGTGTAGTCCCTGAGACCGCCGTCGAATGTTTGATTCGGCGGTGGTCTTTTAAGAGATCTTCTCCACTCGGGCTGGGCAGATCATGCCGAGTGGAACCTTTACCAGAGGGGGCACGCTGAGTGCAACCACTGGGTGTAGTCCCCGAGACCGTAGTCGACTGCGGGCAGTCGGCTATGGTCTGAGTTTTTTTTTGACTGGACGGACCAAGTCGAATGAAAGAGTCGGACCAGTGGGGGCACGCTGAGTGCACCCACTGGGTGTAGTCCCCGAGACTATTGGCGAATGTTTGATTCGGCAATAGTCTTTGTGTCTGCCGACTGACTATCTTCTGAACGCAGAAATCTTGTGATCTTGGAGCCCGGTTTGCTGACTTGGAGAAGAAGCAAACTCAGCTCAATCTTGACCTGGAGTTGGCTCGAAACAACTTGCAGAAGGCTAAGGATGACGCTGCTGGTAAGGAAAGTTTGTCGACCGGTTCTCTTGTCACCTTTTCTCCTCCTTTTTCTGATTCGAATGTTGTTCTTTCTAGAAACAATGAGACAAGCTTTGGAGAAGAAGGACCTTGACCTTGCGGTTGCGAAGAAAACTGCCGAAGACAAACTGGCGCTTGCTGACCAAAAGATGGCTTCAGTCGGACAGCTGGAGGGAGAGAATGCCAAGCTGAAGGCTGCTCTTGACGAAGCCAACAAAGAAGTGACTCGTCTGAAGAAGGACAAGCGAACCCTGACCGACAAAGTAGAAGATATCACCCGCAGGAGGGACGAGCTGGAGAACTACCTGGGAGGACTCGCCAAAAAATTATTCCTCATGCTTGAAGGTACTTTTCTCTGTGCGATTGGTTTGCTTTCGTCGACTCATCATACCGTTGTCGACTCATTATTTTTCTGCGAGTGCAGAATTCTGCCAAGACTTCAAGGAAGAAACTGGGCGAGTCGAGACGAACTTGGACCCTATCAACTCCCCTGTCAAAGATGAAGCAGCCATTAATGTGCTCCGACTGGAGTCTCGCCTCGCCAGTGCCTTGGAATATCTTGCTCGACTCAAGGTCGCAGTTTCACGGATCGACACGGCGCTCTGGCTAGGGGACATGCTCCGAAACGACCTCGAGTCTCTGATGACTCGACTTAACGAGATTCCTGGTCGAGTGCAGGAGTGGAAGAAGTCCGCCGCTTGATGCGGTGCTGACGTAGCTTTATCCCTGGTTCGCGTCCACTGCAGGGAAGCCAGAGAAGAGAAGCTAGCGGCAATCAAGGTCGCCAACACCAAGAAACTCGACTTCCAGTCTTTCATGGAGACCTTCATTGCTGCTGCTACTCGAATCGCAGACGGAATTGACCTGGACGAGTTTGTTGAGCCTGCCAGCCCCTCTGCGGAGTGAATGAAACTTTTATGATCTGATTCAATTTGCCTCGGTATGCCGAGTGATTCTGTAACCGTAAAACTCCCTTCGGGCCTGATGCCCGGGTACTTTGAGCTCCTTCGTCCGAACTTTTATGATCCGGTTCAATTTGCCTCGGTATGCCGAGTAATTGTGTAACCGTAAAACTTCCTCGGGCCTGATGCCCGAGTACTTTTAAGCTCCTTCGTCCGGACTTTGTTTGCCCTTAAATATGCTTGTTTTTATTTCCGAGTGGAACTTGTATCTTCACTCGGAACAGACGCAGTTCTGAGGATAGGGTCGCGGACGGCCTGCACCCCATCGTCCTTGCAGATCAGGATGGAGCATGTTTTATACTTAGGCGAGTACAGGACTGCAGCTAAGCCTCCGAGTGAGAGGGTTGCTCATCACTCGGTAGGATTTTTTAAACTTAGGCGAGTACAGGACTGCAGCTAAGCCCCCGAGTGAGAGGGTTCCTCATCACTCGGTAGGATTTTTTTTAAACTTAGGCGAGTACAGGACTACAACTAAGCTCCCGAGTGAGAGGGGGGCTCATCACTCGTAGGATTTTTTAAACTTAGGCGAGTACAGGACTGCAGCTAAGCCCGAGTGAGAGGGTTCCTCATCACTCGGTAGGATTTTTTTAACTTAGGCGAGTACAGGACTGCAGCAAGCCCCGAGTGAGAGGGTTGCTCATCACTCGGTAGGATTTTTTAAACTTAGGCGAGTACAGGACTGCAGCTAAGCCCCCGAGTGAGAGGGTTGTCATCACTCGGTAGGATTTTTTAAACTTAGGCGAGGACAGGACTGCAGCTAAGCCTCCGAGTGAGAGGGTTCCTATCACTCGGTAGGATTTTTTAAACTTAGGCAGGAGTACAGGACTGCAGCTAAGCCCCCGGTGAGAGGGTTGCTCATCACTCGGTAGGATTTTTTAAACTTAGGCGAGTACAGGACTGCAGCTAAGCCCCCGAGTGAGAGGGTTGCTCATCACTCGGTAGGATTTTTAAACTTAGGCGAGTACAGGACTGCAGCTAAGCATCCGAGTGAGAGGGTTCCTCATCACTCGTAGGATTTTTTTAAACTTAGGCGAGTACAGGACTGCACTAAGCCCCGAGTGAGAGGGTTTTCTCATCACCGGTAGGATTTTTTAAACTTAGGCGATCGAGTAAGGACTGCAGCTAAGCCTCCGAGTGAGAGGGTTCCTCATCATCGGTAGGATTTTTTAAACTTAGGGAGTACAGGACTGCAGCTAAGCCCCCGAGTGAGAGGGTTGCTCATCACTCGGTAGGATTTTTTAAACTTAGGCGAGTACAGGACTGCAGCTAAGCCCCCCGAGTGAGAGGGTTGCTCATCACTCATTAGGATTTTTGAAACTTAGGCGAGTACAGGACTGCAGCTAAGCCCCCGAGTGAGAGGGTTGCTCATCACTCGGTAGGATTTTTTGAACTTAGGCGAGTACATGACTGCAGCTAAGCCTCCGAGTGAGAGGGTTCCTCATCACTCGGTAGGATTTTTTGAACTTAGGCGAATCGGATTCGCGGCTAAGCCACCCACTCGGGGATTTTGGACACATGTGTTAGTAACAACAATCATTTAGGAGACTGTAAAACCATGTCTTTGATAAATGAACTGAAAGGTACTCTTTATTACATGTCATTAGTCTGAACACTTAAGTATAAAAACGGCGGAGTAGCTCCGCATTCCAAGCGCGTGGCTCGTCCTTATTATGCTCCACATTGTAGAGGTGATACGCTCCGTTGCGGAGCACCTTGGTGACGATGAAGGGACCTTCCCAAGCGGGGGCAAGTTTGTGAGGCCGTTGCTGGTCCACTCGGAGCACAAGGTCCCCTTCCTGAAATGCTCGACCCTTCACATTTCTGGCATATAATCGACGAAGGTCTTGCTGATAAATGGTCGATCGGATCAAGGCCATCTCTCTTTCTTCTTCCAGAAGATCAACAGCATCTTCTCGAGCTCGTTCTGCTTCGGCTTCTGAGAAGAGTTCTACTCGGGGTGCATTGTGAAGCAAGTCACTCGGCAGCACAGCTTCAGCCCCATAGACCATGAAGAAGGGGGTTCGACCAGTCGACCGATTTGGTGTTGTTCTTAATCCCCAAAGGACTGACGGTAGCTCATCTACCCAAGCGCCGGCCACATGCTTCATGTCGCACATCAATCGAGGTTTCAGCCCTTTGAGAATCAAACCATTCGCTCTTTCTGCCTGTCCATTCGACTGAGGGTGGGCGACTGAAGCATAGTCGACCCGAGTACCTTGGGACGCACAGAAAGCTCGGAACTCATCAGAATCAAAGTTCGACCCATTATCCGTGATGATGCTGTGTGGGACTCCATATCTAAATGTTAACCCTCTGATGAAGCTGACCACAGTACTTGCATCCAGGTTTTTGACAGGTTTAGCTTCGATCCGCTTGGTGAACTTGTCGACTGCTACAAGCACATGGGTGAAGCCACTCCTGCCAGTCTTCAGAGGTCCCACCATATCCAAACCCCAAACAGCGAAAGGCCAGACAAGTGGAATGGTCTTCAGGGCTGAAGCGGGTTTGTGGGACATGTTGGAGTAGAACTGGCAGCCCTCACATTTGTCAATTAACTCCTTTGCCATCTCATTTGCCCGCGGCCAATAAAACCCTGCTCGATACGCTTTGGCTACGATGGCCCGAGAAGACGCATGGTGACCACAGGTTCCCGAGTGAATATCATCGAGGATCATTCGGCCTTCTTCTGGAGTGATGCATTTCTGAACGACCCCCGTGACACTTTCTCTATAGAGTTGCTCCCCCATTACTGTGAAGGCTTTGGATCGACAGACAATCTGGCGAGCCTCTTCTTCATCCTCTGGAAGCTCTTTCCTGAGAATATATGCAATGTACGACACTGTCCAATCTGGAATAACAATCAAAACTTCCATGATCAAGTCGACCACAGCTGGGATTTCAACTTCAGTCGGATCAGTGGAACTTTTAGGCTGTGGGGGCTCTTCTGTGAAGGGATCTTCTTGAACTGATGGTGCGTGAATATGCTCCAAAAACACATTGCTGGGAATAGGCTCCCGCTTGGATCCTATCTTTGCCAAGTCATCAGCTGCTTGATTCTTCAGTCGGGGTATATGGTGGAGCTCTAGCCCTTCAAACTTCTTTTCTAACTTCCTCACCGCATTGCAATAACCAGTCATAGCTTGGCTCCTGACGTCTCACTCCTTCATCACTTGATTAACCACTAAATCTGAGTCACCGTAAACCATTAGGCGGCGGACGCCGAGTGAAATGGCCATACGCAATCCATACAAGAGTGCCTCATATTCAGCTTCATTGTTGGAGGAATCAAAGTGAATCTGGAGAACATATCTGAGGTTGTCGCCCCGTGGAGATACCAGAACCACTCCAGCGCCTGAACCATTCAACATCTTGGACCCGTCGAAGAACATAGTCCAATGTTCCGACTGTATCTGGGTCGGTAACTGCTGTTCAATCCACTCGACGAGGAAATCTGCTATCGCTTGAGACTTGATCGCTTTCTTTGCCTCGAACTTGATATCCAGCGGAAGGAGTTCAATCGCCCACTTTGCCACTCGGCCAGTTGCATCTCTGTTGTTTAGAATTTCTGACAACGGAGCGTCACTGATGACTGTAATCGAATGATCTGAGAAGTAATGTGCAACCTTCTTCGTGGTCAAGTAGATTCCATAGACAAGCTTCTGATAATGTGGATATCTCTGCTTGGATGGAGTTAAGACTTCAGAAATATAGTATACTGGGCGTTGAACCTTGTAAGTTTTGCCTTCTTCTTCCCGCTCGACCATGAGTACTGTACTGACAACCTGTCCAGTGGCTGCTATATAAAGCAGTAAAGGCTCTTTGCTGATTGGAGCAGCAAGCACCGGCTGGGTGGAAAGCAGGGCTTTGAGCTCTGCAAACGCTGCGTCAGCTTCAGGAGTCCACTCGAACTTGTCAGATTTCTTCATCAGTCGGTAAAGAGGCAATGCCTTTTCACCGAGGCGAGAGATGAATCGACTCAAAGCTGCCAAACAACCAGTAAGCTTCTGAACGTCGTGTACACGCACAGAGCGTTTCATTCGGAGGATTGCACCAACTTTTTCTGGGTTTGCATCGATCCCACGTTCGGAAACGAGGAAACCGAGTAACTTTCCACCTGGAACTCCAAATGTACACTTCGACGGAGTAAGCTTGATATCATATCTTCTCAAATTGGCAAAGGTTTCAGCAAGGTCAGTCAGCAGGTCGGAACCTTTGCGCGACTTAACCACGACGTCATCCATGTATGCTTCCACATTCCGACTGATTTGAGTTAGCAGGCACTTCTGTATCATGCGCATCAATGTGGCACCAGCATTCTTGAGACCAAAGGGCATGGTGACATAGCAAAAGCACCCGAATGGGGTGATAAAAGCTGTTTTAATTTCATCAGGTCCATACAGTCGGATCTGATGGTACCCGGAATATGCATCCAGGAAGGACAATCGCTCACATCCCGCAGTCGAGTCGACTATCTGATCGATGCGGCGGAGAGGAAAATGATCTTTCGGGCAGGCCCGATTGATATGCTTGAAATCAATGCACATACGGAGTGAATCGTCCTTCTTGGGAACCATGACAACATTGGCGAGCCACTCGGAGTGGTAAATCTCGCGGATGAATTCAGCTGCCAAAAGCCGAGCCACCTCCTCGCCGATTGCCTTTCTCTTCTCCGCAGCGGACCGACGGAGGTGCTCTTTCACGGGTTTTGCCTTTGGATCGACTCGCAAACGGTGCTCAGCCAGCCCCCTGGGTACACCCGGCATGTCATATGGCTTCCATGCGAAGATGTCCCAGTTCTCACGGAGGAACTGGATGAGCGCTTCTTCCTATTTGCTGTCGAGTGTTGTTGAGATACGAGTCGGTGCAGCACTGGGATCGGTCGGGTGAATGTGAACAGGCTTTGTTTCACCGGATGACTGAAATGCAGACTCGGAAGCAGGCTTCTTAGTGCGCAACAAATCACTCGGATCTGCAGTCTTCTTATACTCTTCCATTTCAATCGCTGCCATCTGTTCATCGGCAATCTTAGAGCCCTTCTGGAGGCACTCTTCTGCTCGTTGCCTATTGCCAGTGACCGTGATCACGCCCTTGGGGCCAGGCATCTTCAGCTTGAGGTACACGTAACACGGTCGAGCCATGAAACGGGCATATGCAGTTCTGCCCAGAATAGCATGATAGGCACTGTGAAAATCCACAACTTCAAATGTCAGCTTCTCCTTGCGGTAATTCTTTGAGTCGCCGAAAACCACGTCAAGAGTGATCTGTCCGAGTGAATCAGCTTTCTTCCCTGGAATGACACCATGGAACCACATGTTGCTCTCACTGAGCATGGACATCGGAATGCCCTTCCCACGAAGAGTCTCTACATACAAAATGTTCAAGCCGCTGCCACCATCCATCAAGACTTTGGTCAGTCGGGTGCCCCCAACGACCGGGTCGACCACCAACGCTTGCCTCCCGGGGGTGGCGACGTGCGGTGGGTGGTTAGATTGGTCGAATGTGATGGGAGTCTTTGACCATTTCAAGTATGTCGTCGTTGCCGGAGCAACCATGTTTACCTCTCTGTTGATGACTTTCAGTCGACTTTTACTCTCAATGTCAGCAAAAATCATCAAAGTGGAATTGACGTTAGGGAAACCGTCATCATCTTCTTCCTGATCACCATCCTTGTCAGACTCTTTTTCCTTTTCATTGGGCTGTTTCTCTCGGAACTGCTGGATCAGGAGCCGACACTGTCGAGTGGTGTGTTTGGGATAAATCAGATTTCCCTCTTCATCCTTCTTGGTGTGAATGTGACATGGCAAGTCCAACACATCGTTCCCAGCCTGATCTTTCACCTTCTTGGGGATCCAGGTCCCCTTGGGCTTTCCTTTGAATTTTCCTTGAGTTACAACTGCAGCTTCACCTGGACCTCCTGGCTCGGCTTTGCGTTTCTGCTTCCGACCCACTCCGGTGTCTTGGGCGACTGGCTTGCCCTTCCCACTGCGGAGTCGGTCCTCTTCTTCACCATTAGTATACCGGGTGGCTATTTCCATCATTCGGGTCAGAGACATATCTCCTATCCGACCGAATTTCAAGTTAAGCTTCCGATACCGAACGCCTTCCTTGAAGGCACAAACTGCTTGGTGTTGGGATACATTCTCTACCGTGTGGTGTAGTGTGGTCCATCTTTGGATGTAATCCCTCAGAGTTTCATTCGGCTTCTGAACACAATGCTGCAATTCTGTCAACCCCGCAGGTCGTTTGCATGTGCCCTCAAATGTCCTGACAAACACTCGGGCTAACTCCTCCCAGCTGAATATACTGCCTGGAGCCAACTGATTCAGCCATGCTCTGGCCGACCCTTCCAGCATGAGAGGAAGGTGTTTCATAGCTACTTCATCATTTCCACCACCGATCTGGACAGCCACTCGGTAATCTTCCAGCCAAGTATCAGGCTTCGACTCACCGGTGAACTTACTGACCCCAGTCGCCAACCTGAAGTTGGGGGGGATCTCAGCGGCTCTGATAGATCTGCTAAAACACTCGGGACCCGAAACATGAATCCTGCTTCCACTCGGGCGATCTCTGCCTTGCCCCTCTCTGTGTGCTCGGTTCCTGTCGACCAAACCTTGCACCAAAATTGACCTCGCATCAAACCCTGGCTCCCTTGGGTCGACCGGCGTCCGCCACCCTCCACTGTACGGGCGCCTGTCATCACAGTGCCGGGGCACATATGATCCGCTTCTCGGAGGGGGTGTAGGCGCTCGACGGCGGTCATCACGGCCGAGTCGATGATCGTACTGCTCGTGGATCCGACCCAAATGCTGATCCTGGCGATGCCCCCGCCCTTCACGCCGCGGAGGCGATCTTGGGTTGTGAGCCGACTGAACTATGTCAGCCACCACAGATCTGCTATGGATTCTGTCACGTGACTGTGATACTGCAGTGTTTTGGTCTCCTGCCGCCCGGAGCAGAGCCTGGATCTGCATCAAATCTCGCCCAGCTTCTGACTGGGATGGCTGGATGGATTCTGCTATATGAGCTGCGGCTGCAAGGTTCTGAAACGGAGTGCGGTATACCTGAGGTTCAGGAGGGAATAATTGCCTCCGTCGACTGGACTCAGGAATCCGCTGCCGAGCACGTTCGTCGAGTGCATGCTGAAGGTTTTCCAGTCGAGTGTGTTCAGCCAAAGTGGCCAAGCGCGCGGCCTCCAAGGCCCGAGCCTCAGAGGTCTCTCCGACGATGGGCGTGTGGAGTGCTTCCTCGTTGCGGCGGTGAAGTTCCTCCCTCCGCTGTGAAGAGAGGGTTTCGGGGTGGTATTCCTCGTGAACATGCGACGGATCGCCACCGCCGTCGCCGCCTTCGTTGCGACGCATGCCAGGCGGGCTACGCGGCGTGTCGACCATCAGGACCTCCGCCGCAGGATCGCTGCTGTCGCACTCGGACAGAGTCTCGATGGAGCCAGTCGACAGATCGAACAGGCCATAGAGAGATTCATCGGGCTCGATTGTCGCGACTTGAGGAGTGGTCGATTGACGTGCCACTGCATGCTTCACCCACCGCTGAAGCCGCGATCGACCAGATCGCTTGCGTCGGCGAACAGCGGGGGACGAAGACGCCGTAGGAAACGACCGATATTGGCTCGACGGCTGCCGCAGAAGGACGCCGGGGACACATGCGCGAAAGTGCGTCGCCCCGCGGACGGGGAATGTCTCAACGTCGAGGGGGGCCTCCTGGAGCCAGGCGGAGTCGTCGGCGATGAAGACGAGCGCACCGAGACGGATCTCGTGGCCCTCAGCCAAACCTCCACTCGAAACCATGATGATGGGAATCGGAAAAAATCGCAACCTCACCGAAAAGTTGCTAAGATACCTACCCCACGGTGGGCGCCAACTGTCGTGGTTCTAAGTCTGACAGTAGAATGAGGGGTAGGTATGAGGAGGCAAGATCTTAGCTACGGTGAGGTTGTGCACGCAAGATTTACGAGTTCAGACCCTTCTCGGAGGAAGTAACAGCCCTACGTCTCGGTGCCCGGAGGCTCGGTCGATTGACTTATGCGTGAAGTTACAGGGGGTGCAAACCCTTGTGCCTGAGGAGGGGGGTGGCTTATATAGAGTGCGCCAGAACCCCAACCGTCCCACGTTACAAGGGTTTCAATGTCTTTAAAGACAGGACGTTACTGATAACGCCAGCAATAAAGGCAAATAAATGATCATTAAGACTACAGAGTGAACGCCTGACCCTTGCCATCCTGAGTGACCTTAGATCTTCTGTCTTCCGAGTGGTTTCCGGTGGGGTCGAGTGAGTACACCCCGGTCGAATGGAATTGGGTTGTCCGAGTGAACTGTTGGTCGAGTGGGTTGCACCCTGTGGCGATTTCAGTCGGTAGATGGTGCCATCCTTTGAATGTCATTTGCTTTAGGGCAGTGTCCTTGGTAAGGGTGTCTAGGTCGGGCCTATTACCCTACCCTAGGTACATGTCTTCATCACCAGCCACGATTGGAACGCCAGCTTCCAGATTCGCCACCAGCTGCTGCAGAACAGCACGCCGGAGACAGCTCCAGAGCAGATTTATTCGCCGCCGCCGCCATCACCGTCGAGACCGAAATAGCGGACGGCCGAAACCGTAGCTCTAACCTATCTACACGCCATGGACAAGCCGACAAGGTTCCCCTCCCTCACGCCGCCAGAACGGCCGGCGGAGGGCGGAGGAACCTCTCGACTCGTCGGCGGAGGGAGGTGGCAGACGGGTCGCTTCCCTTTTCGCCTGTCGCGAGAGCTCCAGAGAAGGGGAACGAAGACAGGTCGTCAACTGCTAGGAGACCGAGTCGGGGGAGGAAGTGAGACTGATGGCCCCAAGCGAGGAGTCAGACCCTGCCAACAAGTCCATTCTACATGGGCGAGTCTAGCGAGCGGCCGGCTGCTCGCTAGCCTACGTGAGCAGCCGGCCTAAAAAGGATTTTTTTCCCCTAATCCATAAAAGGTAATAGTTTGTCTCCCTAATTAATATATATAAAAAATTATAATAATCCATAAGTACTATGTAAACAGAAAGTATTACAAAAGTATCCATGTTAATAGGTGTGAACACATTTAATTTGAGTTTTCAAATTTTTAAAAAGTCATAATTTTTAAACCGTGTGTCGAAATTAAGATCCGTTTTCACCGTTGGAACCCTCGCGACGTGCTCTTCGAAACTAGATCCCGCATGGGTATGTTTGGACGAAAAAAAAATTATGCGACTTAGTCTCCGTTTGGTGCAACTGTTTAGCCGTCGATGTGCAACTAGTTGACAGTCGATGTGCAACTTTTTTCTCTAACCATGAACATGCAGTTTTCACTGATGGCATCACCCCATACTACTCCCTAACAGTGTGATGTGCAATTTCGTCTGCTGCCCCGGCTAACTACCCTGGTTAACTGCTTAGTAGTCGCCGCGCGTGTGCAGCCCCCACAGCCGCGCGTGAGGGACTATCCTATAAGAGTGTGCCAACCCGCAGTCCATGTGTCAGCAACTATGTCGGTCAGGGTGTGCACGCCATTGTGCATGTACAACTCCCGCAGCAGTGCGTGTGCGACTATGCGAACGAGAGTGTGCAACTCCGTGGGCACGCATGTGCGACTATGCTGATGAGAGTGTGCAACTCCGCGGCCGGGCGTGAGCACCTCCCACAACAATTCATGTGCGACTATGCAGACGAAATTGTGCAACTCCGTGACCACGCATGTGCGACTATGCCGTCGAGAGTGTGCAGCTTCACGGCCGTGCGTGAGCATCTGCCGCAGTAGTACGTGTGCGACTATGCGGACAAGAGTGTGCAACTCCGCGGCCACACATGTGCGACTATGACAACGAGAGTGTGCAACTCTGCGGTCGTGCGTGCGCTAGCACACCAACAAGAGTGTGCAACTTGTGGTCCTGTGTGTGAGACTATGCCGCCGCGCGTGTGCAACTCCCGTAATCTTGCGTGAACTACTATACCAAGGAGAGTGTGCAACTCCGGTAGCGAAAGTGAGTGGGCACCTATGCCGACGAAAGTGTGCAACCCTGCGGCCGTGCGTGTGCGACTATGCGAGCGAGATTGGGCAACTCTGCTGTCATGCATGTGCGACTATACCTAGAGTGTACAACTCCACAGTCATACGTGAGCTACTACGCCGACGAGAGTGTGCAACTCCATGGTGGTGCATATGCGACTATGCCGTCATATGTGTGCAACTCCCGTAATCATGCGTGAGCTATTATGCCTACTAGAGTGTGCATTTTCACGGTCGTGCATGTGCGACTATACCGATGAGACTGTGCAACTCCATGCTCATGCGTGCCACCGTCTTTCAGTGTGCAGCAGTAGTTGATCGAGCTTATAATGACGTCCGTCTAGTTATACTTGAGTAAGCAATGCAAGTGCGAGACATTGTCTAATCATCTTTATATTGTCGTGTTATGCAACTTTTTAACAATCGTAGCCAACTGATAATTACTATGTGTGCAACTATAATTACTACGGATGTCAACTATGCCGACAAGAGTGTGTAACTATCACAATCATGCGTGAGCTATTATATCGACAAGAGTGTGCAACTCCTACAATTAATAACAAGAGAGGAGGTAGACGAACTAGCTAGGATTGGATCATGATGGAGTAAAAACTGCATGAATCAAGTGTCTTCTTGTACAGAGATGCATGCACGTACGCGGCATCCGGTCGGTTTGCTTAGACGCGTCGTCTTGCTTGAGACAGTTCAGAGAGAGACAGATTGACACCGCACTGGCGCCGTGCTCCCGCAGCTGGGCGCCGGCGTAGGGGGCGGGGGAGCAGGCCCTGCCGGGCGCGGCGCGCTTCACAGGAAGAGGCGGGAGGAGCGAGACGGCCGGGCCCGGTGTGCGTCGCCGGGATTAGGCAAGAGGAGGAGCACGGCCGGGGGTGTGCTTGCCGCTCCGCCGGTAGGTGGCTGGAGGTGTGCGGCCGAGGGTGTGCTTGCCGCTCCGCCGGGAGGTGGCTGGAGGTGTGCGGCCGTGGGGGGCGTAGTCGATTCGAGGTGGAGGAGCGGGGCGGCAGCCGCGTCGCTAGGAGGAGGAGGAGCGGGGCGGAGGTCGCATCAGAAGGAGGCGCGGGGCGGCAGTGAGAGGTACGAGATGATGCGAGATGGTGGGCTGAGTGGATAAGGCGCAGGGGCCATTTTTGTCTGTAGCGTGAGCGCTCGATGACGCGAAATCGTGCGCGCACTATGAAGCATTTAGGATTCTACAGATGAAAGAGGGCGGCTAAAGGCTATATTCGGTCGGGTGGAAGAACAAGCCTCGGCCACTGACACGCTGTGCTGTATCGCAAGCCTATATATGCTACGGAATTCCTGCCAAAGCGTCACATCCCCGCACCAAAAGTCCATCAAAAAGCATGAGGACCTCCCGTTGCCCAGGGTGAAACGCGCGCCTAAAGCAAAGGTAGGTTCAATTGAACCTTGCTACACCGTACGATGAATTTCCGTCCAACACTCAGTCCGATTAGAGACAAATCATAGATTATAAGTTTGTGGGCCATAGCATCCGCTATATGATCGTACCAGCGTCCGATAAAAAAGAATCGTACGTAGAGCAGTTTTGGGTTCAATTTTTTGTAACGCGTTCCAGAACGGTGCACCCCGAGCCGTGGATTCAAAGAAGGAGCCATTAGGAAAATATTTGGCCTTGAGAAGCTCCGCCTAAAGCCCAGTTGCATTTTGGGAGAGCTTCAAGATCCACTTGGTAAGAAGGGCTACATTCATCAGTTTACAATTCGTTATGCCCAAGCCCCCAAACTTTTTAGGACGAGAGATGGCCGCCCATTTAACCAAGTGGTATTTGCATTTGACTCCAACTCCTTCCCAAAAGAACTTCAATCAAGCGGTATCCAATTTGGCGTGAACTCCATCGGCTGAAAGAAACAACCTCATTGCGAACAGTGTAGGGACGATGAGCTAGAATTCGTGAGAGTTAACCTAGCACCTAAGGACATGGATTTTACACGGCAAGGGCCTACCCTCTTGCTAACCGTCGCACAAAGGGCCTCCCAATCCGAGATACGAACTTTATTGTTGGAGATTGGGAGGCAAAGATAAGTAAGGGGGAAAGACCCCCACTTTACAATTGAGTAGGTTGGCAACCCTTTGCCCCTCCTGTCGATCTAGTCCCATAGCGATCACCTCACCCTTATGGAGGTTAACTTTCATACCAGACATTGCCTCGAATCTAAGAAGGATCAGCCAACCTCCTCAATGTCTTCGGAGTTCAACTCAGCCGCCTCAACCAGACGTACAATTGATACAGCAATTAGAACTGGTCTACCAAATCATCATGTCATCACCAAGCCTAACTGGTTTCAAATTCCTCACCCTTTTAAAGTTCTTCCGCTGCTGAAGAATCTGTGATCTACTTTCTGAAGAATTTGAACTGAAGACTTTCATTATACCATTTCTTATTTCTTCATTTCGTCTTCTTCATGCTTGAATGCTTGTATGATTACATATTCTTCATCTGTATGTATCTTGTATGCATGCTCTGAGTTTCTGTGATGAATTAGTCTCGTCCTCGTTTCTATTCCTTCACTTTGTTCTTCGTCGAATTCATCAGTCTGACGAATTTCTAAAAATCTGCCATTCACCCCCCCCCCCTCTCGGAGTAAACCTACGCTTTCAACAACATATTGGATAGGGCGTCCGCTACTAAGTTAAAAAGCACGGGTGATATTGGATCACCTTGCCGTAATCCCCTACGGTTCTTGATGTAGTTGCCAACTTCCCCGTTGACATTAATCATAGTTTGCCCCCCCCCCCCTCCCCCACGACCAACTGTATGATCTGGTGAACCTAGCCGACGTCAAAGCCTTTCTTGAGTAGAACTTCCTAGAGGAAATGCCAGTATACACGATCGTAAGCTTTTTCGGAGTCGAGCTTAAGCATGATCGCTTTTTGCTTGCGCCTTTTAATCTTGTGGACAATCTCCTACAACGCAAGAGGGCCCTCTAAATTGTAACGACCTTTGGTAAACGCAGATTGGCAACGATTGATGGCTCGTTGCACAACCGGCAAGACCCTATTAGCGTAAGCTTTAGCACATATTTTGAAAGGGACGTTAATAAGTGCAATGGGTCCAAAATTCCTAATGTTATCGGCCTGCTGCACCTTGGGGATAAGCAAGAGGATGTCGAAGTTAAGTCTGGAGATGTCTACTATTCCTAACACAAACCCATTGCAAATCGCTAGCATAGGGTCTCGGAGAACGTTCCAGAACCGGCGAAAGAACGCATCTGGCCAGCCATCTGGCCTCGCGTAGTGTCCTGTTTCATGTTACGCACCGCCGCCTCGATTTCTTCCGAAAGGAAAGTGTGCATTAGATCCTCGTTCTCCTCGGCCGAAACACACTGAGAAACTTCCCAAAAGTTAGTGTGTGGACCGGCCAACTTGGGCTCGGCCGTGCCCATGAGCCCAATGTAGAAATCGTAGATGTGTTTTGTGATTTCTTCCTAGCCTAGAAGGAGCCTCTGCTCTGATTGAAGGCAAAGGATGGAGCATTTACGCCTTCTCCCATTGGCATATGCGCGAAAATATTGTGTGTTCCCATCTCCGTGGGTAATTCATTATACACCGCACCTACGGCGCAAGTATTCTTCCTCTACGCGAAGAATGGAGAGCACCTTGTTCTCAGTGATGTAGGGATGCTCCCATTCTGACTCCGGGAATCCCCTGAAGTTAGCTTGCGCGTCTAAGGCCGCCAGCTCCACAACTAATTGGATGCAAAGAGGCTTGTCTGTGCTGCCTACGTTAGCCCCGAAGCCCCGTAGAAAAGATCGGAGATAGGCCCCTGTCGTAATCCATGTTTCCATGGGGCCACATGAACTACAAGCTGAGGCTAGGGCTAAACCCCATTTTTCCCGGACAAGCTGGTCGAAACCCTCAACTTCGATCCACACAGTTTCAAAATAAAATCGAGGACTACACTTGATGCGCTCCTCCCCCGAGGAGAACACCAACAACACGTAATCTGAACACAATCGGGCCTCTACAATCAAGGTGCACATAGGGAATAGAACTTCCTAGTCGGCTGAGACAAAAACCCTATCTAGAACGCTTCAGACCGGCGCCAACTATTTGTTGGTCCAGGTGTACCCACGCCGGACCGGGCTATCTCCGTGAGAGACATGGCCGTGATGGAAGACTTGAACATATTCACACGCGACCAATCAATGTTAGCATTGTTCTTATCCATTCGCGAATGGATCAAGTTGAAATCACCGTCCACCACCAGTGGGATAGCGCGAGCAGTAGCCCTTGCAACCTTGGCCTCGAGTTCTCCCAAGGACTCTACAGATCTAGAGTGATCTACCAGGCCATAAACCACCAACACCTCCCACTACAAAAGGAGCTTGGTGCTTGATTGTAGCGCTAAGGAAACAAGTGCCCACGCCCTAGGACAACATTTCACAGCAATCTTGGCGAAATCCTAACAGCAAACCCCCCGAGTGGCCCAAGGCCAGAACCCAATTCCACATGAAACGTTCGAGGGGGTCAATCGAAAGGAGATCCTGAAGAGAATCCAACACGATGAATATAATGTTTTAAGAGGGATCGTCTACCCGCGTTACCAAAACATAGCAAATTTCATAAAATATAATGCATTTAAATGATTCTATTATGGAGACGGACCCCCTGGATGTCGTAGCTTTTGCCACACACCTGACCTTGCGAGCACGACCAGGCGAGGAGGTATTCATGGCCTCTGCCACCTCTTCCTCCTCAGTGAGCACTACGTCATCAATCGCAGTGGCCCCAAGCACAGGACCAGCTGCAAAAGTAGCACGAGCAGCAACCTCGGCAATGGTTGCATGTGCCAATTCCCTGGAAGGGATAAGGGAGATGAACTCCGCGCACGCTGAGCCGCCCGTACTTGTACTAAGACCCGGATCGATCGCAACCCCACAATATTCAAGCACACCCAACAAAGTATCATCTGAATAAGCATTAAGAATAGCGAAAGTGGGCAAGGTATTACCAGTGTTCTCCATATTATTGTCCGCGACACGTAGCGTCGCATGCTTGCTGGCTAGCAGGCCGCTCATGACCCCCTTGGAGTGCATGCTTATACAGGTCGGGGCGACGATGGAGACGACGGGCGTGGCCTTGGAGCGCTTGGCCTTGACAAGTGGGGCTTTGGCCGCCAGCTCAGAGATAAGCACGTCATCTGAACTAGTTGAGCCTCGTGAACCCGCCGCCGACACTAGCCTTGGTGAGACCAGCGCCATGACCGCCTGACGAGGTGTCTTGGGCATGGAGGACAGAACTGATCCCATCGTCTTGGCCCCTTTGCGGCCTGCCGTCTTCTTGCATGACTTGCCCAACTCACCCAGACCAGCAGACGATGGTGAAGGCATGGGCGAATGCTCAAGACGAGCGGCGGGAGGCTAGAGCTGCCTGTCCACTGCATGGCTTGTACCCCAGCCGGGCTCTTGTTCTCAACCACCACTGCCTTCTCGATGTTGGAGCCATACTAGTCGAACGCCTCTGAGAGAGCGGTGCAGGGAGATCCCATCCTCCAGCTCCATGGGTATTGGGCCTGTGTCTGTCGCCTTAGGAGGGAGTCGAGTCCAAAACCTTGCCATTAGACCTGCATCCGAAGTCCTTGCCCTTGTCGATGTTCCTTCCCTTGATGCCCAACCTGTCCCACACTTCAGTGTGGATTGAGTCATCGCCCATGCTCTCGTCTTTGTCTTTATTTTCGTCCTGATCCTTGTCGTTGTCCCAAGGCCCAGGTCCAGTTGGCTTGGGACAAGGAGGGAGGCTCGGACGCTTGGAGATCGGCTCGGGTTCCATGCGGATGTTGTAGCCGCGCATGTTGAACCACACCTGAACCACGTCGCGCATCTTGTCCGGCGCCCTGTGCTACTTGTGAGCGGCGTTGGGATTTCCTTGAAGAGGAGAGGATGATGCAGTACAATAGAGATAAGTATTTCCCTCGGTTAAGAAACAAGGTTATCAATCCAGTAGGAGAACCACGCAACACTATGTAAGCAGTACCTGCACACAAGATAACAAATCCTTGCACCCAACGTGAACAAGGGGTTGTCAATCCCTTGGCGGTTAATTGCAAGATTAAATTGTATGGTGATAGATAGATAGATCGCACTAAATATAAAATAAAAAAGAAAGAAAAATTGCAGCAAGGTATTTTTGGATTTTTAATATATGATAAAAGTAGATCTGGGGGCCATAGTTTCACTAGAGGCTTCTCTCGAGAAAATAGCATATGGTGGGTAGACAAATTACTATTGGGCAATTGATAGAAAAGCAAATAATTATGACGGTATCCAAGGCAATGATCATATATAGGCATCACGTCCGAGACAAGTAGACCGACTCCTGCCTCCATCTACTACTATTACTCCACACATCGACCACTATCCAACATGCATCTAGAGTATTAAGTTCATAAAGAACGGAGTAACGCCTTAAGCAAGATGACATGATGTAGACAAGATAAACTCACGTATGAATAAACCCCATCTTTTTACCCTTAATAGCAATGATACATACGTGTCATGTCCCCTTCTGTCACTGGGATTGAGCACCGCAAGATCAAACCCATTACAAAGCACCTCTTCCCATTGCAAGATAAATCAATCTAGTTGGCCAAACCAAACCAATAAATCGGAGAAGAAATACGAAGCTATAGCAATCATGCATAAAAGAGTTCAGAGAAAACTCAAATAATCACTACTAGGAAAAGGGCTATAGGTAGATTCTTAGTAGTAGCGCGGGGTGAACATCATGCGCTACAGTTAAGTAGCAGTAGCGCTGGCGTAGAACAGGCGCTACAGGTAGAACTTAACAGTAGCGCAGGGTGCCCTGACAAGCGCTGCTGCTAAGTGGGCTCCACAGTGCCCCCATGGGCTGGCCACAGTAGTAGCGTGGGTTGCTAGACCGCGCTACTGCTAAGCCCGTTAGCGGTAACGCGGTTTGGCGATCCACGCTACTACTGTGGCCAGCCCGGGCCCAGCTCCCTAGCCCACTTAGCAGCAGCGTGGGTTCTGGCCCCGCGCTACAGCTAATAGGCTTAGCAATAGCGCGGTCCCGTTCCCCGCGCTACTGCTAAGCTAGCCCTATCTTTTTCCTCTGCGGCCCATTCCACTACCTGTCCCTCACACTCTCTCGCTCGCTCTCTCTGCCGCCACCGTCGCCTATCGTCCCCCGAGGTATCTCCCTCCTCCTCTCGCCGCCCTCCTCCCTCCTCTCGCCGCATGCCATCCACGCCCTCCTCCCTCCTCCTCTTCTCTGACGAGGAAGGATTGGCTCGACCTCCACTTCGACCGAACGTAGTTTCGTTTATTTTAAATTTATGTTTTATGTTCGGTTATGCAAAACTATCTATGTTTATGTTTGAATGCATGCTACTTTCGGTTGAACCTGCTTTGAACTTGATCACATTGAAGTTTACAATGTTAAGTTCAGGGGATCGACTAGAAAACGGCTAAAAATTGCTGGAGTATATATATACTCCACTAAGGGTTTTAGTCCGTTAACTTTTAGGGGATCGGCTAGAGATGGCCTTATGCCTTGTTTATTTCAGTTCTTCACAATGTGATGCTCTATATGTGCAACTATTTGCCGTGCAGTTCAATTTCATCAATAACAGTTTCAACAATACCACTATGAATTACGATATTTAGTTGTTGTTAAGGATGTTGCAGTTAACACGCCTTTTCGTTTTTTTATTAGTAACTAGTGTACTTTAGACCTGCACAATACCAGTTTGAATTACTATATTTGCTTGTTTTTAAATGTTATGCATATTGTAGTTAACACACCTTTCCACTTCTTGTTTTGCTTAACTAGCATACTTAAACCTGCACACTGAAGCTATCATTTGTAGATTATGTTGTCTACTATGGATATATTTGGTTGATGTTTAGCCTGTTTTGCTTAACATGCCTTTATCAAAAGAGAAGAAACGAAGGGAGCTAGAGCTCTTCTCAGAGCTCAGAGCATTTCGGCCGTCGGATCTGTTGCCTGATGAGATCTCGGCCGTCGGATCAAGCTGCTGGAGAGCCTCGGCCGTCGGATCGTCCTATAGCAATGAAGCATGAATAATTCCCTCTCAGCGTGCCACCGCATGTTATTTCCATGCCCCACTGAGGGCATTTTAGTCATTTCACGTATAGGGATATAAAAGGGATCCGCTCCTGATGGAGACCTAGCCGTCGCCTCTTCCCTCACTCGCGCGTCCTGCCGCTCCTCTACGCCCCTCCACCCAAACCCTAACCCTAGCTGCTTCCCACACCACCGCCGCCGCCGTCGTCATCTCCTCCGCCCAGCCTGCCGAATCCCCGTCGTCTACTTCCCCGGCGTCGTCGCCGTCGTCCTTGCGTGCACACGGCAGGAGGAGCGTGGCCCTCCTCTCTCACTCACTGCCCTCGCTTCGCCCCGCCATCGTTCCTCGGGTGCGGCCGCGCCCGTCCTCGTACCGCGTCGCCGCTCCTCCTCCACGCCGGCGGCGGCACCCGTCCTCCTCCCTTGTCCTCTCCAGGCGGCTGGGACCGTCCTCGAGATCGGCCATGGAGGTCCTTTTTGTGCTGGAGCAGGAGCCGTGCAGCTTCTTGGTTTCTTCCCAGCGGTATCTTGCCTGAGCTAGCCTCCCCAGATGCCATCTCGCACACAAATCATGTATGTTTCAGTACTTGTGCTACGTGCTAAATGCTTCAGATTTGGTGGTCTAATGTGTCAGATGTTCCACGGTCGAAGCAGGGTGGGTCAGCAGGTGGGGTGCAGCCGTCGGATTAATCCAGTTATGGTAATCTAGGCTTTAACCCTTGTATTTCCAAACATCTGAAGCTGGTATGCTGCATCCCTTGCGATATTGATGGTAAGAAGCACTTATACCAGTAGTATAGCACTCAAATATTTGTTGAGAGGATATAGGGGCTTGAAACTGTGCCCATAAATTCAAAAAGAAATGTGTAGACAAGTATTTTTGTCTTATATGTCTACTCTGCAGCCTGTTGTTATGTCTCCAAATGTATTGTTTAAGAAGAAACAACTTAGCAATAATATGCAAAAACATTAGGATTTTGACATATTAGGATGTGATAACTGATTCTTCCTTTTGTGTAGAAGAATTTAAAAATATATGGCTTACAAAAATCTCCACTATGTATTGCTTGAATTAATCTCTGATCAAGGACTGTTGTACTATGTATAGAATTCTATTAGTTATGTCCCCTTGGGGTTTTGCCTTTCAGTTTGATGCAATTAGCAGATTTTGTGTCTTTTGATCCACGTAGCTTGAACCAACTGATGTTTCCTTAACTGTTTTTATGTCAACTGTGACGAATCCATTGTTCGGTGATGTCCAGGTCGAGGCATGGCCAACACAGCCGTCGTCATCGCCTGCTAGCCTTCCTCGAGCTGGGGCGCAGGCGATCTACTGCCAATACAAGACCAAGAAGATGGCCTTCCTCGAGTTGTAACGGGGCCCAGCAGCGGCGGCGGCTAGAGGGGAATGGCAGCAAGGGGGCAACAGCCTGCTGGAAATGGAGGACCGGCGCCGAGGGCCTGCCGCGTGGGATCGTCGAGACCAGCTCTGACATGTTCCTCCGCCCGCTCTAGGACTCCACCGCCAAGCACGCCGACACCAAGGTCCGCTCCTCCTCCTCTCCTCGCTGCCCCATCTAACTGTCATTGTTACTCTTTTACTCTCTTTACAGTTGCTGTCATAAATAAAATTGGTTGGCTCTCTTAGCTGAAAACTGAACCACACTCAATGGATGGATGAATGGATGAAACTGCCCCTTACTATGTGAGCGCTCATTTCTCACGGATGCCAATTTGAGCTTTTATTGTAGCGACCCCATTAGTGAAGCTGTGCAATGCTCTGAATCCTGTGCTTATAAGCAGGGGCTGCAAGTGTTAATAATGTACCACACTTCAGTTCTGTGAGTTCACTTAAGTTGTCTGCTCTGTCTCCACAAACTTCTCAGTAGCTTTTGCTTCAGTGGAGGCATACCAGCGTCCTCACAGTGTAATTCATGGAATCTCTAGAATATGATATACATTGCATCATTGGAAATCAGAGTTCTTCACCTGAGGTTATCTTGGAAATCAATGCTCATCACATTTTTATGTATGTTCGCTACAGTTAAAGTTTTCTAATATTATTACACAGAAACAGTCTGTTCCTTGCACCTGTTCTGCAAGCTAGATTTTACGAAAGAATATATATAGAGATGGGAAAAGGCTGAGGAGCGAGCCGTGTACAGACCCGTCCTTCTTCTTACTCTAGCAGCATAAAGTTGAGCAGTTATGGTTCACGGCTATATTGCCCACCATCTTCATTTTTTCTGCCCCTCTTCCACCAACAATTCCCTATGATAATGTATTTCCAATCTCATTTTTGTACAGGGTTTCTTAATCTTGGTTCAGCTCAATTGCTTGATTCAGGCAGATCATGGAGGCTGGTCCTCATATTTTTGTTTGGGGAATGCTACGATTGAGAATTTGCAATGGTTGCTGGTTTAATTGGTTCACGACACCGAGATGTTAACTGTGTTCTCCATCGAGATGTTATCTGAACTTCAAAATAAATCAGTTGGTTGTTTGTCTTAAATTATTTCAAACCTGAGAACTTGGGGTTGTTTAGAGTTAGATATTTTGTAAAAGGTTGTCGTTCTGCTATACTACTGACGAGTCACAAATGGTCGATAGATATTTTGATGGATCTTAATTTAGTTAACTGCTACAAAACTGACTCTAATTAGCATTACTAGCATATTTATCATTTCCTTAACTGTTAATAATATATTTAATGCTCACTCTGCTTTTGAAGGCCTCTTCAGTCACTTCGGTCCTATCAACTTCAAAATATACGTGCAAACAAACACATTGTAGCTCACCATGGATATGTGGCTAAGTAACTTTTTTTGTATCTTGAATTTCTGTGACATGCTTCTGCTTTCCTGAATTTTTTGTGTGGTACATTGTGTGTGGATGTGCAGACATGCTTTTGATTTCATATGGAATTTGTTGTGACATTCTATGTATATAAATCTTCCCTACAGGCATCTTCCCCACAGCTAGCTCAGACATGCTTTTGCTTTCCTCACACTTTGATAAATCCATATGATATTTTCAGGAAGAGTTCAATCTGAATGTGCGTTCTTGTCCAAATAAGAGAGCATGGAATGATTTATTTAACCAATTAACCCTCTTCGTGTCTAAATAAGCGCGCGGACTGTTTTGTTGGGTGTTCTCATAACCTGTGATTATAAACCATATATGATTAGAAGACAAAAAAGAATGTCAAACAGACGTGACATTGTCATGTCAAATATATACTCATCACTGAAAGGATTTTGACTGGCAATTCCAGGTTTGGTACTAATTTCGATCACTATCTGGTTCATTTGCAGGTTTGGTATGATTTCCCTGCATTATGGAGCACCATCATTTGTACTTACAACTCTATACCAGTATATGAAGAAGTTTAAAGTTCCGATCTATCCATAGATATATATTCCAATATTGCAATGTAAGATCCATTCTCAGTAGTCCTTTCAGCTTTGGTTTTGGATGTGATGTCATTGCTTGACTCCTCCCCCCTATTGGAAAATGGTGCTCTTCATATATCACTCTTCTGTCTTAAGAAAGTTCAGTTATCTTATTTTTATGTTTCTTTGGTTATACCATGCTTAGATATGTACACTAGCATGCCAATAGCTTGGCATTTACCTCCTGGTTATGCCAAAACTTTCTTAGATTTAGATAATTTGGTTGCACTATCAGTTGCCATACTTCTCTGTATCTTCTGGTTTTCAACCATGTTTGACTACTTTGTTGATGATCATGCCCTACCGTGTAGGTTTGCAAATAATCGACAAATTATTTTTCTTCCTGTTTCTACAAAAGGATTATACAGATAACATTATTGAGTTCCAGAGACGAGGGTTTCCATATGCTCATATCCTTGTCTGGTTGAGAGAAGGTGGTCTACAGATTGGTACAGATGTTATTGATTTTTTTTTCTGCGGAAATCCCAGATCATGTTCTTGATCCCTTAGAATATTACATGGTTTCTGAATTTTTGCTACCTCTATTCTCTTGCAATTACTTGTGCTTTTGTTTACTTTTCTATTGTAATCACTCATCGAGAAAGTATATTCAGCACACCTGTAAAGCACTCAAGAAAAATAACCATAGACCCTTCTTGCTAAATTAGAATATAGCAGTACTAATCAACTAGATGGGTTGTCGATGCTCCTTGTTATTACTCGATGGTAAGACAAAATGTTAGCTGCGCTCACCACAAACAACTTATCTAGAGATTGGACAATCAAAGAAGTTACTCCCTCCGTCCCATAATGTAAGACGTTTTTACAAGTTAAACAAGCTTGCAAAACGTCTTACATTGTGGGACGGAGGGAGTACTATATAAAAGTAATCCTCTTGACCTACTGACCAACCACCAACCGCCCAATCCAATACCCTCTCTAGGTGCACACACTTTCTTTGCACGCGCTCAAGACACAAAGCCAGATCTGTGTTTGTTATGTTCATTCATCTCTGATCACCGAATTTCTTTTTCGGGTGACTCATTTGGTTTCCGCCCCATTACTTTCTACTCCGTTGATAAAAGATAGAAGGATCCTTGCAAGGCACATCGATGTCGTGAGGTACCTCTGTCACTTTACCATGTCCGGCTTTCAATTTTCTGTGACACTATCATTTCAACATGCAACACTAAAATATTTCCTTTTAGTTGGCACCCCTGCTTTAGGTAAAACATACATGCGGTTGAAATTTGATGTTAGCCAAGCAAAGATAACGGCGATCCCCGCCCCCACAGATTAAATAAAACATTCTATATTTACTGATCATGTATAAAACGGCATTACTCAACTGGTTGTAACTGTATTGCTTTCATTATTCTTGGTTAATTATGCTTGTGTCGTGTTGATTGGTTGTCTCCCATTAATTTGTGTATAGTACAAGTATGTTCCTACCGTACTCTTCCTGTTTGCCTTACGTGGACGCTTTCGCCTACTGCCAACATGTGCCATTTCACTCTTATGTTCGTGAAGTGGTGGACGATGGATCTGTTCTTGGTGGAGTTGACCATGTCGGCTCTAGGTGTTGTCCCCTTCATAAACATCTAATTTGTCCTAGAAGTAAAGATGTACTCGTACTTACTGAGTTGATGCCCTGATGGCAATGCCGGAAAATAAAGACTTGATTTGTTTTGCCTATTTGGCAGGAGTACTTGTAATTTTTCTATATCACAATCAGCAATTTCACTAAGAAATAAAGGTGTTTTTTTCTTTGTTCTTGAGCATATTAATGGTTTGCATCTAAGGAAGCTGATAATGAGCCGAGATGGTATATTACAATTCTTCTGACAAATCAAGGACCTGTGTTCGTTGTCATGCCTAATTTTTTAATCCATGAAATCCTTTGAAGATAAGAATGCTTTGATGACATCTGAATTTTAGTTTGTTTGTTAGTATGGCAACGGGTGCCATTGTGGTCTGGAGCCTCATGTTAGCTCGTCCCCTATTTTAGTTTCCATCCTTTTCTTTAAAGTTCATTTTTGTTAGTCTTTCTTATGGATATTCGTCATTTTGCTCTCTCTCTCTCTATGTTCAAAGTGTAAAGGAAATAAAATGGATGTGTCTTCTGCTTTATCTTCAAACTTCAATTTTGTTTTGCAGCAATGCCTATGTGGAAGTTTTGCTTCAGTTTCCTCTTGTTCTACTACTAAAGCTAAATCAAATATGATATGTTAAAATAAGTTTGACACTTCATAATATTCAAGATCACACCTATTTGAGTATCATGGTTTCCCCCAGATTTATGAACGTAGTGCTTCTCTCTTCCTATTGGTGTGAGGCGGACATAATTTTTTCTTGTGTGTTGATGCAGTTATGGTGTCCTTTACGAGGTAATTTTATGTACTGGCCATTCTCTTAGGAGATTTTTTGTTTCATTATGTTGGTAGACCATTCTCTTAGATCAATTTTTTTTGTTTTGGTGATCATTCTTTTTAATGACCACTGATGTAACTCTGTGGTACTCTCTCTCTCTCTCATCGTCTTGGATTCCAAGTCAACACCATCACGGGGCAGGATGAGGTCTCTACAGTAGTTTGGATGGGATCTCCACTGATTTATCTCCTTTGCTGTTGTAAACGGAGGCTCTTATATCTGACATAATCTCATGCATTAGTTTTTCTTTTGCTCTCTTATGTTCCTGCTAAGTGTTGAACCTAATGTCATCTAATTAGCTTTTGTAATCTCATGACCATACCGAACTCGATGCTGCCTTTCCTTATGGGATGGTCTAAATGCAATTAGCTATTGTAATCTTGTCATTGTTGAACTCGATTATGCCTTGCTTCTGGTACAAGACTGAATGTTTCTTTTTTCTCTTGAACCTAAAATCAATTGTTCTGTTGAATAGATGTGCTAAAATTTGCCTTGCTACTAATGCAACTTGTGTTTGATCTTTATCCTCTTGGAAAAGTCGTTGGAACCGGCACCCTCATGCCAAGGCGCGATCCCGATCTAGTATGTACTCATACAGGACAATATTGAGAACAGCTGCTGTTTTCCATCGAGGTTAGTTTCATCGCATTGCTTATATATACTCACTGTTCAGGATATCGGTAGCTGGTACCATATAGCCCGGGGGCTGATAAGGGATTAATCGTCGAATCGAACATTTCACTGAATATATCTGTAACCCATTTATCGGTAGGTTAACTAGGGCCATATTTAATATATCTGAGGCTACATAGCAACATGCATTGTACTGAATGACTAAATATGCAATCCCAGGCTACATAGCAACAAGGAAGAGTGTTACCTTAATGTTCTGATGATGTCTAGATATACATGTAATAAGATCTTATATAATGGGATGGAGGGAGTGTTGTACTACATCATTTTGCAATTGTTGTTTAGCTTCTAATATTAACTTGGTGCTTTTATGTACATATGTCATTGTCAAAGATCCACACTTCGACCCTTTCTGCATATGGGGCAATGAGATATTCATGAACCAGCATCAAGAGAGGAAACTGATAAAGATTGTTATTAAAATGGGTCAAAAGATGTAAATCGAACTATTTGTTTACACTTTATGCAAGATAGCAGCGAACTGCAGGATGGTAAGTAAGAACTCTGTAGCCTTCTTTTTACTGCTCGTAATGAGTTGTGTTAGATGACAATGTCCAAATGTTTACAGTGAATCCTGAAGTAGTTTACTCAAGATTGCCTCTCAAACTACATGATTGGCGGCCGGCCATCACAAGGGGTTGGACTAGAGTCGTACGTGTCTTCTGCATCGAGGAGAGCACAATAGGGCCATTCCGCTTCACCTTGTTCAGCAACCATAATGTCTCTCGCCTCTTTCTTTACCATCTTTAATGGTACAAGTATACAACCATGGTTCATCATTCTTTATTTGGTACTTATGTAATTCTTGAACATATGTACCTGTGAATCGAATAATGCATTTGTTGTTTGAACCTGATGGATATGAATAAAGCTATAGCCTACTTTCAAATTCAAATTAGGTACAATTTCAAATAGCAGCAATTAAATTAGGGTGAAATTATGCTCTGCAGGTCATTACGGCGCACACGGTCTATAAAGCACAGCGTGTGTGATATACATCATAATCCGACATGGTTCACGGAGAGGAAACATGTGTAACCATGCACACAGTTGCCGTTTGGAAAGCGTTTGTGATGTCAGACAATATCACAAACGGTGTAGGAAAACTAAATGTGTGTGATTGTCGACCTATCGTACACAGTTTACAATCATGACCTATTTGTGACGTGCCGGGCATCGTAAACGTAGAGCCAGTTTGGTACGTGCCTGGAAAAATCCTGTGCCTGGAATGTGCCTGGACTGCGCCTGGTTTTAGGTAAAACCACAGAAGTCCGACTGCGATGGTAATGCCAGCACACACGAGTAGCAAGGATGGAGCGTTTGGGATATTCGAGATATCAGAAACAGTTTTATAGGGACAACTGTATACATCATGGCTCCCTATCCCCGACGGTTTCTAGGTCATGTGGGAAGGACCCCCCCCCCCTATCGCCCACACTCACTAGGCGACAGTTTAAAATGTCGTCGTGGAAAGGGGTTAAAAACCGTTTGTATAGCACCTCGTTGTACTAGTGAAAGTATTAAGATAAAATCTAACCATAGCATTAAACATATGGATCCAAATCAGTCCCTTACGAAATAGCGCATAAACTAGGGTTTAAGCTTCTATCACTCTAGCAACCCATCATCTAATAACTACTCCACAATGCATTCCCTTAGGCCCAAAGATGGTGAAGTGTCATGTAGTCGACGTTCACATAACACAACTAAGGGAATCACAACATACATATCATCAAAATATCGAACGAATATCAAATTCACATGATTACTTGCAACATGACTTCTCCCATGGCCTCAAGAACAAAGGTAACTACTCACAAATGATATTCATGCTCAAGATTATAGGGATATTAAATAGCATAATGGATCTCAACATATAATCTTCCACCAAATAAACCATATAGCACTCAACTCCAAGATGTAATCAACACTACTAGTCACCCACAGGTACCAATCTGAGGTTCTGGTACAAAGATTGAACAGAAGAGATGAACTAGGGTTTAAGATGACATGGTGCTGTTGAAGATGTTGATGAAAATTGGCCTCCCAAAGATGAGAGGGTTGTTGGTGATGATGATGGCTTCGATTTCCCCCTTCGGGAGGGAAGTTCCCCCGACGGAATCGCTCCACCGGAGGGCAAAAGTGCTCCTGCCCAAGTTCTGCCTCGAGGCGGCGGTGCTCCATCCCGAAAGTCCTCCCCTTATTTTTTCTAGGTCAAAAGACCTTATGTACCAAAAGATGGGCACCAGAGGTGGGCTGGGCTGTCCACCACCCACCAGGGCGCACCTGGGGGGCCTGGCGTGCCCTGGTGTCTTCTGGGCACCTGGCAGCCCCCCTCTGGTAGTTATTTCCTCCAATATTTAATACATATTCCAAAATAATTCTCCATAAATTTCAGCTCATTTGGAGATGTGCAGAATACGTATCTCTGACATAGCTTTTTCTGGTCCAGAATTCCAGCTGTCGGTATTCTCCCTCTTTGTGTAAACCTTGCATATTATGAGAAAAAAAGGCATTAGAATTACTCCATAAAGTGTTATAATGCATAAAAAATTTATAAATAACAATAGTAAAACATGATGCAAAATGGACGTATCAACCCCCCCAAGCTTAGACCTCGCTTGTCCTCAAGCGAAATCCGAAATCGAAAATCATGTCCACATGTTTAGAGAGAGAGGTGTCGATAAAAACAAAATACGGACATAGTAGCATCATGCTTATTATTATAACAGCAACAAACTTTATCACAAAGCTTTATCATATAACTTCTCATGAACAAGTAACAATTCATCACAACATCGAAGTAAAAAGCATAAACTTTATTGAAAACTAACAAACTATGTTCTCAGTCAACTTTGCAACTACAATTCATCATATTTTCAGGAAGGGTCTCATATCGGAGCCTTTTGGCAAGTCCACATACTCAACCATCATTTAATCTTCTATGATTGCTAACACTCACAACATATATATGAGCAAAAAATTTCAACCGGACACATAGAAAGATAGGGGCTTATAGTTTCGCCTCCCAACTTATTCACCTCGAGGGTGATGTCAACAACAATAACTCATGCTCACTCATATCCAATTGGGTATATGTGCCTAGATCTTTCCCCACCACATGATGCTTACCAAAGAGAAAATAAAAAGGAATAGAGAAGAATACTTTGACTCTTGCATAAAAAGTAAAAGATAGGCCCTTCGCAGAGGGAAGCATAGGTTGTCATGCGCTTTTTGGTTTTGTATGCACAATCTCTTAATGCAAAAGAACTTCACGTTATATTGCCCCTTATGATAGCAACCTTTATTATCAGTCTGTCACTTTTATTACTCTGCCATCACAAGTTCGTACAATGCTTATTTTCCCTTACACTAAAGGATCAAACTGATGTCTACTACGCAACTTTATTCTTGTAGACTCGTGTTGAGCCTCCAAGCGCAGAGTTTTGTAGGATAGTAGCAATTTTCCCTCAAGTGGATGACCTAAGGTTTATCAATCCGTGGGAGGCATAGGATGAAGATGGACTCTCTCAAACAATTTCAATTCATTCAACAATTTACTCATAGGATATAAGTGAAGCACAAGAGTAAATGACAAGCTACTCCAAAAAGATATAAGTGAAGATCAAGCGAGTAGTTAAGTAAATGGGTAGCTATTTGAGAACTCTCTTTTATTTAAAAACTTTCAGATCTAAGTACTTTATTAAAACAGCAAGAAAAAAATGACATTCCAAGAATAGCACAACTCATGTGAAGAAGCAAAAACTTAGGCTCAACCGATACTAACCGATAATTGTTGATGAAGAAAGGTGGGATGCCTACCGGGGCATCCCCAAGCTTAGATGCTTGATACTTCTTGGAATATTATCTTGGGATGCCTTGGGCATCCCCAAGCTTGAGATTTTGTGTCTCCTTAATTCCTTTTATATCACGGTTTCCCTAAATCTTAAAAACTTCATCCACACAAAACTCAACAAGAACTCGTGAGATAAGTTAGTATAAATCAATGCAAAGCCTTATCATTCTCTACTGTAGAAAATCACAAAAATTATTATTTAAAATTGCATACTAAATGCATCTGCATATTTAATACTCATATCCTCAAATATAATCATTAAAGAAGCAAACATATGCAAACAATGCAAACAAAACAGCAATCTATCAAAACAGTACAGTCTGTAAAGAATGCAAGAGTATCAATACTTATTCAACTCAAAAAATTCTGAAAATTTAACACACTGTAGAAAATTTATCAGAGCTTATTTTGCAAAAAGTTTCAACATTTTATCACATTCTGACTTTTCTAGGGAATTTTTGCAACAGCGGTAAACTTTCTGTTTTCAAACAGCAACATATAGACTTGCAAAGTAAGCATGGTGATGGCTATCCTTGCCACTTTTATTGAAATAAAAGATGCAAAACATTATTATAACTAACATAAAGCAAATCCTAATAAAATAAAATGACTCTCCAAGCAAAACTCATATCACATGACGAATGAAAATGAAGCTCCAAGTGAGGTTACCGATAATGTTGAAGACGAAAGAGGGGATGCCTTCCGGGGCATCCCCAAGCTTAGTTGCTTGGATCTTCCTTGAATATTACCTTGGGGTGACTTGGGCATCCCCAATCTTAGGGTCTTGTCACTCCTTATTCTCCTCATATCGACATCTCACCCAAAACTTGAAAACTTCAATCACACAAAACTTAACGGAACTTCGTGAGATAGGTTAGTATGATAAAGAGCAAACCATTTCACTTTGGTACTGTCAAAGACAAGATTCATAATTGTTTACACACAATTCCTACTGTAGCATATCATTTCCACAATTTATATTGAGCAATATAAGCCATAGAAACTAGAAAACAAGCAAATTATGCATTGAAAACAGAATCTGTCAAAAACAGAACAGTCTGTAGTAATCTGTACTCCAACCATACTTCTGCTACTCCAAAAATTCTGATAAAATTAGGACAACGTAGATAATTTGTATATATATCACCTGTAAAAAATTCAGATGAAAAGCACGTTCCAGTGAATTTTCAAAATTCCTGGACTGAGCGCAAAAGTTTCTGTTTTTCCACAGATTCAAGTCAACTATCATCCACACTATCCCAAAGGCTTTACTTGGCACTTTATTGAAATAAAAGCAATAAAACATAATTACTACAGTAGCATAACCATGTGAACACACAAAAACAGTAGATATAAGTGTTGGGTTGTCTCCCAACAAGCGCATTTCTTTAATGCCTTTTAGCTAGGCATGATGATTTCAATGATGCTCGCATAAAAGATAAGAATTGAAACACAAAGAGAGCATCATGAAGCATATGACTAGCACATTTAAGTCTAACCCACTTCCTATGCATAGGGATTTTGTGAGCAAACAACTTATGGGAACAAGAATCAACTAGCATAGGAAGGCAAAACAAGCAAAACTTCAAGATTTTCAACACATAGAGAGGAAACTTGATATTATTGCAATATGTAAAAGCATAAGTTCCCCTCTCATAATAATTTTCAGTAGCATCATGAATGAATTCAAAAATATAGCTATCACTTAAAGCATTCTTTTCATGATCCACAAGCATAGAAAATTTATTACTCTCCACATAAGCAAATTTATTCTCATGAATAGTAGTGGGAGCAAACTCAACAAAATAACTATCATGGGATTCTTGATTGGCATAATCAAATTGAACATTAAAATTATGATGACAAGTTTCATGGTTATCATTATTCTTTATAGCACACATGTCATCACCATAATCATCATAGATAGCAACTTTGTTGTCATAATCAATTTAAACATCTTCCAAAATAGTGGATTCATCACTAAATAAAGTCATGACCTCTCCAAATCCATTTTCATAATTATCACAACAAGATTCAACACCCTCCAAAATAGTGGGATCATTAGTACCTAGAGTTGACACTCTTCCAAACCCACTTTCATCAATATAATCGTCATAAATAGGAGGCATGCTACCATTATAACAAATTTGTACATCAAAACTTGGGGGACTAAAAATATCATCTTCATCAAACATAGCATCCCCAAGCTTGTTGCTTTGCATATCATTAGCATCATGGATATTCAAAGAATTCATACCAACAACATTGCAATCATGCTCATCATTCAAAGATTTTTTGTCAAACATTTTATAGAATTCTTCTTCTATCAATTGAGCACAATTTTCCTTTCCATCATTTTCACGAAAGACATTATAGAGATGAATAATATGATGCAACCTCAATTCCATTTTTTTGTGTAGTTTTCTTTTTATAAACCAAACTAGTGATAAAATAAGAAACTAAAAGATTCAATTGCAAGATCTAAAGATATACCTTCAAGCACTCACCTCCTCGGCAACGGCGCCAGAAAAGAGCTTCGTTGACGGGATGTGAGTGCCGCTTACCTAGCCTCCCCGGCAACGGCGCCAGAAAAGAGCTTGATGTCTACTACGCAACTTTATTCTTGTAGACTCGTGTTGGGCCTCCAAGCGCACAGTTTTGTAGGACAGTAGCAATTTTCCCTCAAGTGGATGACCTAAGGTTTATCAATCCGTGGGAGGCGTAGGATGAAGATGGTCTCTCTCAAACAACCCTACAACCAAATACAAGAAATCTCTTGTGTCCCCAACACACCCAATACAATGGCAAATTATATAGGTGCACTAGTTCGGCGAAGAGATGGTGATAAAAGTGTAATATGGATGGTAGAAATATATTTTTATAATCTGAATAAATAAAAACAGCAAGGTAGCAAGTGACAAAAGTGAGCACAAACGGTATTGCAATGCTTGAAAACAAGGCCTAGGGTCCGTACTTTCGCTAGTGCAATCTCTCAACAATGCTAATCTAATTGGATCATATAACCTTCCCTCAACGTGCGATGAAGAATCACTCCAAAGTTCCAATCTAGCGGAGAACATAAGAAGAAATTGTTTGTAGGGTACGAAACCACCTTAAAGTTATTCTTTCCGTTCGATCTATTCAAGAGTTCGTACTAAAATAATGCAAAGTTATTCTTTCCGTTCGATCTATCCAAGAGTTCGTACTAAAATAACACCATATGATACGCAACAACCAACTCTAATGTCACCTAGATACTCCAATGTCACCACAAGTATCCATGAGTTAATTATACGATACACATCAAACAATTTCAGATTCATAATACTCGATCCAACACAAAGAACTTCAAGAGTGCCCCAAGATTTCTACCGGAGAAACAAGGACGAAAATGTGCATCAACCCCTATGCATAGATTACCCCAATGTCACCTCAGGAATCCGCGAGTTGAGTGCCAAGACATAGATCAAGTGCTCTCAAATCCATAAAAGTATTCAATCTGATAAAATGAAATCTCAAAGGGAAAACTCAATTTCATCACAAGATAGAGAGGGGAAAACACCATATGATCCGACTATATTAACAAAGCCCGCGATACATCAAGATCATGACATCTCAAGAACACGAGAGAGAGAGAGATTAAACACATAGCTACTGGTACAAACCCTTAGCCCCGAGGGTGGACTACTCCCTCCTCATCATGGTGGCCGCCGGGATGATGAAGATGGCCACCGGTGATGATTTCCCCCTCCGGCAGGGTGCCGGAACAGGGTCTAGATTGGTTTTTCGTGGCTACAGAGGCCTGCGGCGGCGGAACTTCCGATCTAGGTTAACCCCGAGGGTTTTCGGAATATTTGAGAATTTATAGGGTAAAGAGGGGGTGCGGGAGGCGCGCCCTGGTTAGGTACACAACGTCAGGAAAAAATCCTACGTAAGTGTCACCCCGAAGCCTACGGAGGACATCATGCAGGAGATAGAACTGCGCACAAGGTATTACAATCTGGTTTTTATTGACCTACTCTTTTCAAAGATGCCCGTAAGTTTGTCTTGTCTTGTGATGAATGTCAAAGAATAGGTAATATCGGTAAGCGTCAGGAAATGCCTATGAATTATTCACTTGTTGTTGCACCTTTTGATGTTTGGGGCTTCGATTATATGGGACATTTTCCTTCCTCTAATGGGTATACACATATTTTGGTTACTGTTGATTATGTCACTAAGTGGGTAGAAGCTATTCCAACTAGCAGTGCTGATCATAACACCTCCATTAAAATGCTTAAAGAAATTATTTTCCCAAGGTTTGGAGTCCCTAGATATTTAATGACTGATGGTGGTTCACACTTTATTCATGGTGCTTTCCGTAAAATGCTTGCTAAATATGATGTTAACCATAGAATTGCATCACCCTATCATCCTCAATCTAGTGGTCAAGTTGAACTTAGCAATAGAGAAATAAAATTAATACTACAAAAAAACTGTCAATAGGTCCCGAAAGAATTGGTCTAAGAAACTTGATGATGCACTTTGGGCCTATAGAACAACTTAGAAAAATCCTATGGGTATGTCTCCTTATAAAATGGTTTATGGAAAAGCTTGTCATTTGCCTCTTGAATTAGAACATAAAGCATATTGGGCAATTAAAGAACTCAATTATGATTTCAAACTTGCCGGCGAAAAGAGGTTATTTGATATTAGCTCACTAGATGAATGAAGAACCCAAGCTTATGAAAATGCCAAACTATTTAAAAAAAAGTTAAAAGATGGCATGACAAAAGAATTCAAAAGCGGGAATTTAATGTTGGTGAACATGTTCTATTGTACAACTCTCGTTTTAGTTTTTTTGCATGAGAACTTCTTTCCAAATGGGAAGGACCATATATTATCGAAGAGGTTCATCACTCTGGATCTATCAAGATTAATAATGTCGAAGGTACTAACCCGAAGGTGGTCAATGGAGAAAGAATTAAGCACTATATCTCAGGTACGCCTATTAATGTTGAAAGCAATATTATCCAAACCATGACACCATAGGAACACATAAAAGAAACCTTCCAGAACACCCCAGAACCCTGAAAAGGAAGAGGTATGTGATACGGTAAGTAAACGGACTCCGAAAAATCCACAAAAATATTTTCTGTCAGTTTTGGAATATTAAAAAATAGGAAAATAAGAAACAACCGGGAAGACAACCCAGGTGCCCACAAGACACCAGGGCGCGCCTGCCCCACCTGGCGCGCCCTGGTGGGTGGTGGGCCCCTCGGGCACCTTCCCAACTCCGTTTTTCTTCCATATACTTGTTTCCCAAGATTAAAAAAATCCTTATATATATATACCCCCGGATGATTTGACCTCTCTATCTCGGAGTAATCCTCTGTTCTTGTTTCGTGCTATTTTTCTGTCAGATCTACCAAGCCAGTTATCATGTGTTCTCCCTCCTCCACCAATGAAGAAGGTGATGCTTGGCTGCTATAGGTGGAGTTAAGGGGAGAGGGAATTGAGGAGGTTGCCATGGAAGAAGATGAAGGGAATTCTCTTGGAGTTCATCCTCCGGCCTCTGAGAGGGGCACAATGGCCGGTATCTCCACTCATCCTAATCCCCATCAAGTTATGAGATCAGCAAATGATCAAGAGAGCCTTGAAGTGCAAGAAGGACTCCCTCCAAGGAGGCCTTTACACAGGTTACATCGAAACAATTTTCACAATTTGATTCACAACTATGGGTTCGAAGATACTCCTCGTGTGCACATACCATCCAACTGGGACATATCTCGCCCAAGAGAAAGTGATACAGGAACAAACTCTTGGGGTCCGGAGAATAAACATATCATGGCTGAAGTGAGAAAGAACACCGAGTTGCTTCATCGATCCCTCTGTGAGATTCAAAGTTTAAAGGAGGCACTCATGGATATGTTGGAGAATAAGTTTGCTACCACCTCATCACCACCACCAGCATCTTCATCACCAAAGGAGACTTGAGTACACGGGTATGGGCACTCCCCTTGGCTTGTGCCAAGCTTGGGGGAGATGCCCCGGTATTGTATCACCATCACTTTTATTACCTTTACCTATCTTAGTTCGATCCTTAGCTATTTCGTGATTTAGTTGAATAAAAGTTTAGTATGATCTATTTTCGAGGGCTAGTTTCGTGATCTATCTATCTATGTAATCGAGTGAGAGCTATATAATAAAGTTTAGTTTGAGTTTTTGCTTCTTTACTTTTATGTTTCAATCAAAACAAAAGAAAACAATGAAAAAGATCATATGTTAATCTTATGGTAAGTAATGACATCACATAAGGAAAAGTATAAGTGGTAAAACTTATTGAAAGTTGACAAACATAACATTGGTCAATAATGCAATTCATGAAAGAATTAATAAGGGAAGAGAAGATTCACATGCAAATACACTATCTTGGACATCTTTTATGATTCTGAGCCCCCATTAAATATTATATGTCAAAATTGTTGACGTTGTACAAGGAAGACAACGTAATGATTTATGTTTGTTCATATTCACATAAAAGTTATATTGTCATAGCGTTAAACATATGGATCCAAATCAGTCCCTTACGAAATAGCGCATAAACTAGGGTTTAAGCTTCTGTCACTCTAGCAACCCATCATCTAATAACTACTCCACAATGCATTTCCTTAGGCCCAAAGATGGTGAAGTGTCATATAGTCGACGTTCACATAACACCACTAAGGGAATCACAACATACATATCATCAAAATATCGAACGAATATCAAATTCACATGATTACTTGCAACATGACTTCTCCCGTGGCCTCAAGAACAAAGGTAACTACTCACAAATGATATTCATGCTCAAGATCAGAGGGATATTAAATAGCATAATGGATCTGAACATATAATTTTCCACCAAATAAACCATATAGCAATCAACTACAAGATGTAATCAACACTACTAGTCACCCACAGGTACCAATTTGAGGTTCTGGTACAAAGATTGAACACAAGAGATGAACTAGGATTTGAGATGAGATGGTGTTGTTGAAGATATTGATGAAGATTGGCCTCCCAAAGAAGAGAGTGTTGTTCGTGATGACGATGGCTTCGATTTTCCCCCTCCGGGAGGGAAGTTCCCCCGGCGGAATCGCTCCACCGGAGGGCAAAAGTGCTACTGCCCAAGCTCCGCCTCGAGATGGCGGCGCTCCGTCCCGAAAGTCCTCCCCTTATTTTTTCTAGGTCAAAATACCTTATGTATCATAAGATGGGCACCGGAGGTGGGCTGGGCTGCCCACCACCCACCAGGGCGCGCCTGGGGGGCCTGGCGCGCCCTGGTGTCTTGTGGGCACCTGACAGCCCCCCTCTGGTAGTTATTTCGTCCAATATTTATTATATATTCCAAAATAATTCTCTGTAAAATTTCAGCTCATTTGAAGATGTGCAGAATAGGCATCTCTGACATAGCTTTTTCAGGTCCAGAATTTCAGTTGCCGGTATTCTCCCTCTTTGTGTAAACCTTGCATATTATGAGAGAAAAGGCATTAGAATAACTCCATAAAGTTTAATGCATAAAAATATTATAAATAAAAGTAGTAAAACATGATGCAAAATGGACGTATCATTCGCTCAGACAACCCGTGTGCCACGCCCGTGCCCCTGTCATTCACATGAGCACAGTAGATTGGGCTCCACGAGGCTTCCCTCTCGCTCTCGAAAATATCTACTGGAGTACCTCGAAATCTCGAAAATATCTACCGCCTGGAAGGGTTTTATGTTTGATAGCACATGATTAGTATGTGTGGACCGTGTGCACTGTCTGTTACTCCTGCTCTGCTTCAATCCCTTGATTCAAATTTTCAGTAGCCCCGGTATTTTACTCCCGCCTCCATCCCTCGTAATCTCAAAAATATATGGTCGCCTGGAAGTTTTTCTATTTGATAGCACACGATTAGTATGTTTTGACCGTGTGCGATGTCTGTAACTCCCGCTCTGCTTCTATCCCTTGATCCAAATTTTCAGTAGCCCCGGCATTTTACCCTCGCCTCTGCATCCCTCGCAATCTCAAAAATATCTGCTCGCCCTTGATCCAAATTTTCAGTAGCCCTGGCATTTTACTCCCGCCTCTGCACCCCTCGCAATCTCAAAAATATCTGCTCGCCCTTGATCCAAATTTTCAGTAGCCCCGGCATTTTACTCCCGTCTAGTAAAATTTTCAGTTGCCGCGGTATTTCCTCAAACACCACCTTGCCCCCCCTTCACACACACACTGTAATACCCCTTGTCATTAGCCACAGTAATCACTTTTGATAATGAAAAGTCAGCAGGATTTACAGTGCCAAATCATCATTTGCATCATATTGCATTTCAACTCCTAAGTCAAAATACCAATTTAAATGAAAGTGAAAAATAAAAGTTGTTCAGCCTAGAAACTAAAATGTTCATTTAATAGTAAGTATCCCAGAGACCATTCTAAAATTGTAACCAACATTTATTACATTAGTTAAGTAACCCAAACCTCCTCTAACAGTGGATGAAAATAATGTTTAATAACCTTTTAATAAATCTAGACCAAATATGAAATGATGTTTTGCCCAAACTAATTTTTGGTGTTAGGGTATGATGCACTGGTATTTATGCACTAGGTCACACTTTTTACAAAATCCATTTGGGGCCCAAATAATTAACAAAACAGAAAAGAAAGAAACAGAAAAAGAGAAAAGGAAAAAGGCCTAAAGAAGATACTGCGCACTCGGGCCTGCTGCTACAGCGTCGGCCCAGCCCACCCTGCGCCGTCCCCCACCTCTCACTGCTCAACGCCGCCCCGCTGTCGAACACCGGGCGCGCGCACCCCAGGCCCCCCTCGCTCGCCGCTCGACAGCGCGCGCGCGCGTGCGTTGGGTATAAGAGCAGCTCCCTCGACCTCGCGGATGAACCCTAGCCACTCCCCTCGTCCTCTCCCTCGCTCCCCCGTCGCAGCCGAGCGCCACCGCCGCCATGGCTCCGGCATAACCACAGCCACCGTGCCCCGTTCGCCCCACCGACGTGTCCACGAGCTCCGCCGCGTCGAGCCCGTCCTCCTCGACCACAAGCCCGAGTCCCGGGAGCTCTGCATCGACCCCGCGCCATCTTCTTCTTCCTCGGATCGCCGCCGCACTCCGTCGTCGATTCGCCTCCGTCGAGCCCTCCCTGAGCCCGCTATTGCACACCTACAGGGCCTGGTGAGCCGTCACCGTCCTCCCCCTCTCTTTCCGGCTCGATATCGTCGCCATAGTGGTCGCAATAGAGATGCCCGAACGCGCCGCCGCCTGACCTCGTCGCCGGCGTGGCCACGGCGACCATAGGGTCCCGTGCGCGCCACCGTTGCGTTCGCCGCACCGCGTAGGCCTCGACTAGCTGCTCACTTTCCCCGCAGACGCACCCCAGCTCCAATCTCGACAACGGCCGAACTCCGGCGACCGCCTCGCCACTCACCGTCGTTGCTACGGTGCACTTCCGGCCCTGCCACCACCACCGCTCGAACCGCCGTCATCTTGCCGTTCGAAAGAGCCCAGCCACGCCCCCGGAGACGCCCTGTGGGCGAATCCCGAACCTCGCCGGCTCACTCCGCCGCGTTGGAGCTCGCCGGAGCGCTCTCCGGCCGGCGTCCGACGGGATGGGGGTCCACCCCCCCCCCCCCCCCCCCCCGTGCCACTAACTGTGGGCCCCCTGGGCCCCAGTTGACCCGTTGACTCGGGTCAACTGCTGACGTGGCCGCCCCTGTCTCACTGACATGTGGGGCCCGGCCATTTAAACGAATTTAAATAAATAGAAAATCTGTTAATTAGTTTAAACACTAATCAGTCACTGACTGCTGGGCCCCACCTGTTAGTTAATCCAATTAATTAATTTAACCCCTCAGTTAATGTCACAGTGTATGACATGTGGGTCCCACCTGTCAGGTTTGACTCTGGTCAGCCAGAGTTGACCTGCTGACATCACCCTGACCTCATGCTGACGTCATCATTCACTATTCTGGATAATTCGAATTTAAATAAATAATTAAATTCAGAAAATGTTTAAAATTTTAGAAAATCATATTAAATAAACCGTAACTCCGATGAAAATAATTTATATATGAAACTTGCTCAGAATTTCGATACGAACCCGAATACGCCCTCCGTATTCCTGTCAGATGCCCCTAGCTATATAAACATTGAACTTTTAGACCGATTTTGATAAATGAATAGTGCCCAATGTTGATTAAATAAATCCAAATAAATTCCTAAAATTAACCAAATCATTTAGTTAGGCAGTAGAACACCCCGGCATATCATTTAGGCATGTCATACATATTGTTTGCATTATTGCCGTGAATTTATTGTTTCTCTTCCCCCCCCCCCCTTCTCTTGCGATAGACGCTAAGACCGACGACGCTGCACCGGGACGAACACTACCGACGAGCAGCGTTGATGACCCCTCTCTTTTGCCAGAGCAACCAGGCAAGCCCCCCCCCCCCCCTGAGCATCCAGATATCGCCCATTCCATTTCTCCTGCTTGCATTAGCTTGGGCTACTGTTAATGTATGCTCCTATTCTGATGCATAGCCTGCTTTTGTAACATGTTCATTATTACCTTACCTGCCTATGATAAACTGTTTAGTATAGGTTGGTAGTGAACCATCAGTGACCCCCACCACCTTACCCTTGTTGCCCCTTCTTGATCATCGACGACTCGATCAACGTGATCATCGACCAGAGACCGACCCCTCACTTCACACCCCCCCTTAGTTGTACGACTCTGCATAGTTACTATCGAGTGCCGAGGGTGATACCTCGTAACGCACTCCTAAAGAATACTCTGCAGTGTAGTTGTTCGGTCGTGGTCATCGAGGGTGATTCCTCCTTCTCCACTTCCGATACGACTCTGTCGTGCGACCCCTCCGTGTGAACCTCGAGGGTGATGCCTCATACGTTCACCCTGATGATTTCATCGAGTGGAATCCGCCGAGAGTGATTCCTCGGGTTTCCCCCTTAATGTTATGACCACACGGTTACTTTGACCTTTGTTACAGGCGGGTCTACCCTGGTGGGTACCCGCTAGGGATCTATGATGTCGAGTGTGCCGAAAGGGCACTCGAGTGTGATATTGTGGCGGAACATCAGAGACTCTGATTGTCTCCGCGTGATACTAAATGAGCCTATTGGATTTGGGGTGTGTGATCTGAGTAGGTCGACGTGCCCTATACGCACTACCACCACGCGGGATAATGGTTATGGGGCCCTCTGTGATGTACGTTTCTCCTGAAAGCTCGTCAGACGTCACGATTCACCGTGCGGGCTGATTGTCGGGATTGGGCTGGATACTTCACTGACGAGTTCAGTGTCGCGCCTGCACCCCAGCCAGTCTCGCAACGCGCAGGGTGCCCAGGGCGATGGCCCAAGACCTCTGGGTGCATAGGTTAGTCCGGCGTGCTGACCTCTCTGCCGAGCCTAGGTAGGGCGCTGCTTCGTGTTGATCTTCCGAGGACGGGCATTACCCAGCAAGTGTGTCCGGCTAGAGTTGATCGAGCGTGTTGGGTAACAGTAGTGCACCCCTGCAGGGATGAATGATCTATCGATAGCCGGTCCTATGGTAAAGGACGCTCAGTTTGTGTATCCCGATCTACTACTTGAACTGGATACTTGTTACTTAATTGAAGCTTCGGGATCGCTTTCTCGCAGGGAGTCGAGGAAGGATCTCTAGGCTTTGCTTCAACATGTTTGCTAAATAAAATGCTATTCTACTCTCTTCTACTGCTGCAAGATGATGGCTTCGTGAAGAGGTTTGAAGATGCTAGTCTTCGATAGGACTAGGCCTTCTCTCTATTCTGGCATTTCTGCAGCCCAGTCCACTTATACAGCCTTTCTCCATTGATAATGTTGCATATGTAGTATAGATCCTTGCTTGCTGAGTACTTCGGATGAGTACTCACGGGTGCTTTACTTTCTCTTTTCCCCATATCCCACTTTGATGATACATCAGACGATGGAGTCCAGGAGCCAGATGCCACCTTAGGAGCTTACTACCAGGAGGGTCCAGAGGGCACGTATTACTGGATCGAGCCAGCCGACCAGGAGTAGGATCGGAGGCTCCCAGGCAGGAGGCCAACTCCTTTCGATCTAGAGTCGTTGTTTGTGCTAGCCTTCTTAAGGCAAAACTTGTCTAACTATCTCTGTACTCAGATAATATTTGTATGACTGACTTATGTATTCGGATCTTCGGATCCCTGGTCTGTAATATTGTGGATCTCCGTTTAAATTGTGTTAGAGTTGTGTTGTGATATCTTCCCGTGAGTCCCTGTGCTTGATCGTACACGTTTGCGCGTATGATTAGTGTACGATTGAGCCGGGGGCGCCACACACACACACCCCAAAACCTTCACTCACACAGACACACACCACCCCTCCCTCGCTCGAAACCATTGGTAGGTTGCCGCTGCCGCCTCCATTGTCAACCTCTGCCTGTGTTCCGGGGAGCTCGAGGAGCCAATGGCCCAAAAGAGGTCTATCGCGGCCTCTTCCCCGACGTCGGCGAGGTGGCCGCCAAGGTGTCCCCATCGTCCTCCGCGGGCTCTTTATCGAGCCGCCGTCGCCGATTTCCCGATCCGCCCGCCGTCGTGCCCCTACGCCAGTTCGAGGACTTCCCCGTCCTCCCTCGGATTCTGCCGCCGACGAGGTCCTACCTCGGGGTCCGGCAGCGGCGGTGGGGGACGTGGGTCATCGAGATTACAGATCGGGAGACCCTCACCCGCCGGTGGCTCAGTAGCTTCCACACGGCCGAGCTCGCGGCCATGGAGTACGACGCTGGCAGGTCCGCTACCACGGCGCGGCGGCTAGGCTCAATTTCCCCTTCGGCACACGTCCGATTGACCTCGTCCCGCCGGAGCCAGGGGTGGTGAGCTCGGCCATGGCGCGGGAGGACCGCGAGGCGAGGGAGCGACTGGAGGCCGAGGCCGCCGACGAGGCCTACATGCAAGAGCTCCATTGGCAGCACCCGGAGCTCGTGGAGGCGGAGCGGATGATCTTTGTCGGCGCGGAGGGCGCGGCGAGGTTATCGTGCTCTCCTCCGATAACGAGGTCGAAGGCGGCGAGGACGGCGGCGCGGAGGGCGTCGAGGTGGGCGGCGAGGACGAGGAGATCGACGTCAACGAGTGGAGGAGTGTCTTCCCCAACGACCCTGATGACGGCACCGGCCCGGACCCGGCTCGCGGCACACCGTACCTCCTGACGAGGAAGGATTGGCTCGACCTCCACTTCGACCGAACGTAGTTTCGTTTATTTTAAATTTATATTTTATGTTTGGTTATGCAAAACTATCTATGTTTATGTTTGAATGCATGCTACTTTCGGTTGAACCTGCTTTGAACTTGATCAAATTGAAGTTTACAACGTTAAGTTTAGGGGATCGACTAGAAACGGCAAAAAATTGATGTAGTATATATATACTCACTAAGGGTTTTACTCCGTTAAATTTTAGGGATCGGCTAGAGATGGCCTTATGCCTTGTTTATTTCAGTTATTCACAATGTGATACTCTATATGTGCAACTATTTGCCGTGCAGTTCAATTTCATCAATAACAGTTTCAACAATACCACTATGAATTACGATATTTGGTTGCTGTTAAGGATGTTGCAGTTAACACGCCTTTCCATTTTTTCTTAAAAATAACTAGTGTACTTTAGACCTGCACAATACCAGTTTGAATGACTATATTTGCTTGTTTTATATGTTACACTTGTTGCAGTTAACACACCTTTTCACTTCTTGTTTTGCTTAACTAGCGTGCTTAAACCTACATACTGAATCTATCATTTGGAGATTATGTTATCTATCATGGATATATTTGGTTGATGTTTTGCCTGTTGTGCTTAACATGCCTTTAGATGTACTCACAGAGGACAATATTGAGAACAGCTGTTGTTTTCTATCGAGGTTAGTTTCATCGCATTGCTTATATATACTCATTGTTCAGGATATCGGTAGCTGGTACCATATATTCCGAGGGCTGATAAGGGATTAATCGTCGAATCGGACATTTCACTGAATATATCTGTAACCCATTTATCGGTAGGTTAACTAGGGCCATATTTAATATATCTGAGTCTACTTAGCAACATGCATTGTACTAAATGACTAAAAAAGCAATCCCAGCCTACATAGCAACAAGAAAGAGTGTTACCTTAATGTTCTGATGATGTCTAGATATACATGTAATAAGATCTTGTATAATGGGACGGAGGGAGTGTTGTACTACATCATTGTGCAATTGTTGTTTAACTTCTAATATTAACTTGGTGTTTTTACGTACATATGTCATTGCCAAAGATACACGCTTCGACTCTTTCTGCATATGGGGTAATGAGATATTCATGAATCAGCATCAAGTGCGGAAACTGATAAAGATTGTTATTAAAATGGGTCAAAAGATGTCAATCGAACTATTTATTTACACTTTATGCAAGACAATAGTGAACTGCAGGATGATAAGTAAGAACTCTATAGCTTTTTTTTTACTGCCCATAATGAGTTATGTTAGATGACAATGTCTGAATCTGTTCTCTTTGTAGTGGTTCCCAAAGCAGTTCACTCAAGATTACCTCTCAACTATATGATTGACGGCCGGCCATCACAAGGGGTTGGAATAGAGTCGTGTGTGCCTTCTGCATGGAGGAGAGCACAATAGGGGCATTCCGCTTCACTTTGTTCAACAATCAGAATGTCTCTCATCTCTTTCTTTACCATCTTTAATAGTATAAGTATACAACCCTGGTTCATCATTCTTTAGTTGGTGCTTATGTAATTTTTTTTTTATGTAATTCTTGAACATATGTACATGTGAATTGAATAATGCATTGGTTGTTGAACCTGATGGATATGAATGAAGTTATAGCCTACTTTCAAATTAAAATTTGGTACAATTTTAAATAGCAGTAATTAAATTAAGGTGAAAATACGCTCTGCGGGTCATTACGGCGCACATGGTCTATAAAGCACAGTGTGTGTGATATACATCATAATCCGACACGGTTCACGGAGAGGAAACGTGTGCAACCATGCACACAGTTGTTATTTGTAAAGCGTGTGTGATGTCAGACAATATCACAAACGGGGCGAGAAAACTAAATATGTGTGAGTGTCGCCTTATCGTACACGGTTTACAATCATGAACTGTTTGTGATGTGGCGCGCATTGTAAACGTAGAGCCAGTTTGGTACGTGTCTGGTTGTACTTGGACTGCGCCTGGTATAAGGTAAAACCACAGAAGTCCGACTGCGATGGTAATGCGAGCACAAACGAGTAGCAAGGATGGAGCGTTTGGGATATGAGCGATATGACAAACAGTTGTGTGAAGACTCGTATTTGGGATACATGCCGGCAACGCATACGCTTAGTTATTGAAAACGTATGCATTGCTACTCCCTATTCCCGACGGTTTCTGAGTCGTGTGGGAAAGACCCCCTATTGCCCACACTCACTAGGCGACGGTTTGAAATGCCGTCGCGAAAAGGGGTTAAAAACCGTTTGTATAGCAGCTCACTGTAGCAGTGACAATTGACATCCAATGACTTGACATTGCACCTGCAAATTACTTACTAGAACTGTTTAACAAACATAACTGCTCTGTGCAAGAGTACAAAAGGAAAAAAATAAACCAATTCAATCTGGCTCCGGAAACATATGCGTTAATACAAACGTCAATTTTCTTTAAATGTGCATGTACATATTCGGGTTCTTTTGTTGTGTGCAATTTTCTGTGGAGAAACAACAAATATTGCGACATTGGGTTAAAATGGCCGGGTTTTTTCATTTGGATGATTTTGGCCAGAAAGAGCTTTTGGCGCAAGGGTTCTGAATATGGTTATTATTTTCTTTCAACACCCAAAGGATCCAAGGAGGAATGCAATAGTTTGTATGCAAATTTCATAAGAAACTTTGCGATTTCATAAGAAGGCAAACATAAACCTTCCACTTTTTCAAGTATCTTGTAAACAAATACCAAGGTTTTAGTACATCAATGTTCAGACATTTTCGGCACACAAACGTTGAGGCACTTTTGCCATGGTTCAAAATGTTCATTATGCAAAAACGAAAACCAACATCTATTCTGTACGAGTCCTTTTGAATTTCCTGCTGTGATCAACTTCTTCCTCTTCATGACCACCCTCCAGTGGCAGTGGTCGGCAACGTGTCATGAAGAAGTGTTCATTGGTCTCGAGGATGGCGGCCAACACTTCTTTTGACGACATAATAAATTCCACGCACGCATCCTTGAGTCGATTACAGTGGTGCTGATTCGCCAGCGCGTACGTGCTCATAACGGTCGATGCATCCATAATGTTGCATAGCTCATCTTCACATATGAGCTTCAGCCTCTCCAGCCCATACATGTCTGCCGCGACCATCAGGTACTGCATCGCCGCGACGCTGTAGCCTCCTTTGTCGTCGGCGGGTTGGCAGCGGCAGCGAGTCTTTGTAGATGTAGTGAAGCATCATCTGGAAGATGTCCGGCTCAACGTCGATGACCTTGACGCGCGGCATGTCGTCCTTCTCCGCCATGGGGCCATAGAACTGAGCTCCTAAGACCGGCGACCGCGCGGCCAGAAAGGACCTGTGCCCGCGGAACTCCTGGCTGCCCACGAGGAACGTGACGTCGGCGCCTCTCCCGTCCTCTGGCATGCTCTCGAGTTGGCTGGAGAGTAGGCTGGGCACTGTGGGCAGCTGCAGAGACGGTGACTCGTCCGTGTCCGTGACGACGGTGAGGACACACCGTACCGTGAAGCAGCCGTCCCCCAGTTGTGACAGCCATTCCAGCTTGGCCTTGTCCACGAATCCGTGATGGCCCCATGTCTGGTAATCGCGCGGAGAGAAGACGCGCTTCATCGCATCGAAGCTGGCTACGTTTACTTGGCTCCTTTTCTCTAGGATGCTCAGCGTGAACTTGGCGGTCACATCCGTGTCTTTGCTGTCACAGTGCACAAACGCTGCGGCGTGGCCATGATAGTTCTTGACCCCGTCTGGGTAGAAGCTGATCATCCACCTGTAGCCGCCGACTTCGAGGACGGGCGAAGTAACGGACTCGTCGACACCGATGCCAACGAGCCCCAGATAATCGGTCACCTCCAAATTGATCGTACCGGTGTGCTCCCTGACCGTGACACATCTCGACGTTATCTCCGGTGAGGTCGAGCTGCTGTTAGCCATGGCCGGCAGCGAGGGATCGATGCAACTAACGGATTTTAGGCCTATAAACCTAATTCATGGAGTGGCCAAGATCTTTTCGAAGGTTTTGGCAAATCGCTTGGCTTTGCTGCTTCCAAGTATTGTATCCAGAGCACAGAGTGCGTTTGTCACTAGGAGATCTATACATGAGAATTTCAAGTTTGTTCGGAATGCAGCCAGAGCCCTGCACCAGAAGAAACGCCCATCTGTGCTTATGAAAATAGATATATCAAAAGCTTTTGATTCCTTGTCATGGGAATTCCTATTGGAGATCTTGCAGATCAGGGGTTTTGGAAACAAATGGTGCTCCTGGATATGCGGTCTTCTGAGCTCTGCCTCCTCTTCGGTTCTTATCAATGGGGAGACCAGCACGCAGTTCGCTCTGGGGAAGGGAGTAAGGCAGGGTGACCCCATATCGCCGGCTCTTTTTATCTTGGCCATCGACGCGCTGCAAGCTATGCTTAGTTGGGCTGCGAGTCAAAATCTGCTGGTTAATCTTGGTGTGGATGCAAGGACCCCAAGGGCCTCTATCTTTGCGGATGATGCGATTATTTTTTTCGCCCCAGTTGCATCTGATCTACAGGTCATTTCTGCAATTCTTGAGCTGTTTGGCGAGGCCTCCGGGCTACGAATCAACTTTGAGAAAAGCTCAGTCACGGGCATCCGGTGTGGGGAAGAGCAGGCCATGGAGGTTGCGGCTTTCTTTAACTGTCGGCAAATTCAGTTTCCCCTAAAGTACTTGGGACTTCCGCTCTCAATCTTCAAATTGAGGAGACAAGACATTCTGCCCCTGATTGACAAGTACTCCAGCAAGTTGAAAGGGTGGAAACCCAAACTGCTGGCGCCAGCAGGCAGAGTGACACTGACGAGCTCGGTTTTGTTGGCTCTTCCGATGCATTTTCTGTCTGTTATCCCATTACCGGCGTGGGCTCTGAAGATTATCGACAGAAGATGTAGAGCCTTTGTGTGGAAAGGCGAGGAGGAAATCAACGGAGGACATTGCCTGATACCCTGGGCCCGGGTTTGCAGGCCTAAAGAATGGGGAGGCCTCGGTCTTTTGAACCTGAAAGATTTTGGGATCGCGCTTCGGTGTCGATGGCAGTGGCTAAGATGGGATACTGAAAAACGTCCTTGGCAGCTATTTCCAGATCAGCAAGACAAGGACGCCTCCGCTATTCTTGCGGCTGCAGGTCGAGTGATACTGGGGAGAGGCGACACTGCCAGGTTTTGGACTGATAACTGGACACCGGAAGGGCGTAGCATTGCCTCGTTGGCACCAGCCTTGTTTTCATTTGTGAAAGATTCCAAGCTGTCAGTCCGGGATGCGCTACATAATCGAAGATGGATTAAGGACATCAAAGGCGGCTTGACAGTCCAAGCTTTAGCGCAATACCTATGGGTCTGGGACATTGCACAGGCGGCTGTACTCGATTCGGAGGCTCAGGATCGACTTGAGTGGAGGAGAACAGAGCACCACCAATTCTCAGTCAGCAGCGCTTATAGGATGTTTTTCATGGCTGGAATCAGGTTTGCTTGTTACAAACCCTTATGGAAATCCAAAGCACCCCCACGTTGCAAGTTCTTCATGTGGCTTGTCATACATAAGAAGTGCCTTACGGCAGACAACCTTCAGAAACGAGGATGGCCGTCCAATCGGGACTGCCCACTTTGTTTAGCTCAGCCGAAGAACTGCACTCACCTGTTTGTGCACTGCGGATTTACTCAGCAGTTATGGAACTCTTTTAAACAATGGTCGAGAGTTGATTTCCCCATCCCGGACAGCAGCTTCGACAGCATCGAAGACTGGTGGCTGGCGGCAAGGAGGACAATTCCAAAGCAAGCGCGCCGGAACTTTGACACTATCGCCATCCTTATTCATTGGAGGATCTGGAAGGAGCGGAATGCGAGAATTTTTCAGCACACTGCTTGTAACATTGAGAGGGTCTTAGATCTTATCAGGGAGGACATTGGAATATGGAGATCGGCCGGATGTGTGGCTGATTTAGTTAGCTAGCCAGCACACTCTCCGGCGCTTGTTTTCTCTGATTACCAGCCGGCAGGCCCAGACCTCCTGGACTGCTTCTGGTGTTGTACTGCTCTTCTTCTTCTAATAAAGATCGGCCTCTGGCCCTTCGAGTTAACTCGATCGTCTCTTTTTTTTTAGAAAAGGAGGAATCACCCCCGGCCTCTGCATCTGGGAGATGCATGCGGCCATATTATTTATTATTCACAAAGACTTTACAAAGTAATACAACAGTAAGCCCGAGGCCACCATCTAGACGACACATGTCTCTACTCCTATCCTTTTGATGAAGGGGTGCCGAATGTCCGGGCCAAATACCAAACAGACATCGCACGAAAGCCTAACATCTAACGCCGGATGCCCCATCCAAGCCACATAGGCGGGACTGGGTAACACTCCGGTCCGGCGCACTCTCAGTGAGTACCACACGCACACGCTGCAAAGGGCCGTCACCTCCGTCTTCCCTCGATCCATCCTCAAAGCATGTACTGACGCATCGACCTTGTCAGGCCTCTCTGCCATCGACGCCACCACGACGCCAGACAACGTCGACCTCCTGCGCGTGTCCCTCGCCACACATCTGACGCCAAGCCTCCACTGCTTCATGCCGTCGAGAACCGCCGCCATGAATATGTAGAAAGAAACACCGCTCCGCCGCAGATGCCATCCGCTGGTCCCTCGAGCCCGAGTGCATCTCCAAGAATGCCGCCCCCAAGGGGGTAACGACACATGAATGCCACCGTCATCCGATCAACTGATCTAGGGTTTCCCCCGGAGGTATTGGGTGGGGTTGGGAGCTTCACCTCGATGATGCCTTCATGAAGGAAACGATGATAAGGGCATCGTCATCATCGGCTCCGGCCAATGACCGAAGACCAAGTTTTCACCCGGATCCGTCCCAAGAAATCCACCCGACAACCTGTGCACTGTCTCGACCGCCTTCAAAGCCCCAGATCTAGCCGCCTAGATCCGGCGACCAACCGCAACAGCAGTGCCACCGTAGGAGCCCTGGCGCACCGGCCACTGCCTGAATGCGCCACCATTGGAGCCTGGGAGGAGGGCTCCCACCCCACCTCGCCAAACCGCGAGAGCCGCCGAGATGGATCCCGCACGCTCATCACCGTCTCTGATCTGAACCAATCCGTGGCAAAACCACGAAATCGCCGATGCAGATCCGCCTTGGATAGGGACTGCACCACGCCATGCCGCCGCGGGAAGCTTGAGCTTCACCCGCCGCCACCTTCCAGGGCCGCCGCCCCGGGATCCAGCCGCCGCCGACAGGACGCGCCACCCACATGCAGCAGGCCGGAGGATCCCCCCCGATCCAGATCTGGACCGAGAAGCTCACCACGGCCGCCCCGCGCCGGCACGCCCCGCCTGGCCGCGAATCTGCAGCCACCCGCGCCTCCGCGCCAGAGAGCCGCCATCCGGCCGCCCCGGATGCAGCCGCGTCGCGCCGCCCTGCATAGCTGCGCGCATCCGCGCGAGGGCGCTGTCCCGCGCCAGCTCCACACCGCGCCGAAGGGAGGAAGGCCCGCCGCCACCGACGCCAGCCGGGCTTTGCCCGGCGGCGCAAGCCGGCGGCGGCGGGGAGGGGGAGGGGACGGGGAAGGGTTGGAGGCGGCGGCGCGTGGGTTCGCCCCCCGGCTCGCGGGAGCGGGCTGAGCGAGTCGGGCTGGGTTGTTAGCTCTATTTGATGGTTGTTAGCTCGATCGTCTTGATGAACTAGAAAAGAATTTGCACGCGAGTATACGTGCCGTACCTAGGCGGCTTATATAAAAAAGAAAGGAATCCGAAGAAAGGAGTAAATCATCGAGGAGTCCCGACGGGGAGGAGGATTTGCACGCGTATACGTAGGCGTCCGACTTTGGAGAGGAATCGAAGAAAGGAAACGCGCGCTACCGCTCACCCTACGGATCAAGGTGCGCGTAACGACCGCCTCCTCGCCCTTTGATCTTTGATCTTCTTTTGATCGAACGGCCCACAGCAACCCTATTCATCGTTTAACATTTACAACTCGGGTCTTGTTGCAATCCTGCTGAGGGCAACAAAGGGCTTATTGTCGATAATACTACACACACGGGCACTGGCGACGGACTTTCACGGGCAGTGTTGCGTGCCCTCCTCTAATCCCCCCCCCCCCTCCCGAATTTCATTGGTGGGCCCGTCTCATTTGATCCTAACCACCCTGTAAAACCTCCGTGTGTCTAGCATTACTCATCTATTGTAGACGCAGCACCGCTCCCTCTCTCCACCTACCCCCAACCAAACGTGTTAGTCCACACGTATTTTCCCCAAGCGATGTCCATAATCTTCTTCCTCAACAGTTTCCCTTCTATTCCAAATCCTTCCTCCCTCTCGCACGTCCAATCCAGCTCCACTTGAAGCTGCAAGGGCTGCCGCCCGTCGCACCGATGATCAACGCCACCGCCGCCTTACCATAGTGTAGCCTTGGAGCGCACGTTGAGGTGTTGCAAGCACTACAACCCACCGCAAATGCTACGAGCACGACACCACCTATTGCCGCTAATGCAGGCGGACCGCATGATGTTGACACAGCCGAGGTGGCGGAGGGCGGCGGCGTCACCAAAGAAGATGAGCATGACGGTGGGGTCTCCGGGAAGTAGCCGATCAAGCCGATGACACTTATGATCTGCAGGGAAGGCACGAATGTTAGGGAAGGGACTTGTTGCAATTGCAAGAGGGGTCTTGTTGCAATGGTGTCAAACACTGCTGAGAGCCGGAGATGCTTTTTGCAAGAAGAGTCCCATTGTGATGGTGATGTTGACGACCGCGAGCCGGAGATGCTTCTACAACAAGGGTCCTGTTGCAATTGCAACAAAGATCTTGTCGCAAGGGGGGGGGGGGGCACAAAGAAGAACGGAAGAGGGCTCGTACGGTGAGTATAATAGATCGGACGGCTCACGACCCAGCTGATCCTTCCAAGATCAGTCGGTCGACGCGTAGCACGACTAATAACAAAATGCGGGGAAATATAGTTATTATAGATGTTCTTCACATAATTTGCTCTGTTTTCATCCATTGCGGAGTACATTTGACCAATGAAAGATATTTTTCCAAATCCTTTTATGTTGAAGGTGCAAATAAAATATGTGATACAGGGAGACAAAATAACTTGCCTTTCTTCCAAACTAAAGTTGCTTCTATTTGAAGGAGATCCCCTTTTCGGTCAAACTTCCTTGCAAATACTAGAAAAGGCAAATTGGCTATAGCAGGTATGTGCATTCTGACAAACTGTCCTTGCAAATAGTAAAGGCAAATTGGCTATATAACAGGTATAATGCATATGGGCATAATATTGACCCCAACGAGTAAACGACTTCTTGCTCTGCTCAAGGAAGAAAACAGGCTACCGTTTGTTTTCAGAAAAAATGGTGAAATAAAAAATGTTCATGGAACTCTAAAAATATTCATGAATTCCAAAAAAGATTCATAATTAAAAATGTTCCCGGATTTGGAAAATATTCGCAAATTTCAAAAATGTTCATGAATTTGAAAAAACACAAATTTGCAAAATGTGCATGAATTAAAAAAAGGTTTGTGGAATAGAAATGTTCACATACACCGTCCATGACCATATAACTGCAATGCAAAAAAATTAACTTGTGACTACATGCATGATTTGATCCCCTCTCCCCTCCCCCTTCCCGAAAAAAGACATGCATGACTTGATGAGGTGGCATGGTTTGCATGAATATATTAACGTAAAATTGTAATTTATGTGTATATGCCTGACTTGAGGTGTCACACAATTTCGACCGGACGACTATCAAAAATTGAGATGATGTGAACATGCACGTGGAGAGAAATATAATAGTGTAGGCTAGCTATTTAGATATAAAAGATTCATGAAAAGGTGTAGTGATTTGATTATTAGTTTCTTTCAGCGCCCAAAGGATGTAAGAAGAAGTATAAATTTCATAAGAAAGGCAACACCTTGTTTTTCAAGAGACGAGGCAACAGACTCCTGACCCTAGAGGCTATCTAGTGCTTCGGCCGCTACCGCCCCTGTCCTCGCCGCTGCTAGAGCGCCGCGGGGCACAGCCCAGGTGGGGGATGATGGTGGTGGCGGGGCCTTCCTCCGCCGTGGCTCCGGGAAGCGGCTGCGGTGGAGCTTCGCGCGGGTGTCCCGATCTGGCATGTTCGCGGTCCGGTGTCGGCTGCACAGCTAGGTGGCTTCTTCTGTGGTCATCGGTTCACCCTGCAGGGGCGGCGGTGGCATCGCTGCAGCTCCAGACGTGTGCGTTCTCTCGGCAGCGGGGTCGATCCCATGGGGTGTGCCGGTTGACAGTGAAGATGGATCCGGTGGTCCAGCCGATGGTGGATGCGAGTATGCCGTGAAAAGCTCGTTTCGGCCTTGGACGAAACTGTTGACGGTGGCGCCCGTGGGCGTCGTTACCTCGCTGGAGGCGTTATGAGGCGAGTCTCGGTCCCTGTGTACTTCGGGGGAAACCCCAGATTTGGGCTTTCCAAATCGGATGATGGCGAGGTTCCTGAGTCGCCACCCATGCGGGCATCATCTTGGGAGCCATACATCGGCTGGAGGGACAAGTGTTTGGCTTTGGTGGCTGGGCGCAGGTCCCGGCATACTTCTCGTACAAGGACCAAGGTGGAGCGGCATGACATCTATGGCATCGATGGCGAGTCTGGACGGCATGGTGCAGCGGGGTCTCGGTGTTGGACACCGTTTGATGGGCGTGTGTAGGAGGGTGGCGCTATATGGCGTCGTGGTGGCATCGACGACAAAAGAGGTCTGGCAAGATCAATACATTGAGCACACCTGATGATGGAACGGAAGAAGATGGTGATGATGGATTCTAGAGAGTGCGCATGCGATTGATGCTCCCGGCTAGTAGGCGGACGGTTTGGTGAGGCCACCGGTTTTCGTGGTGTGTGTTTGCAAGAGGTCAGGACACATCATCAACCTTGTAGAATAATTTTTTTTGTAAGGCTTTGTTGAATAATTTGATAAATATGCTTGTGCACATCTCTCAACGCATAGGCCGGAGGTTATCCTTCTTTTCGGAAAAAAAATTGATTTTCAAGGTTTTTTGGAGCAAATTTGAAGGTTTTAATACCTAAAAAGCATCAAATATATATATTTATCTATCTATCTTTACCTAATAAAAAAAGGGCTAATGCTTCTGCCCGTACGTCATGATAAATACCCCTGAAGTTGCTATAAATTGTAGGAGATATGCCCTAGAGGCAATAATAAATGTTATTGATTATCTCCCTGTTCATAATTAGGTTTATGTTCCATGCTATAACTGCAATGATTCTCGAGTCTGCAAATAAAACGAGGCTCGGAGGAAGACTCATATGCACGTGTGGGATAATAAACGGTAAAATGTATTCCTAGTCTGGCCTCTAAGACTAGCTCAAGTGTTGCATGATGGTTCTGTTTTCCTGATCATGGGCATGTCTATGCCAGCAATTTTGAGGGCACAATGTTAACAGAACATTTGTGTTGAATCGACCCGATTGATGTTATGCTATGAGGTTCTTTCGTCACAAGTTATGGTTAATAACACAGAGATGGTTAATGTTTGCATGATTCCTTAGACCATGAGAGTATCGAGTTTCTTCATGCTTGCTTCATGAACTTTGGGGTTTGTTAAACGTCATCTGTAAATGGGTGGCTATTACGGCGGCTTACGGGTTCATGGAAAAGTGTGTCAAGTAACTTGATAGCTCAAGATTGGGATTTGCTCCTCCGGCGATGGAGAGATATCTCTGGGCCCTCTCGGTGTTACGGTATCCATCATCGTCTGGCCAGACACTTTGTGATTTGATCACGGGGATGCCGGAACATGGTAACGAGAAAAGAGAACAATACCGGTAACGAGGTAACTAGCATAGTGGACAAGTGTTGATCCACGGGAATGCCAACATGTCTCACCTCGGGTATTTGTAACATATCACGAAGCAACAGGAATAGCACACGGCAACTGGAGGTTCACTCGAATATTCATTCGTGTGGGTATAGGGGTCAATATGGGTGTCCACGGCTCCGATGTTGATCATTGATCGGAAGGGGTTCCGTGTCATGTCTATACTTCACCGAACCTATAGGGTCACACGCTTAAGGGTCATCTATCTACTGAATACTAGACAGGGAGTCTGAGAGAAAATCACCAAAAAGTTTCGGACACCGAAAAGTTTCGGACAGCGGAAAAGTTCCGCAGAGAGAGGTCACCGGATGAGTTCCGGTGAAACTGAAAAGTTGTTTCAGGGGATACCATTAAGTCAAAATGGTTTCGGCACATGCCTGATAATTCTTGGAGGATACCAGAATCATTCTGGAAACTTCTGGGAATTTTCTGGAAGAAAAACCGGAAATGTTCCGGGGCTGCCGGAACCGCTTCAGATGCTTTTCGCAGATGAAATCACTAAACTGGAATTGTTCCAGAACGCATTGAAAATTATTTTAATGGGTACTGGAAATGTTCTAAGCCCACATAAATATTTTCAGTTCGAACGGACGCTGAAAAATGTCGTCGTGAATAGTGAAAGTGCTTTTTGGGAATTTTATGGAAAGCACCTTTTTGGAAATTCCAAAAGGGCCTTCTAGAAGGGGAAGGAGGGCATGGCACCTCATGGGGGGGGGTCCCCCCCCAAGGGTGGCCGGCCAAGGAGGTGGAGCACCATGGTGCTCCACATGGCACTCCCATATGGCATATTCCCTTTTGGAAAGGGATATTCCAAGGGCACTTTGGGGTTTTTGTGTGACAATTTTACCCCTTGGCTAGCCTATATATAGGAGTGATCTTGGCAGCCATTTCCCCATCCTTAGCTCTCACACAAGCCATGCATGATCTGGCATTCTCTCTCCCTCCCAGCGAAATAGTTTCGTAGAGCCGAAAGGCTGTCTGGGTTCCGGTGGGAACTAGTTCTGGACGGCGAAGCCCTGCCGGATAGATGACACCGTATGTGTGCAACTCTGTAGAGAGGTCGTAGTTTCGATCTTAGTGCCCGAGGGGCTGTTCGAGAGTGCCTCCCGAAGGGCTGTCCAAGTGACGGTCCAAGTTCTGTGAGTCCTCCCGAAGGGCTGTCTGAGTGACCGTTCAAGTTTCGAAGGTCCTCCCGAAGGGCTGTCCGCGACATCGTCTGGGGGACTGTTCAACAGCCTCCCGGAGGGCTGTCCGAAGGGAAGACGAGGGTATACATCCTCGCGGTTGGGAGGTTGTAAATCCTAGCTGCGGGGATCTGCACCGCCGATCGTCATCGACTCTACTTCCGCTGCGCTTCGAGTCGGTAACGAAAATGATCAAACCTTGTATGCAGTCTCCATAGTGGTCCTGGGCTGGTGCGTAGGTCGGAAATTTTTTGTTTTCTGCTGCGTTACCCTACAGTGGCATCATGAGCCGTGCTATGCGTAGATGCAGGTTGCGATCTAGAATACATGAGATGTATGGGTGTTGCACAATATAATTATGTAGTAGATGAGTTCTATTACTGAAAATTATTTGTGCGGGTAGCAAATGAAATCTGTTACCCGATATTCTTGTTGCTTCCCTGGAATTTGCATATTTCTGATCTTGATAACAGCATGGTGGAGTTTCAATGTTCTGGCAATCCGCGATCCTGATTGATCAACGAAGTGCTAACAGTTCATTGAATTCCACCGTAGTTAAAAAGAAAGATGAAATTTCGCAGACGAAAGGGCAATGCAGATATGATCTGCACGGGGGTCATGCGTATGACGAAGTTCAGTATGGGGCTCGAGATTTTATTATCTCGGTTTTCATACACCCCGCATTGTTAAACTAGCGCTTGAATTATCATACTTGATGATGGACGTTGGTAGCTTCGGTTTGTTTCGAAACCTTAGAAGCCACGTAAAACAAGTTTTTGCATGAACCGATTAGAGACGTCTAACTTGGTTTTGCAGGAGGGTTTGCATGTGCATGTGATGTGGTATAGCAGTGCTCATAATAATTTGATTATGTATGAGATGACTATATGATGTAAATTGATTAACATGACCTGCGTGTCATGATTTGGCATGATGGCTGGAGCCATATGATTGCACTTTAAATGACCTGCGTGTCAACCTTGTGTAATGCACTTATTTTATTAGCTATAGGGATAGCAATATTATCTGGTGCATCGACAAGGTGGTGGCAATCTTCGCGAAGGTGAACACCGACGCAAATGCCGAAGACGAAGAAATACAAGACTTCTCCGTCAGAAAGGGCTATACCATATCATGCTATTATGAATTGCCTGAGATGTTTATCCCTTACGAACGATTAGGGATGTGTGAGGCGGGTGAGTTGAGACCTCGCAGCGAGATCACTTGGTTGTCTTGACGTTCAGGCATGAAAGTCATGAGCTCGGAACACACGCATCGAAAGATGAACAAGAGTCACATAGAGATGTGATTGGCAAGTTTGCCTACCGATTGAGATTTTCGTCATCAGTGATGCTACCATCAATGGCGTTGAATTGAAATGCGGATCTTGAATCACTCACAATCAATTATGAGAGATATTGATTTGAGTGGGAGCGCACTGTAGAATTAATTCTTTTAATTCTCAGTGCAATTAATTTTGAACACTGTCTAAGTGTGATTTGCATAATAGTTGTAGAATAATGGCTTGCATTTCCACCTTCCCTATTAAAATTGAATAGCTGTTAAATATCTGGTTAAAACTTTACGGTTGGTAACGTAATGTGAGGATTGTCCTCAAGAGTGCCGAGAAGGACTTTGTCCTATCGCATACTTTCGGTATTCTCTCGCTTATGCTATGGATCATGTGACTCTCGTCCGTTGATCCAAAAGCTAGAATTCCATTTCAGTCAAGCGCAATATGTTTGTTTCCATGAGACCCAAACTTCGAAAGTTTGGATAGTTATGTGATATTCATGGAATCTGAAAATTATTTTCAGAGACAGACAAAGGCTAAAAGATATGAGATAGCCAAAGCAATGTTTGTTTGCAAACTATTAGTAAAGGAGTTTACTATGCATTAGACTGATAAGAGAGGGATCCAGAAGAACGCCTGTCATATGATGAAAGGTGAATAAAACAACAACTTAAAGATAAAGGAAGTGTCCGAAGGGTGTTAGTAAGACTTTCACGCCTAGGAAGTCCGGGGCTAACGCCACTCTTAAGTTCGGTGCTTTTTCTGAGAGTAGGAGAAATACTGAAAGTTAAACTGTTAGAAGTATAAAGGCAGAAAGAAAGGAGACTGGAATATCCAGCTCATGTATGAATGTCATACAAGTTTTTGATGTATAGAAGGCTGGTCAAAGATATAGTCCTTGGGAATTATGATTAAATTGTTAATCACTGATTCTTGGGTATTGTGAGTTAATCACAAAGATACCCGCTCGATTGCTTTCTGTTGCAACTCGATGTAAGAACTACTATGGCCTGAAAGACTAGCCAGGAATGAGGTTTAGGTATACACAGGGAACATAGTAAATGTTACTATACCTTCCATCGGTGTATTACCGTCTGTATTTATTTTCATAATTCATTTTAGAGTTTCACACTCTAGCCCTTTGCATAAGGTATCTTGCAAGAAGGTTGTTCATAAGAGAACTTTTTATGTTCGGTGTTATGAATAACATAAGGGCCATACTTTCATTATGAATAAGATGTATGTTATGAATAATGATAATAATATATTACCTCTGGATTTACATTCATAATTCATTTTAGAGTTTCATACACTCTAGCCCATTGCACAATGTTTGTTGCAAAAGAGTTGTTCATAATAACAACAATTGTTGTTCAGTATTATGAATAAACATGAAGGGCCATACTTCCATCCAAGATGGGATGTATGTTATGAATATTGATAGTAATATGTTACATCCATAACACTGACGCTAAATGTCGTAAGACTAAAAGAATACCACACAAGTGTGGCACTGCATTTGGTCACATTGGAGAAACCCGCATGGATAAATTCCATTACGATGGATTTTAAAGTCGTTTGATTTTGAATCATCTGACACTTGCAACTTTCCTCCGAAAAGTAAAGTGACTGAAATACCGTTCACAGGCCATAAGGAACGAGCAAATAACTTATTGGTGTTCATACATTTTGATGTATGTAGTCCGATAAATGTTATTGCAAACAGTGGATTTATCTATCTTCAGAAATGACTCAAGTAGATATATGTATATTTACTTGATGAGACATAAGTCTAGATCTTTTGAATTCATTCAAAAGGTTTTCAAGAATGAAGTAGAAGTTATTGTAACAAGAAAATTTTGTTTCTAAAATTCGATTGCAGAAAGGAATATTTGAGTTACAAGTTTAGCGAATGTCTGATGAGTTTTGAAAAGAGTTTCATAACTTACACCTCCCGGAACACCACTGTGAGTGAAAAGTCCGTGAAGATGTAATCGAACCATTTATGACATGGTAAGATCAAAGATGACATAAATAAATTTGCCATTATCCCTTTTAAAAGGTGATGCTTTAGAGACTGCGGCTTTTACACTGAAAAGAGCTCCATCGGGTCTGTTGAAATGACACCATGGTATGGTACGCCCAACCATGTTATATCTTTTCTTAACATTCGGAATATGGGGCTTGTGTAAAAGGTTACAAACCTATTCCAAATCAGACAAGTGCTACTTTGTAGGTTATCCCAAGTCATTGGGTATTCCTCCCTCACTATACCGAGGCAAATAGGTTTGCCACAAAGAACGGTATGCTTTTAAAGAGAATTGTTCTTGCAAAAGGTGAGTGGGAGGATAGTGCAACTCGACGAGATAACCAGTATCTTCGTCATCAGGTCAAAGGAAAGGAACCTTGGAAGTGATTCCGGAGTTTCCTACTGCGACTGATACGGAAGTCTCTACAATAAAATGTATGGACTTCAGTCGAACTTGCAGCTGAACCACGTAGGCAAGGCTCGTGCAAACCTCTCAGGTGCGCAAACGAGATATTGTTGTTAGACAACAGTATACCTACGATACACAAGGAAGCGTTGATGGGCCCTGACTCCGGAATTGGCTAAATGCCAATACAATCTGAGATAGTCTCCATATAAATGTTTCAAGATTGAAACCTTGATACACCATTCGGAAGACTTAGAGTCTAACGAATTTTATGGAACTAAAAACTGATACGGGTAAAAATGTTTTATCCATAAAGCTCGACTTGTTGCAATATACAAGTTCAAGGAGTTGACTACGATGAGGTTGTTTCACCGTAGCGATGCTTAAAGTCGGTTAGGGTTGAACTAGCAATTAATACATATTTCAAATCATGAGATATGAAACAAAGGATGACAAAAGGATTTCCATCTGATGGAAATAAAACCAAGGACTTGCATGTGTTACAGTCCAAGGTATTTTGTCATTCCAGAGGATGCTAGTAAGTATGCAAACTTCAGAGTTCTAGCAATGGACAGAAGAGAGCAAAATGGAGTTGGAATCTTCGTGTTTTGATGAAATGGTTAAAGGGGTTTGACTTCATCAATGGGTAACGAAGATGCTTATGATTCAAGAAAGTAAGTGGGAGCATAATAAAATTTCTAAAAAACATTGTGTGCTTGACACATTGTTAATTGGAAATAAATTTCTTGACACGAATTAGGACTTCATTTGAAAATAGTTTTTCGATGAAGTGCTTGGGCTAAATAGCCTTTATATTAGGCATGATGATCTATGGAGATAGATTTACCTAATGGGTCTGAGCAAAGATACATATTGACAAGATGCTAAAACCTTTTAGCATTAAAAACGTCAAGGAGTGATTCTTGCCGAAGTCACATGGAAAGAGTTTTTGCAAGACTCGGTGTCCCAAAACACTGATGAGCAAAATACATGATGGAGATTCCACACACTCTTGTGTTTGGATTAATCATGTATTCCATGGTATGTAAAAACAACCAGATATGTCCAATACTCCAAAGTTGTTGCGAGTATAGATACCAAGGTGATCAAAAGTTCTGATCATGGGACAACAGTGAAAAAGGGTCATTGAGTACTATAGTAGCACTGATGACATGTTTTCTCGCAAGCGGAGATCATGAAGATTTCGTTGTAAAGGGTTACATCGATACAGTCTTCATCCATGCTCCAAGCGATTTTTGATTTAATTTGAGGGTTTTGTGTAAAACACAATATGGTGGCACGGTAGTTGGAAATTGTTCCAAACAAGTTACTGTGGCGAATTCTATAACAGAGGCGAAGTATGTTGCCGCTTTTAAAAGCGACAAAGAAGATGTTGAATCATGAGACACTACTGCAAGTAGTTGCTCCATAACTCAGTCTGAGGAATCCAGGTTCGACCTGTGATTCACATACATACCAAGCCAAGTCCACACAAAATATGAATTTTGTGAAGGCGTGAAAACGCGAGGATATGCAAAGATACACACGGAGCTGAAGTCGTCAGATCCGTTGGACATCAGGCTATACCACAAGCGAAGTATATTTACACCGGTGTGCCACAGGTGTAAAGTGCATTAGCATCAACTAGATTATTGACTCTAGTGCAAGTGGGAGTCTGTAGGAGATATGCCCTAGAGGAAATAATAAATGTTATTAATTATCTCCCTGTTCATAATTAAGTTTATATTCCATGCTATAACTGCTATGGTTCCCGAGCCCGTATATCCATAAAGGCTCTGGGGAAAACCCATGTGCACGTGTGGAATAATAAACGGTAAAATGTATTCCTAGTCATGCCTCTAAGACTAGCTCAAGTGTTGCATGATGATTATGTTTTCCCAATCATAGGCATGTCTATGCCAGCAACTTTGAGGGCACAAATGTTAGAAGAACATTTGTGTTGAATCGACCCGTTTGATGTTATGCTATGAGATACATTCGTCACAAGTTAATGGTTAATAACACAGAGATGGTTAACGTTTGCATGATTCCTCAGACCATGAGAGTATCGAGTTTCTTCATGCTTGCTTCATGAACTTTGGGGTTTGTTAAACGTCATCCGTAAATGGGTGGCTATTACGGCGGCTTACGGGTTCATGGAAAAGTGTGTCAAGTAACTTGATAGCTCAAGATTGGGATTTGCTCCTCCGGCGATGGAGAGATATCTCTGGGCCCTCTCGGTGTTACGGTATCCATCATCGTCTGGCCAAACACTTTGTGATTTGATCACGGGGATGCCGGAACATGGTAACGAGAAAAGAGAACAATACCGGTAACGAGGTAACTAGCATAGTGGACAAGTGTTGATCCACGGGAATGCCAACATGTCTCACCTCGGGTATTTGTAACATATCACGAAGCAACAGGAATAGCACACGGCAACTGGAGGTTCACTCGAATATTCATTCGTGTGGGTATAGGGGTCAATATGGGTGTCCACGGCTCCGATGTTGATCATTGATCGGAAGGGGTTCCGTGTCATGTCTATACTTCACCGAACCTATAGGGTCACACGCTTAAGGGTCATCTATCTGCTGAATACTAGATAGGGAGTCTGAGAGAAAATCACCGAAAAAGTTTCGGACACCGAAAAGTTTCGGACAGCGGAAAAGTTCCGCAGAGAGAGGTCACCGGATGAGTTCCGGTGAAACTGAAAAGTTGTTTCAGGGGATACCATTAAGTCAAAATGGTTTCGGCACATGCCTGATAATTCTTGGAGGATACCAGAATCATTCTGGAAACTTCTGGGAATTTTCTGGAAGAAAAACCGGAAATGTTCCGGGGCTGCCGGAACCGCTTGAGATGCTTTTCGCAGATGAAATCACTAAACTGGAATTGTTCCAGAACGCATTGAAAATTATTTTAATGGGTACTGGAAATGTTCTAAGCCCACATAAATATTTTCAGTTCGAACGGACGCTGAAAAATGTCGTCGTGAATAGTGAAAGTGCTTTTTGGGAATTTTATGGAAAGCACCTTTTTGGAAATTCCAAAAGGGCCTTCTAGAAGGGGAAGGAGGGCATGGCACCTCATGGGGGGGGGGTCCCCCCCCAAGGGTGGCCGGCCAAGGAGGTGGAGCACCATGGTGCTCCACATGGCACTCCCATATGGCATATTCCCTTTTGGAAAGGGATATTCCAAGGGCACTTTGGGGTTTTTGTGTGACAATTTTACCCCTTGGCTAGCCTATATATAGGAGTGATCTTGGCAGCCATTTCCCCATCCTTAGCTCTCACACAAGCCATGCATGATCTGGCATTCTCTCTCCCTCCCAGCGAAATAGTTTCGTAGAGCCGAAAGGCTGTCTGGGTTCCGGTGGGAACTAGTTCTGGACGGCGAAGCCCGGCCGGATAGATGACACCGTATGTGTGCAACTCTGTAGAGAGGTCGTAGTTTCGATCTTAGTGCCCGAGGGGCTGTTCGAGAGTGCCTCCCGAAGGGCTGTCCAAGTGACGGTCCAAGTTCTGTGAGTCCTCCCGAAGGGCTGTCCGAGTGACCGTTCGAGTTTCGAAGGTCCTCCCGAAGGGCTGTCCGCGACATCGTCTGGGGGACTGTTCGACAGCCTCCCGGAGGGCTGTCCGAAGGGAAGACGAGGGTATACATCCTCGCGGTTGGGAGGATGTAAATCCTAGCTGCGGGGATCTGCACCGCCGATCGTCATCGACTCTACTTCCGCTGCGCTTCGAGTCGGTAACGAAAATGATCAAACCTTGTATGCAGTCTCCATAGTGGTCCTGGGCTGGTGCTTAGGTCGGAAAATTTTTGTTTTCTGCTGCGTTACCTTCCAGAACGCATTGAAAATTATTTTAGTGGGTACTGGAAATGTTCTAAGCCCACATAAATATTTTCAGTTCGAACGGACGCTGAAAAATGTCGTCGTGAATAGTGAAAGTGCTTTTTGGGAATTTTATGGAAAGCACCTTTTTGGAAATTCCAAAAGGGCCTTCTAGAAGGGGAAGGAGGGCATGGCACCTCATGGGGGGGGTCCCCCCCCAAGGGTGGCCGGCCAAGGAGGTGGAGCACCATGGTGCTCCACATGGCACTCCCATATGGCATATTCCCTTTTGGAAAGGGATATTCCAAGGGCACTTTGGGGTTTTTGTGTGACAATTTTACCCCTTGGCTAGCCTATATATAGGAGTGATCTTGGCAGCCATTTCCCCATCCTTAGCTCTCACACAAGCCATGCATGATCTGGCATTCTCTCTCCCTCCCAGCGCAATAGTTTCGTAGAGCCGAAAGGCTGTCTGGGTTCCGGTGGGAACTAGTTCTGGACGGCGAAGCCCTGCCGGATAGATGACACCGTATGTGTGCAACTCTGTAGAGAGGTCGTAGTTTCGATCTTAGTGCCCGAGGGGCTGTTCGAGAGTGCCTCCCGAAGGGCTGTCCAAGTGACGGTCCGAGTTCTGTGAGTCCTCCCGAAGGGCTGTCTGAGTGACCGTTCAAGTTTCGAAGGTCCTCCCGAAGGGCTGTCCGCGACATCGTCTGGGGGACTGTTCAACAGCCTCCCGGAGGGCTGTCCGAAGGGAAGACGAGGGTATACATCCTCGCGGTTGGGAGGTTGTAAATCCTAGCTGCGGGGATCTGCACCGCCGATCGTCATCGACTCTACTTCCGCTGCGCTTCGAGTCGGTAACGAAAATGATCAAACCTTGTATGCAGTCTCCATAGTGGTCCTGGGCTGGTGCGTAGGTCGGAAATTTTTTGTTTTCTGCTGCGTTACCCTACATAAATTACCTACTATGCCACCCATAAGTTAAGAAAACGATTCCTTTTTTTAAAGTCACCGTCGCACTTCGTTGTTTTATAGGTGTAATAACGAAATAAATAGCAAGTGCATAAGCAGCACAGTGGCTAACGCCTAGTTTTTTTTTTCGCCTAGTTGTTCCACCCAGGTGACCAGGGTCCGATCCCCGGCCTTTCCCCACTTTTTCATCCCTTCTAACGCAAGTCCTCCCCACTTATGTGTTCATGGGCCGGCCCATCTGTGGGGTTGACTCCCTAACTTTTTTCATTTCGTTTTTTTTCTTTTCTTATTCTATTTTCTTCCTTTTTAAAACAAATTCGGGATTTCCAAATTTTAAAAGTTGTGAGTTTTCAAAAATATGCTTGAGGAATCATAAAATGTATGTGAATTCAAAAAAAGTTTAGGAAATCATAAAATTTTCTCGGATTCAGAAAATATTGGTGGTTTTGCAAAACTGTTCGCAAACTATAAAAAATATTCATGAGTTGGAAAAAAATGGTCGGGAAATAAAATCAAATTATCGTGCATGCAAAACATATTCGGAAATCTGAAAAAAATGTCCATAAAATTTTAGAAAAAGTTCATAGAAATTTAAAAAATATATAATTTGTTCGCTAATTTTAAAAAAACCTCATAGATTCAAAACAATTTTGTTGAGTAAAGAAATGTTCATGATTTCAAAAACTGTTCAAGCATTTCAAAAATTGTTCGTAAATAAAAATAATGTTTGTGATTTTTTTGAGAAAATCCAAAATTTCAAAAAAAAATGTTTGTTGATTCTAAAAACTGTTCACCGATTCAAAAGTCTTTTATGTCTAGGATTTGATTAGTTTTTTGAAATTCTTTATATATGTAGGCGTTGAGAGTAGTTCGTGGTCGATGAGATTTTTTTAAAAGTTTTAAACATTCCCTTGCGCAACATAATGACAAGTGTGGCGTGCAGTGGCAAGCTCATAGCCTTAGGATTTACCACATTGAATGCATTGTGATCACGTGGACATCGCGACCATCCTCAACGAGGGTGGGAAGAAAAATAAGTGGCAACCTGGTGAGACACCGTGTGAAAATTGAGGATGCTCATATGTAAGGGTATTGAGTCATACTTATTTGGCTTGCGCATAATTTTTTTTTGTCTCCCATTGCAACGCACGGGCATATTTGCTAGTTCTACTAATAAATAAAATATGTATTCTTGGTCTGTCATGCTATTTTTAAGAAAACTCCCTGATGTTTCCGGTAATCAACCCGCAGTCCACTTTTAAGTCAAATTTTCGCTTTTGCAGAAAACCAAGATGTTATTGGTAATCAACCCACGGGACAATTTTAAGTCAGATTTTCGCTTTTGTAGGAAATACTCTGATAATTGATTGATTAGAAAAATGTGTAGAATCTGAATCTGGTGTTATTTTACCTGTTAACCATTTTAAAAATGTTATTTAGGGTGCAACCTTAATCAATTGCGCATGCCACGTCTTTTTTTCATACCAGTGCCGATCTAGATTGAAAATGAAAACCTCGGCAAATCGAGAATTGGACACGAAAGAACTGATCTATAACAACGCATGCGTGTCTCGCCAAAATCTCACAGGAAAAAGTAATTTGGTTTCTCATCTTATGCTGAGGGAGGGACGACTTAGGATTGACAAAATTCAAACACGTTGTGAATGTGTGAGCACTGAGGCCATCGTTGGCTAGAGTGGGAAGGAGGATAAGTCGCAACATAGATGGAATAGCATGTGTCGAAAGAAAGGACGTGGACCTATTGAGGTCTTTGCACGGGCTCTTTTGCTAGTTTGACTAACAAATACTGTCCGGCGCAATAAAGGCACTTGGCACTGGCCCAAAAATGTCGTTCATGCAGAAAGAAAACTCAGCATCAATATTTTGTACCTGTCCTTTTGAATTTCTTGCTCTGATCAAGTTCCTCGTCATCACGGCCACCTTTTGTCCCCAAGACTCCTTCCTCCGATGCTAGTGGCCGGCAACACGTCGAGATGAAGCGCTCCTTGAACTCCAGGACGGTGCCCAACACTTTCTTTGGTGACTCAAACTCTAAGCGCACCCCATCCTTGAGTCGGACACAACGGTGTTGATCCGTCGGCACATACGTGGTCATGACGGCCTCCTCTGCATTCGCCCTTCTGCACAGCTCCTCCTCACACATGAGTTTCAGGTTGTCCAGCCCAAACTTGCCTGCGGCGACGAGCAAATGCTCCATCACCATGGCGTCACACTCATACCCTCCTTCGTCGCGGCACACCGGTAGCTAGCCCGTGTAGACGTAGTGAAGGAGCATCTCGAAGATGGCCGGCTCCACGCCGACGACCTCGACGACGCGCCGCGTGCCCTTCTCCGGTATCGGGCCCAAGAGCTGAGCTTCGAAGACCGGCGACCGCGCGGCCATGAGGACCCGGTGCGCGCGAAACTCACGGCCGCCCACGCGGAACGTGACGTCGGCGCCTATCCCCTCCCTGAGCATGCGCTCGAGGCCGGGCAGCTCCAGTGGCGGAGACAGGGCCCTGTCCCTGACGACGGTGAGGACGCACCGTATCGTGAAGCGGCCGTCGCCGAGTTCATCCAGCTTGGACTTGGTGACGAATTCGAGGAAGCCCTGGCTTCTTCTCCTCCGGTGGCCCGGAGCGAAGACGCACTCCGGCGTGTCGCGGCGGACTAGCGGTGGCTGGCCCTCCTTCCCCGGCACGCTCAGCGTGAACTTGGCCCTCACATCCTTGGCTGGGCCGAGATAACGCAGGTAGGAGGAGGCGTAGCCATCCTCGTCATCTGGGTAGAAGGCGATCTGCCAGTCGTGGCCGCCGAAGCTGAACACGGGCTAAGTGACGCACGCGTCGAAGCCCGCGTCCTTGAGCTGCAGGTAGTTGGTCACCTCGAAACTGAACGTCCCGGTGACGTGCTCTATGATGCGTCTCGATGTGGACGACGCGCCCATCGTGACCGGCAGCGGCGACGTGATCTTCATCTTCGTGACCGGCAGCGGCGACGTGATCTTCATCTTCGTGACCGGCAGCGGCGGCGTCATCTCCGTGACCAGCGGCGGCGGCGAGGGGACGTGCATAGGCATTCCCATCCCACCGACGGTGGGCCCAGCCTCGAGCACTTCCGGCGACGACGACGACGACGAAGCAAAGCAAGCTTTGATGACTGGTCCGGCGAGATACACGCACGTACACCACGGCTGCTCGATTTGCACGCAACCAGATCGATTATTATTTGTCTCGTCCTGCCGGGGCTTATAAGACTCAGATCCTAACTTTAACTATACGACTCCAACACGTACTCCTATGCAGGACAAGAATCGGATGGCAAAAGATCAGCCGTGTAGCACGCCCTGTGACCGACTTCTTTCCACCGAGGAACACAATCGATCAAATTGCTTAAAGCACTGCAATGAAAGATTGTACAGGCTACACGTAAAAGTTACTAGAATAATAGTACCAGAACTACACTTGCAACAAACGATAACATTCATAGCAGCAACATCACACTTGCAAGATGGAGAATTAAAGGGACCACTTCACTATCTTACTCATTTACAATGTTTCACGGTACATACTGCTCTGCAAACGCAAAAGAACAGGTAAAATGTGTTGCCGCCAAGGCAGTCAAAGAATCGCTTCAATCTCCTCTCTATTTTCATATCAACTCCTCCCATGAACTCTCCCGAAAAATTAAACCATAAGCCACACCGACTATGGCTCATGGCAAACGTTGCAAGTCCTCCCAATAAAAAGACGGACAATGACCAGCAACTAGTAGGTGAATTGACAGGGTAGGCAAAACTGCGAGTCCTCTTAGATGTATACCCCGAAAAGCCAAAGGGGTAAAGCCAAGATTCTTCTTCCAAAGAAATCAGAAATCACAGCGGTATGACAAGTTTACATGTATTTGCCTGGATACATACTGGTCGCAGAAGGAACCATGATTGGATGAATGGCCTGGAATGGCTGCACAAGCGTTGCAGGGCTCGGCATCACCATGGGCAGGTTCCCAGTTGCCATGACCGGCGGAGCCCCAAAGAACGGGGCAGTGCCTGCTGGAGAGGGCATGAAAATATGGCATCAGTGTGATAACAAAACGCCTCAGTACTTTTTATTATTCAATCAAAGATAATGAGGCCGAAACCTGCAATGTCTGTTACCTTGAAACTTTTGCAAGCTAGCTTGATGCGAGTTCAACAGCAAAGGGCGAGGCCATACTTGGGACATAACTGGTGTTCCACGCATAGCATCCTTCAATAGAAAAACAAATAACAGATCAGACAGAATGAGCCAGAAGAAAATTTGTGCCCATTCTAGTTCTCTTATCGAAATTCTGTGTTGGTTCCAGTTTATATTTACAGTAAACATTGCATTGCATGGATGAGATTTTAAGAAGCCAGCCGGTTAAGGAAAAATAAATAAAAACTATTTGATGAGCAACTGAAGTGGATGCACAAAATAAGTCTATACAACATCAGGGTCGCAACATCCATCGCAAACGCTGAAGCCGCAAGATACTAATGTGTGATGCTAATCGCCAATAACCTATGTTCAAGGTTTACCGTGGCAGTAAGATATCTATTTCTACAAACAAACTTATTTGCAAAGTTCAGCTTGGATAATTTCTAAATAGGCATGTTTCTACAATTATGCATATATTATCCTCCTCCTATGAAAGAGATCCGCTTGAACCCTTGATACAAACAGCAATGGCTCACCTGAGAAACTGGATGAACATAAACAACAGGACTGAACTTCCCATCGACCATCTATAAAGTATGAAACAAAACAATTTGGTTCAGTTGAGTACCAGATGAAAATAATTTCAAATAATAAATAGACACAAATGAACGGATTTCTAAATTTTTAATATGTGCTACATATCTTATTCAAAAATAAATATAGGACTTACAGGCTGAGGACTAGGGCTGATATAGGTTGATCCCACTTGCAAGGGGTGATATGGTGTACCGAGTCTTGCAGGATCTAGCCTTCCGACATTATGCCCCACAACCTGTCATGCAAAAAATGTAGATAGCAGCGTGTATCAAAATTCAGAAGCATGAACATATCATAGTTAACCAAGTGTAGGAGTTGACATCTTATGTCGTATTTCACTAGTATCACTTGGTATATAATATGGTAGTGCATCCAGCTAAAAGATAAAATAATCAAAAGTATGAGTGAGTAAATCGGGTTACTTACTGATTGAACATATTGAGGTGAAATTCCAAAGTTTCCAGGAGCTAGGTTATTATAATGAACAACCTTGCTGGATAGAGACGAACTGCCTGGATGCGAGTGAGTTTGAAATACAGGTACGCCAGTTGGAACTCCAGAGACCGAGTTTGAGATATAGTTTGGGTTAACAGGGGGTGCAGCTGCAAGTACTGGTCTGGAACTTGCAAAAGATGGAGCGAAGACCTTAGCATGGGGATTGAGTTTGGATTCCTGACATAATAATGTTAAAAGGAAAAATGAATAGACTGATAACAATGAACTGCATGTCAAATATATAATGAAGTAATGAAGATAATACGTAATAAAGCACAGGAAGGTTCATGAATACCAGTAAAAAAGGCAATGGAAGTAGGGCATGTACATATGCAAGATGCATTTACATGGGTGCTTAAACATGAGTATAGGGAAGTGCCCACGTAAGAGGCATCTCCTCATGCAAAGCAAGTATGTCTTGTAGAGGCTTAGATTGTTGTTTTATCAACCAATTAGATCAAAGCTATATGCACAAGCACCTAAGACATGCCGGTGCCTATTTAAGCATCGACAGTACAACATTAGAACCTCTCTCCTACGTGGAAAGAAACAGTTCTCTTTTACGCACTCCCACCTGGCAATGTTGCACATGCCCTTACTTGAATCTTTTCAGAAAAAAGATAACTTCTATGCATCGTAAAGAATGCACTAATCATAGCAGAAATACTTGGTCAAGAACATTGACCCTTGGCAGGCCGTACTTAATTTTACTACTACATTCTAAAGTATTTTCCCTGTGCATTCAGTTATCTACAATAATATTATGTTTGGCATGAGAGTACTAATTATAATACTTAGAAAAGGCACACATTTACGAAATAACTGAGATGATCAATAAATCAGTACAGCTAAGCACTATGTGCGGAGTTGAATTAATAGATAAATTTGTATTTCAATATTTGTATCTGCAATAATATAATTAGCAATGGAGTATTATATATTAATATTGAGAAAATGCATACATTTACAACATATTGAGTTGATCAATAAATCAGTATAGTTAAGCATTATGTACATAGTGGAAATAAGAGTAATTACACTTTTGATACATAAACTTGCATTTGATGTGCAGATTCATACATAAACTTGAAAAATGACACAAACCGGTCCTACAACTTGTGTTTCGGGTACGTTTAAGTACATTTCCGTTAGTGCCGTTAACTCTCCGTTAAAAACTACATGTCAACTATACGTGTGGGTCCCACCTGTACCAAATAAGAAATAAAATCATAATCAAAATAGATGCGTACAACAGGGTTCGAACTCTGAAATGTCGCCTCGCATGCTTCAAGCCCTACCATTGCACCACCCGGTGATCTGTGTTGATTGTTAGAGATAAACTCTATTTATAATGTTTAGCACAATAATTAATTCGAAGCCAAAACACGCGTTGCATGCGGGTTTGAACATGTTTCATTTTTCTCAATTTCGGTCTTTTTTTGAGAGGGGACGAAAAACCAGGTTTCCAAAAAATCTCGATATTTTTCCTTTCGAAAATTTCAAAAGAATTCCGAATTCAAAAAGTTTGGGGTAAAAGTATAATTTATTTAATCCTCTATCCAAAAAATTATGTCTCCCGTTCTACCGATCAACTCGCCATGTTTCTATGAGAAGGGTGCGGGTTTGAGATGTTGCTAACGCACCTTGACCATTTTTTTAAAAGCGTTATTCAACGCTAAAAAGGTCCAGTTTTTGCATATGAGATGTGCCTGGCGCATGTGACGCAACATCTAGAGTTTGAATCCTAAAGAAATTATAACTTCAAATTTTTGAATCTAACAAAGAAAATACTGAAATTGAGAAAAAGAAACTTGTTCAAACCACCGTGCAATGCATATTTCAGCTTCAGATCAATTATTCTTCTATACAGTACAAATAGATTATATCTCTATGTTTACCACAAATTATTAGGTGGTGCAGTGGCTATCACTTGATGTGTACGAGGCGGTGGCCTGAGTTCGAATCCTGTTGGGCGCTTCAGTTTTTATTATGTTTCTATTCTATTTCTTTCCTTGCTAGCTACTGAGAGGTGGGACCCATGTGGGCTAGTTGGCGTTCTGTGTTTAACGGATGCTTAACAGATTTTTATTATGTTTCTATTCTATTTCTTTCCTTGCTAGCTACTGAGAGGTGGGACCCACGTGGGCCAGTTGGCGTTCTGTGTTTAACGGATACTTAACGGCACCGACGGAAATGTATTCAAACCTATCCAAAACACAAGTTGCAGGACCAGTTTGTATCATTTTTCAAGTTTATGTATGAATCTGTACGCCAAGTGCAAGTTCTTGTATCAAAAGTGTATTTAACTCTTGAAATAATACATAAATTCGTACAGTTTATTACTATGCTTTGCTCCAAAGGGAGATACATGGCAAGCTTATTTTTCTTACAAAATCAGCAGGTACTCCCTCCGGTCCATATTAATTGTCGCTGATTTAGTACAACATTGTACTAAATCAGAGACAATTAATATGGACCGGAGGGAGTACTACTTTATAAGTAAGAATAAGATGTAGACACATCTATCGCTATTAGCACATACTAAAAGAGCTCACCTTAGCAGTGGTTTTGCTTGACATGACAGCTTTAATAGATGAATTGTTGACTGGTTGAGATGTTTTAACATTTGAAGCTGCCACAGGAGTAGCTAAAACTGAATTAGCAACATTTCCATCTTTTGATCCAATACCAGCAGAAGTTGGGATTGCATTCCAATTTGGCACTATATGTTCAATTGGAGAGCCAACATTTGCAGCATTACTGTTCACTGAGAAATCAGAAAGGTTTAGTACAAGGAAGAGAAGGATGAAAGGGCTATCTCAATAGAAGAGAAAAAAAGGCTAGAGTTAGTACTTGGAGCAATTTTCCCAGTGGGCGTATCACTATTCTGACACAGCCCGCTGCACTTCTCAACCTGTCTGTGACAGAAATAGCATTAATGAAGGTCAACAATGAATAAGACATGGTAAAAATAAGCAGAATACAATCAAGAACATATTGCCTGAATGTACATTCTGAACCAGCAATGAAAAATTGTAACAGTAAGGTATCCAGTTACTGGGAGCAAGCAATCGAGATACTTTGATCGATACACATTTACAGACCTGGATGCTTTTGGGTCTCCCAAATGTGAAGTTTGAGGCTGCATCAATCCACTGGCTGCCACCACATCACAAGCAGTAGTTTTAGAAATATCTTTAGTAGCAAGGGAGAAGTCCTGGCAAAACAACCATTTTTGTCAGCTCCATCAGAAGGCAATATGTTTCAACTAACATATAAGTGCATTAAACCTACCTTTGCAATCACTTGCACAAGATCATCTGGGAGAACAACAAGAGTGTCCACGAAAGCTCCCAGCACTAGATTGGCATTGTCCTTTCCGTTTGCAATCTTCCTTGCTTTCTTTAGCACAACACCTACTCAACGCAAATCCATTAATCCAATGTGTTCTCCCCCCAAAACTCAAATTTGGTAGAACACAATAAACATTATACTGCCCAAGACTTGAAAGTACGAAGTATATGAGCAGTCGACTTCAAGAGTTCAGACTATCAGATCACAGTGGAGATGATGTCAAAAAATCAAGATCAATCCACAAATTGTGCGCATGATCTGCCAAGGAAAAGGATATTTCCTGGAGAACTTGCAAAAAATCTAAGAGAACGATTATAATAAGTAAAATAAAGGGACTAATGTAGCAATATTGCCCCCATGGCGAAAATCCTAAGAGCAATTAGAATACAGAAACCACGCCATTTGCAATGATATCGAGAAATGCACGAGGAGCTCTTCATCACAGCGCAAATGTAGAGTGAAACCCGAACCGGTAATTCCATTACACTGCATATCCTTCATAATGCTCAATAATAACCATTACCTGTGTACTATTGTTGGATCACACAATCGAGCATAATCGCTTCGATCACGGAATGAAAGCATTCGTCTATTATGACTTATTTCCATAACATAGCACGCACCAAATCCCCACGGAGACCAAAAACAGCAGCAAGGGGCAAGGGAATTCACCCCTAGATCCACAAGAATGATTTATACAACACCGTTGCAGCACGTGATCTGTAACTGCAACAAGGAAAGGCAAAACACTTTTCCCGTGATCTGGATGAACCACATTTGAATCCACCCTGATGCGCAAGAGATCCTCCATATGACGCTTCAGGCTCACGACAGGGCGACGATATAGGAGAGAAGGGAGAAGTAAACAATCTGGATGCACTTGCATTGTAGAAACCCGGATCGCTCGAACCAATCCAGATACAATTCCCAGCACAATTTTCTCGCCTAAATCAGGAAGACCGAACAACCAGGATCTCGGCCTCTATAGAGCAGAACACACGCAGCCGCCTCCATCGCAGAAGGTGTACACAACCCGGCGATCTCCACCACCCGCCCCCGAATCCGCCCCCGCCCCAGCCCCAGCCCCAGAACAAAATACTAGCAAAACGCGGCACCCCGGCGACCGCGGCGAGTCGACGAACAAGCAGATCACAACCCATTCCCAGAAAAAAAAAATCAGAGACGAACCAGGTCGCGTCGCGTCACTAGGCACGCGGCATCCACTATCTCCACCGAGCAGCCGGATCAAGGCCCGAGCGCCATTCCCGTGATCCCCGGGCCCGACGCCAGCCCCGAACCAGACCAACGGGAACCAACGAGAGAGAGGAGGGAGGGAGGAGAGGGGGCGCGCACCGTATCCGGCGTCGAGGGAGGCGGTGTGGAAGACGCCGGCGTAGGCGGATCCGTCGCGGACCTGCACCTCGACGGGGAGGCCGACCATGCAGACCGTCGCCAGCAGCAGCGCCTCGCAGACGGCCGGCGGCGCCGGCGCCGCCTTGGCCTTTTTGGGGCGGGCCATGGGGCGGGGGGTGGTGGGGAGGAGAGAGGGGGGGAGGGGAGGCGACGAGGCGAAGGCCAGGGAGGGCGGAAAGGCGAGAGAGAGGAAAGGAGCCCGTGTGTCTGACGGACGGGTCGGGGTCGGGGTCGGGGTCGGTTCGGAACGGACGGACGGATCGGGCGCTGGAGGATCTGATCTGCTGGGGCGCGGATCTTGATGCGCGCGCGACAACGGCAAGGAATCTCGGGTTGTACATGTGCTACAGCGCCCTGTCTGGAATTATGGCTGGCTCTGGCTGCCTTTCTCGTCAGCCTTGTCGCTTTGCAGCTGGCATCTGTAACTCTGATTACTTTTTTTCCATACGGTGATCGAAAATGTTAGTTCTAGTACTAGTTTGTACTAATACACAGTACGTTGTCTAATTAGGGCAACTCCAACGCCGTACACCAGGGAGTGAGAACTCCCTCAAACCATTTCTAGATTTCTGACATTTGTACAGAGATTTAGAAGCGATTGGATGCACGGCATTGGTCTTGCGCTTTATCTTTAGATTCGTCATCGAATTAATTAGCTACATAACCAACTTACAAACCTACAGAAATGATAAATCCCGAACATTCAGACATTCAGATTTTAATCATGGCAACCCGAACGTTTTTCATGCCAACTTTAGTTCAGACAAGGTTGGCAAACGTAACAATTTTTTGAAAAAAACGAATTGAGGCAAAGTTGTCATGTGTTAACAACTAAAGTTGCCACCTCGCATCAACTAAAACTGCCTTCAAAAAACATTCGGGATGGCATTCTTAAAACTAAAACTGCCTTCAAAAAACGTTCGGGATGACATTCTTAAAATCCGAACATTCAGGATTTATTGGGGTCCTACACCTAAGGAGTAGTAATTTTAAATTTCTTTTAAAATCAAACGCTATTCTGTTCTTTTCCAATCGATGGTCAGAGTCTTTGGGTACTGTATTAGTAGAAGCAGAACCAAAATGCTCTGCTCTTGCAGTAAAAACGACATTAATAAGATTTCTGTACAAAGCAATTATTAGATCAATAGAACATTAGATAGAACCAAAATGTCACCAAACAAAAGGGAGATTACAACTAAAATAATCGACTTAGGACAGGGCACAAGTGCTAATCAAACAATTCTAGTAGTATGAAACAAACACTATCCAACGAAATTCCACGGTCGACAGCACCAAGCAGCCATGCCCTGTGATCTGATCTGCCCATGTGGTCAATCAGGCCACCAGACCAAAGCTGTTGGGTTATCCTCTTATCTGATAAAAAGGAGAATCCAAAGCCACAAAGCAACGACAACAGCATAAACATAAACAAATGCAAGCAAACGGTACAATAGTATATAATTTAACAGAAGAAGATAGCAATGGTAAATAACAGTAGACAAGGACATGCGGCGAAACAAAGCTAAGTTTCCAAGTACATATCCAAAGGATCACCACAATGGGACGGACAACAGCTGATCATAACATAGTGCATAATAACAGAACAATAGACCTTGCCATGGGGCAATCAAAATCCGGAGTCCAGGAACCGTCTCTCTCTATCGACAGGTGCTACAACATTAGCCTTGACAGTGCCTTCAAACAGGGGTTCTCATCTGCTGTCTGGACGACCCAACGAAGAGGGCTCACTGCAGAACAGCAAAAAAGACGGCACATTTTTAGATTAGCCAGGCTGCTTGTATAAACATGTCGGTGCAACATTAAGTACTAATAAGATTATCAAGAGCTAAGATTTGCGCTTATATCGATAGGGAACTTCACCTGTTGCGGTGGCGGTGGCTGCGGTGCCGCTGCTGGTTGTTGGTAGTTGGGATAACCAGCATAGGCTCCATAACCATACATGTTAGGGTCTTGAGGCTGTGCATACCCTTGTCCATAAGCCTCGTAGCCTTGTCCATATCCAGCATAGTAACCACCAGCAGCACCAGCAGCAGCACCTGCACCCCACTGGGTGGCTTCCTGAGGCTGAAAATGTTCACGTGTTATATATTACCCACTTTACATCTAGTATATATACAACTCAAGACAGGATAGAAGTTTAGCATGCAAGAATTAAACCTGAGTTTGTTTGTTTGAAGGGCTTCGTCCCCATGAAAGCCTCACATTCTGACCACCAACCAAGGTCCCTTGCAGCAATTGCAGAGCTTGCTCAGCAGAAGGCCTGAAATATGCAGTCCCAAGAGTAACTTAGAAGGAAGTACTTCAAAAATATGCGCACAAGAAACAACTGAACTAGTAAACAGAAAAAAAATGACCTGTTAGCATACTGAACAAATCCACATCTCTTCCCAACAGGGATCTTGACATGGACGACTTCCCCATATGGAGCAAACACTTGTTTCAAGGCATCTTCAGTGACATTGGGGTCAAGGCCACCAACAAATATCTGAGACCAAAGAAACAACTATGTTCAACACACTGAAATTCAATTGGTGTAATACAGAAAAGTAGAACTAAGAACGCACGGTGGTATTGTTAGGATCATTGTCAGACTGAGCTCCTTGAGTATTTGTATTTGGAATTGGTACTGTAAATGAAAGCAAAAAAAAGTGAAGGAAATACGTTGTAAGACTTGTTAAATAACAAAGAATAAATAAACATGAATGCATATCATGCAAGAGACACAAAATTCAAATGACAAATATACCGTGCCACTAAAGCAGTGCAAAAGATAAATAAATAAATAACATGTGACTAAAGCAGTGCATAATAAGATAGATAAATAAATAAGGAATAACTAGCAAAAGGTACTACTATCTCTCAATGCATGCGGTCATACGAAATTCACTTAGCAAAAATTCAAGATGGAAAGTTTAACTCTCAATGCATGTGAAAGGGTTTCCATCCATCAACTGCTAAGCCCTGATGAATGAAGGAAGCACAAGTTCGCATATGTATATTCCAATTGAGCATGGGCCATAACTTTTTTTATTTATACACAGGAAAGGTGTTCTAAAGATATACATACAATGCAATATATCATGACAGGTAACTAGTAGGAAAGTAAAAATAAATAGAAGAACCAGAAACAGACTACAAACTTAGGGCGTAACTGATTTAAACAAGAAATGCCACAGCTCAAGTCAATTGCACGGCATATATGGAGGAACTGTTGATATCCTGCTTCCAGATAGCATGAGTTTACTATAGTGTATTTATCTAATTGAGCATTAAATGATGCAAATTCATGCAGAAACCATTATACTACTGAAGAATGTCTTCTTGCATGCAAAAAAAAAGGTAATACCAACTAGAACAACATGAATTTATAAAAGGACAAAGGCACCCTTAAGCATAGCAATCAGGCATGCATGAGAAGTAAATGTATACATGTAATAGCAAAAGGCTATTGCAGCAACATGAGATTGACAACATTTACCTCTCTCCTGAACCCCTGTTGTCTTTCTATTTGCTGCTGGACCAATGCGCATGGGTCTGGAAGAACAGGGCATGCCATTCATTTCAGTCATGGCACGAGCTTGCTCTGTAGGATCACCAAACTTCACAAATCCATAACCCTTTGAACGCATTGTCATCTTGTCAGTCACAACCTTTGCGCCCTTCACTGAAGGGTAATGGACCCTGAATGTCTCCTGTAACATGTAGTCTGTAACATCAGCTGCCAAATCCCCAACAAAGATTGTATAGTCCGGGGTATCATCACGCTTTTCACCAGCACTGGCCCAGTTCAGTCTGTATGCCAACTCAACATTTGGCATCATTTGACCATTGAATGTCTGAAGAACTCGCTCAGCGGCTGCATGGCTTGCAAACTCAACAAAGCCATAGCCCTGAAGCTGTCCAGTTTGCTTGTCACGGATAAGCTTGACAGATTGGAACTGCAAGTTAACACAAAGAAATCATCTTTAGCAACTTTACATATATACTGCATGGTCTGCAGAACATTCACACATGTGCAAAAGGTATATAAGCAGAAAAACAAATAGTTCATCAGTTAACTAGAGAATTTTCAATTTCACAAGACGCAGTTGACAGTTGTCTTTACAACACCAATCATACAACCGTGCCAAAACACGCAACTGCTACAGAACACCTAAAGGTTGACTTTTATTCCTGTAACAAAGGTGTAATTCATAGCAAGGTAACTCGTCTCGCAGTTCTACCATGTGAAGAAGGTACATAAGCAGAAACAGATACTCCCTCCGTCCGAAAATACTTGTCATCAAAATGGATAAAAAGAGATGTATCTAGAACTAAAATACGTCTAGATACACCCCCTTTTATCTATTTTGATGACAAGTATTTCCGGACGGAGGGAGTACTTCAGTTAACTAGAGAAATTTTATTTTCACAAGACGCGGTTGTCTTTACCACACCAATCATGCAACCGAGCCAAAACACGCAACTGCTCCAGAAACACAGCTAAAGCTTGATTTTTTTTTCCCTGTAACAAAAGGCGTAATTCACAGCAAAGTAACTCGTATCGCAGTTTTACAATCACAACTAAATCCCTAACCTTTACATCTAGACCCGCGACGCATGCATCCACTAGGGCAAGCCGAGCCCAAACAAATCTCGCATCAGAGCGACGGGTCGAACGAATCTGGCGTCAGACAGATCGGGACACGTACCTCCCCGGTGTTGGCGAAGCAGCTGTAGATGTAGTTCTCGTCCATCCAGTACTGGAGGTCCCCGATCCAGAGCGTCCTGACCTCGTCCGACGCGGCGGGGGCGGCGGGGGCCTGCGGCGCGGCGTAGTACTGCTGCGGGGCGGGCACCTGGCCGTAGGGCGCGGCCTGGGGCGGCGGCTGGCCCCACATCGCCTGCGGCGGCGGCTGCTGCTGCGGGGGCGGCTGCGCGTAGTGGGGCATCGGCGGCGGGATCGCGCCCCAGTGCGGCGGCTGCCCTCCCGCGCCCTGCGGGGGCATGGGGGCGCCCATGCCCGGCTGCGGCTGCGACGGCGGCGGTGGCTGCATCATGGCGAGGGGAGAGGAGAGACCCGAACCCTAGAGAGAGAGGGGGGAGAGAGGATGGATACGGGAGAGGAGATGGGGATTTCAGGGGCTGAGATTCGTCCGTGTACAGGGATTCCGGCTCTCCTTTTTTATTACCGTGGGCGAGTAGAGCGCGGTGCCCGTGTCCTGTTTTTTTTTTTCCCAGAACAGAACTGGTGTCTTTGTCCGCTTTGTTTAAGTATAACCCTCATTTTTCTGCAAAAAAATTCTTCGCTGGCATTAGTAGAGAAGTTTCTTTCTTTTTCTTTTCTTTGAACACATTACAGACGCAAGCGCTTATATAAGCGCACATGCACTCACCCCTATGAACGCACACACGCACACCCTACCTCTATGAGCACCTCCGAGAGACTGATCCGGCATGTCAGTAGAGAAGTTTCTTTCTAGACAAAACAACTAGATTTTCATTTACCAAAACTAGCGGACACAGAATCAAAGTACAAGGGCAAATTGCTTTGACCCTAAACACATGGCCGGGACGGACGGCGGCGGCGGTCTTGTTGGCCGATTTCGATGCCATCGGCTGTCTAGGAGTTGGACTTGACCTTCGTACGCCATCTTCAAGGTCAGGCGGATCGATTCCCAATGAAAACGGGCCTCGGCGGCCATCGAGCAGAGCTACATGATCACGTCCTCGGCGGCAGCGCAAAAGCAGATTTCGACATCGGCGAGCGAGGAGGACGTGTGGGAGAGGGCGGCGGGGCTGCGGGATGGTTGTGTGGAACGGCTCCGGCGAGGGGGGCGACTGTGGGGCGGGGGGTCAGTGTTGATAGAAAGGTCAAGCGACCGACTAATTGCTGAGAAGTTGCGCCTTTTACCTAAAAATAGGGAAGACAGCTACATTTTAAGGGGTGGAAAGTTATAGCTTTAAGAAATTATTGTTGGTTCGAGAGATCTGCTAGATATGTCTTAACCCTTAAAACAGAAGAAAAAATATATAGTCCAAATGTAACTTTTGGTGATGTGCTAGATGCTAGAGATGCTTTTGCAGACGTTTGTTCCTTTGATTTTCAGAAGAGAATACATATAAGGCTAGCACTTTCTGTAAAAAGGGACTTTTCCGAATGGAAATAAAAATGAATTTGTCATATCATAAAGAACAATGATGCACATTCATGACAGCTAGAAAAGGAGCCATCCGCAACTGGCATTCAGATGGACGATAGGAGCCAATCATTGTGATGCCATCAAGAGAATTTTCTTTCTCAGAATTTCTCATATACGAAGTACAACGCAAAAAAGTTTGTTTTTACCCGCAAATAGGGTTTAGATCCTTCTACAAACAATCCGCCCACAGTGCACGGTGCACACACACGGAAAAAACTGTCAAATTTATCACCCCAACGGGTAGAAAATACATGAAAGATAGTTGCACAAAGCAAATGAGAGAGATGACCTTTGTTAATAAGGTTCACCAACAAGGCTACATCACGGGGCAATGACCACGGTGGCTCCTTCCCATGTACTAAATTGAATAGTATAGATCGACGGAAAGTTCGTCCAGGCCATCAGATGCATCTCGACCGTTGCGCCACAACTGGTCTCGACACCCCTGCCTCGAGTGTCCGGACCGTTTCATTCTCAATCTCGTATCTAGCCTATCAACTTCGTTTAGTCTATTTTGCCTACTACTACGCAACCTTCTTCTTGTAGACGTTGTTGGGCCTCCAAGTGCAGAGTTTTGTAGGACAGTAGCAAATTTCCCTCAAGTGGATGACCTAAGGTTTATCAATCCGTGGAAGGCGTAGGATGAAGATGGTCTCTCTCAAACAACCCTGCAACCAAATAACAAAGAGTCTCTTGTGTCCCCAACACACCCAATACAATGGTAAATTATATAGGTGCACTAGTTCGGCGAAGAGATGGTGATACAAGTGTAATATGGATGGTAGATATAAGTTTTTGTAATCTGAAAATATAAAAACAGCAAGGTAGCAAGTAGTAAAAGTGAGCGGAAACGGTATTGAAATGCTTGAAAACCAGGCCTAGGGTTCATACTTTCACTAGTGCAAATTCTCTCAACAATGATAACATAATTGGATCACATAACAATCCCTCAACGTGCAACAAAGAATCACTCCAAAGTTTCTATCGGAGAACGTAGGACGAAAACGTGCATCAACCCTTATGCATAGATTACCCCAATGTCACCACGGGAATCCGCGAGTTGAGTGCCAAAACATATATCAAGTGAATCAATAGAACATCCCATTGTCACCACAGATATCCCATCGCAAGGCATACATCAAGTGTTCTCAAATCCAATACTCAATCCAACATAACGAAACCTCAAAGAGCAAGACTCAATTCATCACAACAAGAGATAGAGAGAGAAGAAACACCATATGATCCAACTATAATAACAAAGCTCGCGGTACATCAAGATCGTGCCAAATCAAGAACACGAGAGAGAGAGATCAAACACATAGCTACTGGTACATACCCTCAGCCCCGAGGGTGAACTACTCCATCCTTGTCATGGAGAGCGCCGGGATGATGAAGATGGCCACCGGTGATGGTTTCCCCCTCCGGCAGGGTGCCGGAACGGGCTCCCGATTGGTTTTTCGTGGCTACAGAGGCTTGCGGCGACGGAACTTCCAATCTAGGTTTCTTTCTGGGGGTTTCTGGATTTATAGGAATTTTTTGCGGCGGTTTCCCGTAGGATGCATGCTAGTTGGTTGCCGTAACACGCTGCCACTTCCCGCGGCTCTGTTGGCTCGAACTCACCAGGGTGCACCGCCATGACCACCAGTCTTCCGGTGCTGAGCTCATTTGGGCGTCGTGTCCTCTTTGCCTTCTTTCCTTCACTGGCTTGGGAGGTCCCACCTTCCGTGCTGTCGTTAGCAACATCATCAGGGCCCGTCTCAGTGTCGGTGTTGGTGGCATCAGTGTCGGCGCCGGCGCCACCACCGTCGTCGTCCGTCATGACAAGGGGGTCCTGACACCCAGCTTGTCTCTCCTGATCCGCCAGAAAGTCGAGGTAGGTGTGTGCTCGACCTTCTTGGGACTGAGAACCTCCGGCCTCATCAGTGTCGGTCATGTTTTCTAGGGTTCAATGTCGTAGTCGTTTAATTATCGAGCTTTATATAATAAAGTGAATAATGACCAAAAAAGTGACCTTTGTTTTGCCTGAATGTCGTTTCATTCCCGTCGCGACAAATCTCGAGCACTCGATATGTCCAACTTTCTAGCACAAGTCATGCCGATTTTCACGGAAAATTTTGGCATGACCTATGCTAGAAAGTGCACATATAGAGCGCCTAAAATTTGCCGAAATGGAAATGAATCAACATTTCCGGCAAAACATAGGTCACTTGCAATTGGTTTCCCTGCAAATGATAATAAGCACTATGTGTTGAAGTAGCTGACTTGTGCACTTTTTTAACAGCAAGCATTTCAACACTCTAACAACCATTTTAACAGCCACATTATGAACACTCTAACAAGCGTCTCTCTCTGCTACACTTTGTTGCTGGTGACAAATACACAATCATGAACTTACAAAGGTGTTGTTCTGGAGTTAGATACAAAATACTCGACTTCTGTATATTGATTTAAAGCTGAAACAAACATCACATATAGAACATTGCTGCCCGACTGATGCGAAAAAGATCAACTACCGTAGCGAAACTGCAAGCTCATTAACCAATCTAACAGCTCCATCCACTCCCCCTTGCATCATTATGAACACTCTAACAAGCTGAAACCTGAAGCTCACTACCAACCAACCATTTTAACAGCCACATTATGAACACTCCCCCTTGCATCATTATGTGTTGACATATGAAGAGGGAGGGAAGAGGGGGTGGCGCACCTCGGGGTTGGGATCGGGGTCGGGGTCGCCGAGGCAGAGGGGGTTGAGGGCGTCCTTCTCCTCCTCGTCGATCTGCGCCTAGCTTCGATCTGCAGAGAGACCAAATTTGGTCAGAGAGAGATAGAGAGATAGAGAGAGAGAGAGAGAGAGAGAGAGACTGCACCGGCCGGTGGAGGGGACTGCTCGGGGGAGGGGCGGCACGGGGGGAGGGGCCGGGCCGGGGGGTGGACCTAGGGGCAGGGGCAGGACGGGGGAGGTAGTGTCGGGGCGGCCAGTGGCTGGCGTCAGGGTCGGGTGCGGCGCGCGTCGACGGCGGCGTGGGCGGGTGCGGCAATTGCGGTGGCTCAGAGAAAGGGGATCGACGACAGAGAGCGAGAGTGAGCGAGAGCGTGAGAGATCGGTGTGGGCGGGTGCTGTGTAGGCAACTTAGCTATAGCGCGTCGTGGCAAAACGCGCTATAGCTAACTAGCTAAGTTAGCTATAGCGCTGCCCACGTACAAAACGCGTACTGCTACTGATAATTTTTCTTTTTTTTCTTTTTCTTTCATTTGCATTTTTCATTTTCCACAAGTTCCTTTCTTTTTCTTTTTCTTTTTCTTTCATTTGCATTTTTCATTTTCCACAACTTCCTTTCTTTTTCTTTTTCTTTTTCTTTCATTTACATTTTTCTTTTTCTTATCTTTCATTTGCATTTGTATAATTTTTTGTATAGCAGGGGTATATATAGCTCTAGCTAGCTATGGTTTAATTAATTTGGTCTGTTGGAGCAATAACATCGTTTGCCCTCCGGATAATAATTAGTGTATAATATATATTACATCATTTGACCACTAACGGTGGTATACAAAATAGATACACACAAATTATGTGGATTAGTTTGTCAGCTTGGGTGACGATGACGCTTCAGACTGATCTTCTTCCCTCTTTTGTTCGTTCTCGAATAATTGAGCCCATGGTCGTGACTTTTCCTTTTCCAGGGATTACGATCTTTCATAGGTAATGTAGTCTTCATTCTTCTTTTGACGTATGTTTCATCGTCATCAGCATCATCTTCCCTCATCGGATCACCGCACTGGTCGTAGTCTTCCTCGTTGGCGACTCCATCCATTCCGACGATGCTCCTTTTGCCTCTTCTCACGACAACACGGCTGGGATTGCTCGGGTCGGTTATGAAGAAACATTGTGTCACATGTTTAGCGTGTACCCATGGCTCATTTTTGGCGGTGGCGTTGACGGTACCGCTATCGGAGTCGGGTATACACATGGTAGTGAAATGTCGGTTTTCTCTTTGTACGTTCTTAGCCCATCTGACACGGAACATCGTCGCGCTATGCAATCCAGAGTAGTTAAGCTCCCAGATCTCTTCGACCCTTCCATAATATCTTTCAATTACGTTCCCGGTCATGGCTTCCATCGTCACCCCTGAGTTTTGGTTATCACTATTCATATCTTTGTCCTCCGTGTAGAAAATGTATCCGTTGATACCGTATGCTTGATAAGTCGCGAGGTTGGTCGACGGGCCATGTGCTAAGGCGTATATGAGCGTTCCATCTGGACAGCCCTCTTTCGGGGGATTAGCCAGAACTCACTCTTTGAACCAACGCAAGAAAGTGGAGTTGTGCTCTCTAATAACTTCAGCGTCCGTCCTGTGCACCCCACGGTCACTGTACTTCTTTGCGATGGTCTCTTTGTGCAGTGCCACGAAATCTTCTAGCACATCTAGGTGTTGTAGCACTACTAAGTTTGCCATGTCAAGGTCGTTTTGTCGGCCCGAGCAGACCACATTCACATCCCTATGACCGTTGGTGTGACCTTCGCCTTCGAGCCTTCCATAGTGCTTGTTGACGGGCAAACCAACAACAGGGTCTCCGGTGCCTGCTAGATAACTCTCACAGAAAGAGATGCACTCTTTGGTCAGATATCCCTGGGCTATGCTTCCATCTGGATGGCACATGTTACGAACGAATCCTTTGATGACCCCATTCATCCTCTCGAACGGCATCATGCTGTGCAGGAATGTTGGCCCTAGGTCGATGATGTCGTCCACGATGTGGACACATAGATGCACCATGACATCAAAGAACGCTGGCGGGAAGTACATCTCTAGCTCATTCAGTATGACAACGATCTCTTCCTGTAGCCTATGGAGTTGCTTCGCACTGATCGACTTTTGAGAGATAGCATCAAAAAAGTGGCATAGGTCAGTAAGCGTCTCACAGACATGTGTGTCCATAATCCCTCTAAGTGCAACCGGGAGTAACTGCGTCATCATCACATGACAGTCGTGAGACTTCATCCCGCTGAACCTTTTTTTCTTAGTGTCCAGATATCTGCTTATCTTCCCACAGTATCCGAAACTAACTTTGATTCCAGCAAGGCACACTACTGGAATCAGCTTCTTTGCCGTCCGCCATGCCGGACGGCAAAGGCATAGATCACGGACGGCAAAATGCTTTACCGTCCGCTAGCGGACGGCAAACTGTCCGGATGAAAGCCTGCCAGCAAAGGCCTTCTTTGCCGTCCGCTTCTTAGAAACGGACGGCAAAGGATTACGCCGTCCGCCATCCGAGGCCAGCAGACGGCAAAGACAGCTGACGGCAGTGCGGTGGCGTGAGAGCCGTTAGGGGGTTAACGGCGCACTTTGCCGTCCGCCAGCGGACGGCAAAGAGTCAAAGATCTTTGCCGTCCGCTGGCGGACGGCAAAGAGCCCAGCTAGGCAGCACTGGGAAGCTGCCACGTGTCCAGATATGTCGTCCGCCAGCAGACGGCAAAGAGGTTTGAATCATTGCCGTCTGCTGGCAGACGGCATAGATGGTCACTTTGCCGTCCGCCAACAGACGGCAAAATGACCAAATAGGCAGCAGCCAGTGTTCCCAGTTTGCACAGGTGACTGCCACGTGTCCTCTTTGTCGTCTGCTAGCGGACGGCAAAGAGGCTATATATCCCCTGTTTTTATTTAAATCCCATTAATTAGACATGGTTTCAAACACAGATATACATGCATACATATCCAACATATCCAACAGCATGTCCAACAACATATTTCATCCAATCCAACAACATAGTTCAACAAAGTCCAACATATCCATATATACATAACCAGAAACAAGTTTCCAACAACATATCCATATAGACATACATATCCAAACAAGTTTTCATAAACAACAAGGAAGCACCACAAGAATAGTACACTCCATGAATCCAAGCTTCCTCATGTAAAGCAAATCTGCAAATTGGGAAAGATGAAAGTTAGAAGAAGATGAAGAAGAAGAAGATTTTTTTTTCTTCTCTTTCTTTTTCTCCTCTCCTCTTCTTTATCTTCTTCTTCTTCTAACTAAGGTAGGTAAAAATGTCATTTTATTGCTAAGCTAGGTAAAAATGCTAAGTGTAGGTCATTTTAGAGCTAAGGTAGGTAAATAGGTCATTTTGGAGCTTAGTAAGGTTATTATGTCATTTTCGAGGAAAATAAGCTAAGTCTATATCATTTTGGAGCTAACAAAGATTATCATGCCATTTTTTACCTAAGTATGCTAGTATGTCCATAAATGAACTGAATAAGCTAAGTATAGCTTTTTTTTATCTAACTTAGGTAATTATGCCATTTAGGAGAAAATAACAAGTGTCCATTTGTAAAGCAAAACACTAGAGAAAACTTGGTCATTTTGGAGCTAACCTAGCAAATTATGGCCATTTTTTAGTTAAGTAAGAATATTATGCCATTTTGGACATAAGTATAATTATAGTTCTTTATTGAGCTAACCCAGGTAACTAAGCATATTAGAGCTAATTTAGCATTTTAGAGCTAACTTAGGTCATTTTGGAGCTAACTTAGGTAAAATTGATCATTTGGAGCTAATTAGGCTTATTATGTCATTTCGGAGGAAAATAAGCTAACTATATTACAATATAATGAGGTTACCAAGACTGTTATGCCATTTCAAACCTAAGTAAGCTAATAATGCCATTTTTTACATAAGTAAGCTAAGTGTATGTCATTATTGAGAAAACCTAGGTAACTAAGCATATTAGAGATAACTTAGCATATTAGAGCTAACTTAGGTCATTTCGGAGGAAACAAAGTTAAGTATAGATCATTTTGGAGCTAAGTAAGCTAATTATGTCATTTTGGAGGAAGATAAGCTAAGTCTAGGTCATTATGGTAAGCATTTTGGAGGAAATAAAGCTAAGTCTAGGTCTTTATGCATTTCGTAAGCAAAACACTAGAGAAAACTTACCGTCATCATGGAGGTGAAGGATCTTCACTCCTCCTTCTTCTCCTTCTCCTTCATCATCCTGATGCGCTTAGAGCGGCGAGGCAGTGTGATGTACTCTTCTACCACAATTGGCATGGTCCTGTCGCCCAGCTGTGGGATCGCCGGCGCCACCACCATCGCGAGGTCATTGTCAGGCACCACCACCATCACGAGGCCATCTTCAGGCACCACCATCGCTAGGTCATCGTCAGCCACCACCATCGCTTGCCCGTCGTCAACCACCACCATCGGTAGGTCATCGTCAGCCACCACCATCGCTTGCCCATCGTCAGCCACCACCATCGCGAGGTCATCGTCAGACAGAATAGGCTGCACCTCCTCATCCCTACTCTGCTCCTCTTCTTCCCCACTCCGTTCCTCCTCATCCTCTATGCTGCTTTTGCTGTAGCCAGAGTCGCTGCTGCTTTTGCTGTAGCTAGAGTCGCTGCTGCTTTTGCTGTAGCCCGAGTCGCTGCTGTTGCTCCCATTGCCTGACCAAATGCAACAAAGTTTTTTTAACTATCTGTGTGAGACAAAGCTAAATGGAGAGGAAGAAGCGGCAGAGCGTACTGGCATCGTCGTCGTCCTGATAGCGCATGCGGCACATAGTCGTGTTGAACACCTTCACGGTGAGCGTGGCGTTGTCGTCGTACCTGAGGACAAGGAAGTACCCATGCCGCAGGTCGTAGGCACGGATGAACTGCTCCCAGCCATGACACAGGTACATGTGGTCATACCTGAACACCACCTCCACGTCCCACAGCCTGCGAAGCCCGCTGCCAGCCTGTCGCAGCTTCACATTCTTTGGCCGATGGCCGTCCAGCATCTTCATAAAAGTGTCAGGCAGCCTCTGCAGCGTGGGTCAAGCAGTGATGTAGCAAACAGCAGAGTTATGATAAAGAGATGGGTGAAGGGAAGATCTCTCCTTTTATATACCTGCCTCCTGGAGGAATTCTCAAGTATGATCGTGAAGAACTCGAAACCTTCCAAGTCGCACTCCGGTGTGGCAGAGCGCAGCCTGCGGTGGCGGCCTCCCCCCATCTCTGATAAGCAGCAGAAGAGACCAATTACTACCCTTACAACATTATCATACAACATTACAGCAGCAAAAGTTTTGAGCAGAAGATAATCAACTACACCAAGTTATCATTTCACATTCAAAAAGCAATGCACTTGTGGACATTTATGATGGCAACAGCTAGAATCATATCTACTATAAATGGACCATATCTATAAACACAGCTAGAACCATATTTGATAAATGGACCATTTGCATATCTACAAAAACTTGGCCCTAATCCAACTTGGCTCTAATTCAACTCTATCATATTTGATAAATGGACATAGTTGGAACAGAGCCAAGTTTTTAGACATGAAAGAAAACTGAGAAAAAAAAAAGCAATGCACTTGTGCTCAACAACACTTAATTAATTTGGTAGGTTAGTTCGCAATGGCAATTGGCACCCTTCAAAAGTAGGGATTTCTTTAGACATGAAGAAAACTGAAAATGTAAACCAAATTGATAGTGATACCAATAAGAAAACATTACCACTACCAACGATATTGATGGTGATATTCAAAGATAACACAAGGTTCAAGTGTAACCAATATTTTTTCATTTATTTTTGGTAGAAAAATTATTTGAAATTTGGTGAAATATAGGCATCTACAATTTAACTTAAACTAAATTTGGCCCAAGTTCTTCACATCCATGCCTGCAATGATCTGCTACTAGATATGAAAGAGAATTTACCACAAGTGAAGCCGGCGCCCGGCGTCCTGCAACAATAGTTCTGGTGGCCGATGACAGTCGAACACCTTGGCGAATTTGTCTGGCAGCCTCTGCGATGAGGATTAAAGCCAAGTTTTGAAATTTCAAACAACCAAACCGACTTGAGTCAGTTTGGGTGTTTCAAGTTTCAACACTTGCCTTTTAATCGTCATCGCAGAGGCTGCCAGACAAATTCGCAATGGTGTTCGACCGCCATCGACGCCAAGAACTGTTGCTGTGGGACACCGGACACCGGCGTCACTTGTGGGACGTGGATGTAGTGTTCGACACCGACGGCCACATGTATCTCGCACCGACGATACTTGCTATTTAGGGTTCCATCGACAACGACCCCCTAACCCGCTCGTCCCCGGGTAAACTAAATAGCAACTACCATCGGTGCAAGTTACATGAGGCGGTCGGCGTTGAACACTAGATCCACATCCCACAAGTGAAGCCGGCGCCCGGCGTCCCGCAACAATAGTTCTGGTGGCCGATGACGGTCGAACACCTTGGCGAATTTGTCTGGCAGCCTCTGCGATGAGGATTAAAGCCAAGTTTTTAAATTTCAAACAACCAAACCGACTTGAGTCAGTTTGGGTGTTTCAAGTTTCAACACTTGCCTTTTAATCGTCATCGCAGAGGCTGCCAGACAAATTCGCAATGGTGTTCGACCGCCATCGACGCCGAGAACTGTTGCTGTGGGACGCCGGACGCCGGCATCACTTGTGGGACGTGGATGTAGTGTTCGACACCGACGGCCACATGTCGGGGTCGGGGTGTCGTGCCGGGGTGTCGTAAGAGGGGAGGGGTAGGGGTGTGGGTAGGGGGTGTAGGTGTTTGGGTGGTGTAAGGGTGTAGGGTGTGAGGGGGGTAGGGGGAGGGGGAAGGTGGTGGTGTAAGGGGGGGTAGGCGGTAGGGGGAGGGGGGGGTGGTAGGGGTGTTCGGGAGATGGGGGGAGCGGGGGGGAGGGTGTAGGGGGTCGGGGGAATTTGTTTTCCTTTCTGAGGTATTCTGTCGTAGAAGAAGAAGAGAAGAGGCGGAGGAGGAGGAGAGAAAGGAGAAGGAGGAGGGGAGGAGGAGGAGGGGAGGGAGAGGAGGAGGGGATGAGGAGTCGTCTGAGTGCTGCGGCTGATGCGGCGTGCTGCGGCGTCGGCGGCGGCGGCTACCTTGGGCTCTTTTCCTTTCTTCTGTCGTCGTCTCCCGTCACAGGTGCCGCCCTCGCCTTCTACTTCTTCTTCTAAACAAAACTAAAACTAGTCTAAAATAAACAAACTAAAACAAAACTAATCTAAAAAAACTAAACTAAATAAACTAAAACTAAAACTAATCTAAAAAAACAAAAAAAACAAAACTAAAACTAAAAACTATAACTAAAACAGAACTAAACTAAAAGAAACAAAAAAGAAACTAATTAAAAAAAAAAAAGGGGAGGAGCTCACTGGTGGACGGGTCGGAGGCAGGAAGGACGGAGGAGGGGAGATGGAGGAGAGGGAATAAGGTGGAGGGGGAGGCCAGGAAGGCCGAGGGGGACGGGACGGGGGGGACGGGGGCGGGAAGGCCGCGGCGGACGGTGGAGGATGGCCGCGGTGCGGCTGCCTGACGTTGGAAGAGGCGGGGGTGCGCGGTGGAGGTTGGGGAGGGGGTGCGGGGCGGCGGGCGGCCGTGCTACGCCGGACAGGTGGCGGCCGGCGGCGCGGGCTGGTGTGGGTGGGGGATGGCGACGGAGGTGAGGGGCGGTGTGGGCGACACATGGAAGGGGGGGGGCGTGGGTGGGTGGAGGTCGGGGGGGCGCAGGGGAGGGGTGCGGGGCGGCGGGGCGGCCGGCTACGGCAGACGGGGTCGGCGGCGGCGGCGCGGGTGTGGGTGGGGAGGAATGCGAGAGTGGAGAGAAGAGAGGGGGGCGGGACGGCCGTTAACGTACCCGCCTCTTTGCCGTCAGCCAACGGTCGGCAAAGTTTCTTTGCTGTCCGCTTGCGGACGGCAAAGAGGTGGGGCTGATGGGCTTGAGTTGGTTAAACAATAACTGGACCCACCCACCTCTTTGCCGTTTGCTAGCGGACGGCAAAGATTCTTTGCCGTCAGCCAGCGGACGGCAAAGAACAGGCTGATGGCAAAGACTTTGTTTGCCATCAGCCACATCTTTGCCGTCCGTTTTCTTGTGGCTGACGGCAAAGACCTTATTTGCCGTCAGCAAGCGGACGGCAAAGAATTAGCAGACGGCAAAGAAGTGGATTCCAGTAGTGGCACTTGAACAATTGATCGACCTTCTTCGGATCTAAGGTGAAGCAAGAGGGGGGGCAATATTATTCTTCCTTCTTGTTTACTTTTTTGCCCCTATCTTCCGTCTCCGTCCCCTCTGACGACTTTTTACCGGGCATTTGGAGATCTTTCCTGATTTTCAAAAATTCCAAGTCTTTTCTTGCCTTCGGCCCATCCTTGGTCTTCTCCGGCATGTTCATCAATGTTCCAAGCAAACTCTCGAGGATATTTTTTGTGATATGCATTTGATCAAGGCTATGAGGTGTGTCGAGTTTGGGCCAGTATTCCAAGTCCCAGAAAATAGATCTCATCTTCCATACCTTCAGCAGTGGCTCCGACGCCTTTTTCTTTGTCTTTCCCGGCGAGGGGCACTCTTCCAAGTTCTTCAATAACTCATATATTTCTGCACCGCTACGCTTACGTGGAGGACCTCGATGCTCAGCCTTACCATTGAATAGATCTCCACGCTTTCTCCACGGGTCATCCTTCTCGAGCCATCTTTGATGCCCCATGTACACGATTTTTGAAGACCCGCCATCTTTCGATAGCTGCAGAGAAGTTGTATCATCCATGCACCTTGTGCATCCGCAATATTCGTGGCACACCTGGCCGGAGAGATACCCGTAACCGAGATAGTCCTGCACCGTCGTGATCAGCGCGGCTCTCATGTAGAAATACTCTCCTTTGCTTGCGTCCCATGTCTTGGCCGGCGTTGTCCATAAGGTCTGTAGCTCCTCTTTTAGTAACCCGGCATACAGATTTATATCATTTCTCGGTTGTCTCGGCCCTTGAATAAGCATAGCCATGTGTATGTATTTTTCCTTCATGCACTTCCAGGGGGGAGGTTGTACATCCATACAAACACGGGCCATGTGCTATGATTGGTGTTCTGGTTGCCAAACGGATTCATGCCATCACTACTAGCGCCAAGCACGATGTTCCTTGGATCATTTGCGAAAAAATCAAATTCAGCGTTTAATGCTCTCCACTGGCTAGCATCTGCGAGGTGTCTCAGCTTCGGATCATCTCCGTCATCTGGCTTCACTCTCTCCGCGTGCCAGCGCATTAGCTTTGCTTCCTTAGGATCTACGAAATACCGCTGCAGATGCGGAGTGATCGGAAAGTACCATACAACTTTCTGTGGAGCTTTCTTTCCGGCCTTCTTATATCGTGAAGCATTGCACTTTGGACAGATGGTTTTTTCCGCGTGCTCGTTCCGATATATGATGCAATCATTGATGCATGCGTGATATCTAATGTGTGGCAGATCAAGAGGGCACACAATTTTCTTTGCCTCCTCGACACTAGTAGGACACAGGCTTCCCGCGGGAAGAACCTTCTTTAGATACTTCAGAAGCTCATCCAGGCTTGCATCCGTCCATTTATTTTTTGCCTTCGTCTTTAGAAGTTCTAGTGTGAAACTCAAGCGGGTCACCTCGGGATTGCAACCATCATACAAAGGAGTCATCGAGTCTACCTCCAGTTGCGCCAGTTTGGCCTCCTCCCTAGAAGCAGCTCTGTCGCTAGTTGTCTTCTTGTGAAGCAGGTCTCGAACATGCGGGTCCCGCATGGCTGAACTTAGTAGCGACGAAGACGACGGCATGTCCGCGTCTTCTCCGCCTTGTACTTCCTCTTCGCCGTCGCCATTTCCGAGGCCGTCTTCTTCTTCAGGCACATAATCGGTCATCTCTTCGTCTGGCCCCATGTCGTTATTTCCTGCCCCGTCGACGTCCTCATCATCATCATCTTCACTTATCCACCGAGTATGGCCATCCATGAAACCATGCATGAGCAGGTGCGCCTTGAATTTACCACCCTTAAAGGGGTCGAGCCTGACTCCTCCTTTGCATTTTCGACACGGATATACAACATCCTTCAGTCTTTTTTCATACATGTCGTCCACCGCGGATTGCCAGTATCTTTCCACCATCCTTCCATTGACCTTCATGATCACCTGTGCACGGAGCAAAATATTATAACCACGTACGCATGCATGCATGGATCAAATTCATACAAAAATTCGGCATGACCTTCCCTAAACATAGGACATATTGAGTTTGCCCGAAATTCGCCGAAATGGAATTGAATCGACATTTCGGCAAAACATAGGCAACTCATGTCACCCACATTTCAACAAATACACAATATAGGCAACTCAAATTATGCCACACATAATTCAGTATATTCTCATATCGCACATATATATAGTTTCGGTCCTATCGCACACAAACACTTTTTTTTTGCTCACCTACATGTTGAGAGGGATATCGAGCACCTTCTTGATTAGCTAGTAGCTCTAGATATAGCTCTAACTAGCTAGCTAGGGAGAGAGAGAGAGAGAGCTAGGGAGGAGAGGGAAGGCATTAATGGAAGGGGGTGGTGAGAGGTGCAAAGCAGAGGGCGGAGAGGCTTAATGGAGGGGGTGGTGGAGGGGACAAAGAAGAGGGGGTGGTGTGAGGGGCAAAGAAAGAAAGAGGGAGGAGGGAAGTGCATAATTGAGGGGGTGGTGGAGGGGCAAAGAAGAGGGGGAGGAGGGGGAGCATTGAAAGGAACAAGCAAGTGCAAGGAGAGGGGGAGAAAGGAAGGGGGAGGAAGAAGAGAGGGGAGGAAGAAGGGTGCGGGGGAATTAAAGGTGGTAGGTATTTTGGCTGGCGACCATAGCAGTAGTGCAGGTCACCAATGCGTGCTACTGCTATGGGCGCCAGCCAAAATATCTGCTGCTAAGTTCCATTACCTATAGCGCGGGGTGAAAAAACACGCTACTGGTAAAAGTGTACACATAGAAGAAATAGCATTAGCGCGTTTCTATCAACATGCGCTATAGATCCTAAACTAACAGTAGCGCTGGGTAGATGACCCGCGCTGCTAATTTTTATTGATCAGGTGGTGTGGTGTGGCACACTTACCAGTAGCTTGGTCTAAGGAAACCAGTGCTGCTGCTAATGTATACCAGTAGCACTCTTTCTACCCTGCGCTACCACTAACTACTAGTAGCGTGGGATCATAAACAAACGCTACTGGTAAACTTCTATCTATAAGCATTTTCCTAGTAGTGTCATCTAAATATCCATCGCTACTCCATGCCTACTGATGGTGTCATGGACTAAGGGGTACTGACCTATACGGCCCACCGATCTTCATAAGGAAGGACTCCGTAAGCTATGAACCTCGACGCAATCAAGATGGAAATCTCCGAAGACTTGGCGTGTACTTCAAGGATAGCTCACTAGCCGGCATGATTGGCCACCGACCATATGTGTAACCTAGGTACCCCCAGTGTGTATATAAGTCGTGGGGTTTAGTCTTTAGAGGCACGATTACCAACCTTAGGGTTTAGAACACAATCATACGATCTCGAGGTAAATCATCTTGTACTTGATACTCCATCACATCAATATAATCAAAGCAGGACGTAGGGTTTTACCTCTTCGAGATGGCCTGAACCTAGGTAAACGTTGTCTCCTGTTTCCCCCTGTTACCATTGTTCCTAGACCACCAGCTCGGAGCCCCATACCCGGGATCCGCCTGTTTTAGCACCGACATTGGTGGCCCATGCATGTCCCGTTGTGTGGTCAAAAAGGATCGATGGCTCAAATTCATATTAACTCTGTGAAAGCACAAGTGCTCCCTGGGTGATTTTGGTAATTAATGTCAACATATCTCTTGTTGGACTAATACTTTTATCTAGTATATTTCAGATAAGTTCAACAATGGCGTGGTAAGGACAAGAGGATGTGGAACCCCTTCAAGGTGTCAAGACACATGTTGGCAAAAGCTCAAGACTCTTCATTTATATTTTAGTGATCCAAGATCACATTGAGTCCATAGGAAAGCCAATACTATTAAAAGGGGATGAGGTGTTGCTTAATGGTCTACTTGCTCAAAGTGCTTAGTGATATTGCTCCAAAACCCTCAACCACTTTCTCATTTCCAAATATGTCCAAAACCCAAAGTCAAACTCGGCCCCACCGAAATCTTCTATCCGGCGCCACCGAGTTCAGTTGACATAGCCACTGCCAGAAACCCTAGACACTTCGGTCACATCGATATGGATCTCGGTCTCACCGAGATGACCCTGCCAGCGTGCTGTGACCTGTTGCACTCTTTCGGTCTCACCGAGTCAGTGCAATCGGTCTCACTGAGTTGGCTTGACATTCGCTCTGTTGTCCTATTGCTTCACTTTGGTCTCACCGAGTTGATGCAATCGGTGCCACCGAGTTAATGTTTGCCCTAAGCCCTAGCACATCGGTCCCATCGAGTTGTCCCAGTCGGTCCCACCGAGATTCCTAACGTTCACATTTTGAACTAAATCGGTCTCACCGAGTTCTTCTATTCGGTCTGACCGAGTTGGGTCAAATGTGTGTAACGGTTGGATTTTGTGCGGAGGCTATATATACCCCTCCACCCCCTTCTCCATATGTGAGAGAGCCATCGGAACGTGCCTACACTTCCACTACTCATTTTCTGAGAGAGAACCACCTACTCATGTGTTGAGACCAAGAAATTCCAATCCTACCACAAGAATCTTGATCTCTAGCCTTCCCCAAGTTGCTTTCCACTCAAACCATCTTTCCACCATTGCCAAATATGTGAGAGAGAGTTGAGTGTTGGGGAGACTATCATTTGAAGCACAAGAGCAAGGAGTTCATCATCAACGCACCATCTATTACCTTTTGGAGAGTGGTGTCTCCTAGATTGGTTAGGTGTCGCTTGGGAGCCTCCGACAAGATTGTGGAGTTGAACCAAGAAGTTTGTACGGGCAAGGAGATCGCCTACTTCATGAAGATCTACCCGAGTGAGGCAAGTCCTTCGTGGGCGATGGCCATGGTGGGATAGACAAGGTTGCTTCTTCGTGGACCATTCGTGGGTGGAGCCCTCCGTGGACTCACGCAACCGTTACCCTTCGTGTGTTGAAGTCTCCATCAACGTGGATGTACAATAGCACCACCTATCAGAACCACACCAAAAATCTCCGTGTCCTCATTGCGTTTGCACACTCCAATCCCATCCCTTTACTTTCTTGCAATTAGCATGCTTTACTCTTTTCGCTGCTCATATTCTTGCCATGCTTCCTTGAAATGTATTGTAAATGCTTAAACTTGTGTTAAAACTCCACCTCAACTTGAAGAACTTAAAAATTGCCACTTTTACTTGTTGAGGGTCTTATCACCCCCCCTCTAGACCCCTCTTCTCGATCCTTTCAATTGGTATTAGAGCATTGGTCTCCATTGCTTTCGTTTAATCACCATTGGAGGAAGATGGATGAGTCTATGATTGGGAGTATTAGACGTAGAGTGCCTATGCTTGACGGAGAGTTCTATAGCGCTTGGAAAAATGAGATGCTTGAGATTTTCAATGAATATAATTTGAACAAGTATATTACTAGCCCTTACATGCCCCCTATTGATCCCTTGCATCCTACCCCCGATGAGTATCTTGACATGACCCGCAATCTTAGAACTATTGATCTTATCATGAGAGGATTGCCTAGAAATTTTCTTGTATGCTTTCCTACATTTGAATGTGCTTATACTATATGGAAATATCTTGAGGAGCGTTTTCCAAACTATTCCTTGAAAAATCTAGATGAAATTCTTCAAAAGTCCATCGCTTTTCATAAAATGAATCCTAGTGATCCTAAATTTGATGATTGTCTATTTGAGCTCCGTGACCTTATGCGTGCCAAAGGAGATGTTGGAGTCATTAGTAGCATCATTTCACAAGTCATTAGAATTCATAAACATGCACATTGTCATGGTCATACATCTAATGAATCACTCTCTCTAGGTGATGATCATTCACATGATAATGTTGAGCATGGATATTATGATGAGGATGATGATAGTGACTTTGATCTTGATGAGTCAATGAGACACTTTGGTCTTATGGCTAACCTTCGTGGTTACATGGCCGGAGGAAAGGAATGGGTTCTTGATAGTGGATGTACGGATCATATGACCGGAGACAAGGACATGTTTCGTGAGCTTGCTGAAAACGACGGTCCCCGAAAGTATGTCACTTTTGGTGATAACTCAAAGGGTAAGGTAGTTGGCCTTGGTAAGGTGGCCATCTCCCATGATAGCTCTATCCAAAATGTCATGCTCGTTGAATCTCTTGGTTATAATCTACTTTCTGTATCTAGACTAGCTGACTTCGATTTCAACGTTCTATTTACTGAAATAGATTGCCAAGTGTTTCGAAGAGATAATCATAATATGGTATTTACCGGTATTCGTAGAGGTGATCTATATATTGTTGAGTTCACTAAGAGAGCTCAACCTCGTACTTGCTTAATTGCTAAATCTTCTAAAGGTTGGTTGTGGCATAGAAGGTTAGGTCACGTGGGCATGCGAAATCTTGATAAGCTTATTAAAGGTGATCATATCCTTGGCATTAAAGATGTTATATTTGACAAGGATAGACTTTGCAGTGCTTGTCAAGCAGGAAAACAAGTTGGAGGAAGTCATCCAGTGAAGAACATCATGACCACGAGAAGACCGCTTGAGCTACTTCATGTGGATCTTTTTGGTCCCAACGCCTACAAGAGTCTCGGTGGTAACTCGTTCGGATTGGTCATTGTTGGCGACTTTTCAAGATTTACGTGGGTGTTCTTTCTTGATGATAAATCGCAGGTACAAAAGATCTTCAAGAACTTCGCTAGGAAGGCCCAAAACCAATTTGAAGTGAAGATCAAGAAGGTTCGAAGCGACAACGGAATGGAGTTCAAGAACGCAAATGTGGATAACTTTCTTGACGAAGAAGGGATTTCACATGAGTTCTCGGCTACGTACACACCTCAACAAAATGGAGTTGTTGAGAGGAAGAACCGGACACTTATTGAGATGGCAAGAACGATGCTTGATGAGTACAAGACGCCAAGACACTTTTGGGCGAAGCGGTTGAGACAGCTTGTCATGCTATGAATAAACTATATCTTCACAAGCTTCTCGGCAAGACGGCATATGAGCTTCTCACCGGTAACAAACCCCAAGTTGGATACTTTCGAGTGTTTGGCTCAAAATGTTACATTCTTGATAAGCATCATCGCTCAAAATTTGCCCCTAAATCTCATGAAGGTTTCCTACTTGGTTATGGCTCAAACTCTCACACTTACCGTGTCTACAACAATTTCACCCAAAAGGTTGAAGAGACGGTAGATGTGAAGTTTGATGAATCTAACGGCTCGCAAGTAGAGCAATTGCCAATTGATGTAGGAGACAAAGATCCTTCGGAAGCAATTCAAGATTTGTCCATTGGCAAGATTCGCCCAACGGAGGTGAAGGAGAGTACCTTGTCCGTTCAAGTGGAAGCCTCAACTTCACACCAAGGTGAACCACAAGTTGACTTGGAGGCATCCACAAGTGGAACACGTCAAGATAAAGGAAACGAGGAAGTACAACAAGATGAACCTCATCGACCTCCTTCTCCACCTCCACAAGAGAACGACAACGCCAACAACAATGAAGAAGGACAAGAAGAAGAAGATAATGAAGAGGATGTTCCACCCCGACCCAAACAAAAGCTCTCACGAGTTAGAGCAAGAGTCACAAGAGATCATCCCGTCGAACAAATCTTTGATGATATTCAAACCGGGAGAATTACTCGCTCTAAAACTTGTTTGGCTAACTTTTGTGAACATTACTCATTCATTTCTAGTATTGAACCTATGAAGGTTGAGGAAGCTCTTGAGGATCCGGATTGGGTGAACGCTATGCATGAAGAGCTACACAATTTCGAGAGGAATCAAGTGTGGACATTGGTTGAAAAGCCGGACGACAACCACAATGTCAGTGGAACCAAGTGGGTGTTTCAGAATAAGCAAGATGAGGATGGACAAGTTGTACGCAACAAGGCCCGTCTCGTCGCTCAAGGCTACACTCAAGTCGAAGGTATGGACTATGGTGAGACTTATGCCCCCGTTGCTAGACTTGAGTCCATACGCATCTTACTTGCTTATGCCAATCACCATGATATCACTTTATACCAAATGGACATTAAAAGTGCTTTTATAAATGATGAAATTGAGGAGGAAGTTTATGTTAAACAACATCCCGGCTTTGTTAATCCTAAGAAACCTAATCATGTCTACAAACTTCACAAAGCTCTTTATGGTCTTAAACAAGCTCCTAGAGCATGGTATAAATGCTTGACCAAGTTTCTTATTGAAAAAGGCTTTGAAATTGGGAAGATTGATTCTACTCTTTTTACTAAAAGGGTTAATGGTGAATTATTTGTGTGCCAAATTTATGTGGATGATATCATATTTGGTTCGACTAACTCTCATTTTAGTGAAAAGTTTGGAAGGCTAATGTCGGAGAAGTTTGAGATGTCTATGAAGAGTGAATTCAAATTTTTTCTTGGCTTGCAAATCAAGCAAACTAAAGAAGGTACCTTTGTTTCTCAAACAAAGTATACCAAGGACCTTTTCAATAAGTTCAACATGCAAGAAAGCAAAGGTATGAAAACACCCGTGCCTACTAGTGGACATCTTGACTTGACTAAGGATGGCAAACCGGTTGACCAAAAGGTTTACCGCTCTATGATTGGTTCATTGTTATATCTATGTGCCTCTCGTCCCGATACTATGCTAAGTGTGTGCATGTGTGCACGATATCAAGCGGCTCCTAAAGAATGTCATCTTAAGGCTGTGAAAAGGATAGTGAGATATTTAATTCATACACCAAACTTTGGCATTTGGTATCCTAAGAGGTCATCTTTTGATCTTGTTGGCTACTCCAATTCGGACTATGCCGGTGACAAGGTTGATAGAAAGTCCACTTCAGGTACTTGTCAATTTCTTGGTAGATCCCTTGTGTCTTGGTCCTCCAAGAAACAAAACTCGGTATCCTTATCCACCATCGAAGCGGAATACATTGCCGCCGGATCATGTTGTGCTCAATTACTTTGGATGACCCAAACCCTTAAGGATTATGGGATGCATGTGAAACATGTTCCATTGCTTTGTGATAATGAGAGTGCTATTAAGATTGCTCACAATACCGTGCAACATTCTTGAACTAAGCATATTGAAGTTCGTCATCATTTCATTCGAGATCATGTTGCTAAAGGTGACATCAATCTTAAGCATGTTCGTACCGATAAGCAATTGGCGGATATATTCACCAAACTGCTTGATGAGAAAATATTTTGCCATTTGAGAGGTGAATTGAATATCATTAATGCCTCAAACTTGGAGTAGAAGCTCCATTTGGATACATGCAAGGCATGAGCCTTTTATGACTAATCCTTGATATTTCTCTTATGATGATGATCATATGTATTGGATCTATACTTGTACCCTTGCATGTTATCTAACCCTTGTAGGTACTTGGATGAATCCAAATCTATGAGATTGCAAGACACTCACATTTTGAGCAATCTTTACATCACCAAGTCTCTACTATATGGATGTTGAATACAAGGAAGCATGAACTCACTCAACATATCCTTTGACAATTTCAATATATCAAATTTTAATTGGTATCAAGTTTCATGATTGTCATGTTGGATACACAAGTGCTATTCCTTGCTAGACTAACCCATGTAGGAAGATGAACTTCAACTTCAAATGGTGCTCCCAACTCTTGATGGACTACATCAACCTTGAGCATCCAACACAAGTTCAACTACATGATCAACACCACAACCCAAGGTATGATATTCCATCTTAGAGAAGCTTTGCTCCAAGACATGAGACAAAGCAACTCAACGAGATGTGAATACATCAAAATGCTTAAACGAAAAATGGCAACCCCATTTTGAGCTTAAACGATGAGTATGACCTATGATCAAGTGATCTCACTTGACTCCTAAGTCAATATACTCTAACATAGGTGACTTTGTCGCCGACCCCTTCTAGATGAACTTCTCTAGTGTTTCTCTGTTCACTTACTTTGTGTTCTTGCATATATTTCTTGTTATCTTGTTCCCCTTATAAAAAAAAATTCATCTTGATCTTTTTTTATGTTTTTCTCTGTAACTTCTGTGTCTAATTCATTGCAAATCTTTCAGTTAATTCTTTGCAAATCCTTGTGAGATTTCTTTTGCCAAGTGAGCTGAATTGACAAAACTTTTACTCTGTGTTGAACTCGGTCCCTCCGATCAAAACCTATCAGTCTGACTGAAGCACAAGGCTTCCTTGTGAATAGTTCATCGGTACAACCGACACGGACTAACTCGGTCGCACCGATCAGGACCTTCTGTGACTCTGTCCACTCGGCGTCACTGATGAAAAACAATCGGCGTCACCGATTTCAACTCTGAGAAACCGTTTTGCCATGTTTACTGCCTATCTTTTTCAGCTCCACTCAATGATTCTTTTCTCTACAAGCATCATGGATTACCTACTACTTTGTAGTGTCTCTCAAGGACCACACCTACTTGACTCATGCTCCAGAAGTGCCCTTCTTGGAAATTGATGTCAAAGGGGGAGAGAGAGCACATCAAAGCTTATCATATGAGCACATCTAAGCTCTTCTAGATGCTAGTAAAACAAAGAGGAGAGAAGTCACATGTCTTTTAGAGGGTAAAGACATGTCAATATGTTTGATCTTAGTTATTGTTATTGCATATCATTGTTGCTCCGACTATGATTAATATTACCCTTTCTTGCTCTGATTTTCTCTCACCCTACCTTCTCCCATTATCCAATATTAGATTCAGGGGGAGAAAGAGTCCGTATCTAGGGGAAGAAAATCTTTGGAATTCATTGCATATCTTTAAAATCTTTGGGGACATGTCAGTATCTAAATATAGTACCTAGTACTCACCCATTACATGTCATTCCAGTCTTGGTACTCTTGTGGTTTCCTGAAATTGCTTTATCTAGAGTATTCTTGTGTTATCTAACCATGTTTTCTCAAGTCCACTCCTTCTAAAGCCAGCCCAAGACCACAAGGTAAGTATATGCATCACACTCATGTGTATGATGATCTCTTGCTGATGTACATATTGTTTGCAAGAAGGATTCATGAACATGGATGTACACTTCCTATACACATCATTTGCTCTGATGCATATAGCCAAGATGCATGTAACTCATTGCTTGCTCTGTCATGCTTATGGATTCACATGTTCTCATATTCCAACTTCACATGATTGCATACATGTAGGGGGAGCCTATGCATGTTACATGTTTCTCCAAAGCTTTACTTATTACCATGCATATCTTTAATCTAAAGCTTTGATGTATGTTGTCATCAATTACCAAAAAGGGGGAGATTGAAAGCACAAGTGCTCCCTGGGTGATTTTGGTAATTAATGTCAACATATCTCTTGTTGGACTAATACTTTTATCTAGTATATTTCAGATAAGTTCAACAATGGCGTGGTAAGGACAAGAGGATGTGGAACCCCTTCAAGGTGTCAAGACACATGTTGGCAAAAGCTCAAGACTCTTCATTTATATTTTAGTGATCCAAGATCACATTGAGTCCATAGGAAAGCCAATACTATTAAAAGGGGATGAGGTGTTGCTTAATGGTCTACTTGCTCAAAGTGCTTAGTGATATTGCTCCAAAACCCTCAACCACTTTCTCATTTCCAAATATGTCCAAAACCCAAAGCCAAACTCGGACCCACCGAAATCTTCTATCCGGCGCCACAGAGTTCAGTTGACATAGCCACTGCCAGAAACCTTAGACACTTCGGTCACACTGATACGGATCTCGATCTCACCGAGATGGCCCTGCCAGCGTGCTGTGACTTGTTGCACTCTTTCGGTCTCACTGAGTCAGTGCAATCGGTCTCACCGAGTTGGCTTGACATTCGCCCTGTTGTCCTATTGCTTCACTTCGGTCTCACCGAGTTGATGCAATCGGTGCCACTGAGTTAATGTTTGCCCTAAGCCCTAGCACATCGGTCCCATCGAGTTGTCCCAGTCGGTCCCACCGAGATTCCTAACGTTCACATTTTGAACTAAATCGGTCTCACCGAGTTCTTCTATTCGGTCTGACCGAGTTGGGTCAAATGTGTGTAACGGTTGGATTTTGTGCGGAGGCTATATATACCCCTCTACCCCCTTCTCCATATGTGAGAGAGCCATCAGAACGTGCCTACACTTCCACTACTCATTTTCTGAGAGAGAACCACCTACTCATGTGTTGAGACCAATAAATTCCAATCCTACCACAAGAATCTTGATCTCTAGCCTTCCCCAAGTTGCTTTCCACTCAAACCATCTTTCCACCATTGCCAAATCTGTGAGAGAGAGTTGAGTGTTGGGGAGACTATCATTTGAAGCACAAGAGCAAGGAGTTCATCATCAACACACCATCTATTACCTTTTGGAGAGTGGTGTCTCCTAGATTGGTTAGGTGTCGCCTGGGAGCCTCCGACAAGATTGTGGAGTTGAACCAAGAAGTTTGTACGGGCAAGGAGATCGCCTACTTCGTGAAGATCTACCCGAGTGAGGCAAGTCCTTCGTGGGCGATGGCCATGGTGGGATAGACAAGGTTGCTTCTTCATGGACCCTTCGTGGGTGGATCCCTCCATGGACTCGCGCAACCGTTACCCTTCGTGGATTGAAGTCTCCATCAACGTGGATGTACGATAGCACCACCTATCGGAACCACGCCAAAAATCTCTGTGTCCTCATTGCGTTTGCACACTCCAATCCCATCCCTTTACTTTCTTGCAATTAGCATGCTTTACTCTTTCCGCTGCTCATACTCTTGCCATGCTTGCTTCAAATGTATTGTAAATGCTTAAACTTGTGTTAAACTCCACCTCAACTTGAAGAACTTAAAAATTGCCACTTTTACTTGTTGAGGGTCTAATCACCCCCCCACCTCTAGACCCCTCTTCTTGATCCTTTCAGTCTGACATTGGCTGCGGCAACATCTTCGTCCCCGTCCAGCTTTTTGCGTTCGGCGTCATTGTTCTTCATGTTGATTCGACTGGACGCCTCGACCGCATTGAAAGCTTCACCCTAGATCAGACCATCAGATTTGGGAGCTTGGAGTACACCATCAACTTCCGTGGCGATCTCGCCCTCTCTGGTTGGGCACCAGATCGACTGGAGAACTCCACGGCCACCGTTGCCTTAACCTCAAGCCTAACCTCAGAACTAAGCTTGATCTTGGCCCCGAACTTGTTGGGAAACATGGTAGAAAACCAAAAAATTTGCACCTACATACACCCAAGATCAATATGAAGATGCATAACGGGTTGGGATCACGATCGTTACCTTCACCGAGTTGCAGCGAAAGAGGAACATGTCAGTGTAGATAGTACTTGGAGTCCCTCTAACTGTCGATGAATGATCCTACGAACCGCCCACAAACAGTCCCTCGAACCGAAGACCGAAAGCACGGCCTCTCTACTTGGTTGCAAGTGTGCAGCCTTCACGATCCGGCAGTGCTTCACCGTCCAGAGCTAATCGTCGCCGGAGAATTAGAGCGAGGAGCTTGGAACCACACTGGGCTTCTAATTATGAGGACTAAAGGAACTAGACCAAGCTCTAATTAGTCAACTAGGACCAACTAGAACTAGGGCTAGATGAACTAGAGGAGGCTACAAAACTTGTGTTTAGAAAAGGAACAACACCTATATAGGTTAGAGGGGAGGAGGGGGCGCCACAAGGGGGGAAGGACTCCCATCCCCTTGCGCCGGCCAGGGGGGAGGAGGAGTCCTTCCCCCACTAGGATTCGGCCTCCCTCGAGGGGGAAAGGGGCGCCTCCCCTATTGGGCCTTGGTGGCCCAATCCTTCCTCCACTACTTGGCCTTTTTAGGCCCGTTGATATTAAATTAAATATAAAAGCCCTCTAACTATTACTAGAGCATATTATATGTAATTTAACATCATCAGAAATATTTTCCACCTATATACTCCATCCGTAAAGAAATATAAGAGCGTTTAGATCACTAAGTAGTGATCTAAACGCTCTTATATTTCTTTATAGAGGGAGTATTAATTATTGGTATTATCCGATAAACTCTGAAACCCTTTCGGTGACCCCAAAACGCTTCTGGTTCCTTTCGGAACTATTCCGAATATTAATGAACAATTCCACAAATATATTCTCATCACTTCCATCATACTAACACTCAGCAGATCGTGATTGCCTTAAGATTGTGACCCCATAGCTTCGGTAACTCATAGACATGAACAAAATCGTTCGTTCACTGACCGATAGCGGAACCGTGGACATCCATATCGATCCCTATGAGCACACGAATGATATTCGAGTGAACCTTTCGTTATCATGTGATGTTCCCTTTGCTTCGCGATACTTAACGAAACCCAGGATGCATCGGTATCCTCCTGAGTCATCACATGCTCACTACACTACTGCAGGATGCTGCTAACACGACACTACAATCAGAGACCCTTTGACGAAACTATGTGTGATGCATTAATCGCAAGCGGTGGTGTAAGAAAACCGTAAAAAATGATATGAACTATTTGCGGTGGCAGAGACATCAAACACGATTCAGATTAGAGTTGCGCGTGCGATATGTGGCATACAGTTCACTCGAATGAACTGTTTGCGATGAGCATAACAACAGAAACGGTCGACCAAACACTACCGCAGGATGCTGCTAACGCGACACTACGATCAGAGACCCTTTGATGAAACTGTGTGTGATGCATTAATCGCAAACGATGATGTAAACAAACCGTCAAAAAAGATGCAAAACGTTTGCGATGGCGGATACATCAAACACGGTTCAAATTTTAGTTGCGTGTGCGATGCTGTGCATACGGTTGATCCATACAAACTGTTTGCGATTAGATAGAACAACAGAAACGGGCAGCCATATCAATGTGTGTGCGATATACGCCATACAGTTCGCTCCGATGAACGGTTTGCTATTAGGGAAAGCAACAGAAACGGTCAGTCAGATTAGGGTGTGTGTGATATACGGCATACGATTCACTCGAATGAACTGTTTTCGATTAGGGAAGAGAACAGAAACGGTTCAACTTAACAAGATGTGTGTGATACGCGACAAACAGGTCTGTAATCGGAAATGTGTGGGAAGACCGATAACAACACAGACGATTCCTGTTAACAAGCCGTGTGTGTTGTGAGCAAACGATTGCTGGTATACAATTGTCAGTGATTGATGAAATCATCATCGACGGGTTCCATTGTTTAGTCCGTGTGCGATGTGATTTGCTCTGTCCGCACAACATCTACGCTCTGTGTACAGAGCATCAACATATATACTTAAAAAGACAGCATTGCAAAACCAAATTAAGCATACAATTACACAAGTGACTACACACATAATATTTCCACACACAAAAGTAGGCAATTACATGCATACTAAACTAGGGGAAACGAGCATCTAATCATCTACTTCTTGTTGCGATGACGCTTGCCATTGCTCTACTTCCGGCTGGATCCCTGGCCGTTTTGGGGAAGGAGGCACTTCCTCATGTCAACGATTCGCGTGTACATCTTGTAGCTCGTGTATGCCTCCTTGGCCGCGTACACGACGTGAGCTTTGTCGAGTTTCTCCATCCAGGCCGAGTGCCAGGCACGCTTGTCCTTGTTGCAGGAATCCTTCATGTCTCTGTAGTAGGGATCGATGATGGCCTCGGCGAGGTGAACCAGTGAGTCCTTCTCACGCTCGTTGCTGCCCCAGATCTTGTATTGGCCCTGGATGTCGACAAGATTCTGGCAGGCGATGCCTGAATTCTTGAGCACCTTTACATCGTTGGTGATGTCCACCATAGCGAACATGTAGTGGGGGCTGTTGACAAACCTGGCGAAACGCTCGCAAGGCCTTGTGGCCAGGCAGTAGTGGTAGACAAGGACGTGATCGCGCACGCACATCTGGGCGACGGCGACCTTGGGACGAGACCCGGCACGAGCGCGGGTGTACTCGAGGTCGAACCCGACCACCTTGTACGTCTCCTCAGCAAGCAACAGCTCCATGATGTGGATGGAGTGCTCCACCCAGACCGGGTTGTTGGTGTACACCATCGAGAGCTCCGTGAACCTTCTGTGGGTGTCCACCACGGCATGCATGGTGAACTGCTGCTCGTCGTCGGCAGCCGCTCGGAGCGCCATTGGAGCCGCGCAGGATACCCTCTAAGAATTTGTCGTGGTGGGTGTGCTTCTTGCAATGGTGGGGCGCGATCGAAAGGTTGAAGAGACACAAGGGTTAAATGGCCGCTGTAATAAATGGGGGCCGGCCGGCCTGTAATCGTCACGTCTTGCCACCGCGTTCATAGCGGAGGATTCCAGTGCACGCTTGACAACACCACACCGCACGCGTTTTGTTTGACCACGCGTGGGCTCGAAGAGGCACCAAATGTATCGTCGGTGAGCCTGTGCCCGCGCTACCGCGTAGTTTACCGCGCAAGCTTCCTGCCCGACTAGTTTGGCCACGCGTCGGCTAGAAGAGGGACAAATTGTGGGCATTTATTGGCAAAAAGCTTTGTAAAAACGAAGTGTGTGGAATGACTTCGGCCATAAGTTCACCCGTGGGTGATGAGGTCAAAGTTACACAGAAGGGTGATGATGGACACTTGAGTGCGATAATTAATTCTGCGCTCTACAGGGCACACGGTTGAAGAAACCAACTATGTGCAATAATATCGAAGATCGCAGTCGAGTTAGCTATACAGATCGTGTGCTATGAGATCGACAAGGTAAACAGATTCGAGAATGGTTAATAAAATCTAAGTCCATTGCATATTAAGGTCAAAATAGTGCTACCAATATACGAGTCTCATACGATGCCATTTCAACGATTGTACCATAAAAGTTCAAAATATTACAAGGTTCAAATTCCAGAGTTATATGGCTCAAATTCGAAGATTACAAGGTTCAAACTGATATTAGAAATGAAATTCAGCTCATCAACTGCAAACGCTCGCGCTGATCCGCTGAACATGGATATCAGAGAGGTTCAAACTAATATTACCACTTGTAAGTCTGGTTTCGAAACCTCATAATTTTTGCAAAGGGGTCAGCCACTGAGAAGTCATGTATGGGGTTGACACGATGACTTCCGATTACTCTGTCATCTGAAGTTCCAAAATGAAATTCAACATTTTCGGAGACTATACCATTCTGCCGCAGCCGTCGGCGCTGATCAACAAACCATTCATTTTTGCGAAATAAATGTAGGGCAAACCTCATTACCTTCAGCACCCTTGCTCTGACAACAAAGAACCTGGCGAATATAATCTCCGGTAAGGTCCCTCGGTAGGAGTTCAAAGTAATTTCTGAGAGATGCAGATCTAGGCATTCGATGTGATTGTTATATTGTATCACATTATCCACCACCGGGCCTAATCTTATCTGCAAAAGAAGAAAACATGTTAGTGCCTACATGAAGTTTTGAACACTACTACAGGCCTATTTGGTTTGCAGGATTTGTAAAATGCATTAACATGCCATCTTCGATCCAACATGATTAACATGGGCATTTCATTACAATCTAAAAAAATGTAGCCTTCTTCACAAGAGGTTGGAGTGGATGAAAAGTTCCCTAAGAAAACTAGTACAGATGAATCCAAAGGAGAAATGCTTATGGATTGTAACCATATGGATCAAGCAACCAATATGGGGGGAAAACATGTATGTACTGAAATCCTCCAAAAAATCCTTCAGAAATCATAGTACATTGTCATTGTAAACTTGGAAAAAGGTTTCACAAATTGAACTCCCTTATGGTTAACATTTAACAGGAAAGGAACATCACCTTGATATATAGCTTCTCCAGGCACGGAAAGCATCTCAGGAAACTGACAACTTGCTCCAGGTTGGGGCCGATAGATTCTAGTGCCAAGACCTTCACTGTGCGTCGTTTCGGGGTCAAGCTTGTAGGAATCATTTTCTGGATGACAGACGAACATACATCTTCAAAATTAGAAATAATGTTAATTTCTAGAAGGAGAGGTAGAAGGCGGCTGTTGTACCTGAACGGGTGTGGATCCAATAACAAGTTCGGAGTATTTGTCAGACGAGTAGCCCACCACTGTCAATTTCGGCGCAGAAATGACATTGATTCTTGTTGGACCTTCTTGATCAACTACAAGTAATCTCTCAAGTGAAGGTGTGTCCTCAATGACCATACCGTGGTACACATGTTGTGATGTCTTCTTGCCGCACCAGCAACACACATAAATAGTCCGAAGAGTCATGGAGGTGATGTGGAAGCTACTCAACCCATTGATCGCCTGAAGACGAAGGTACTCGAGTGCAGTACAGCCACGGAGCAGGCGCTCCATGTCACCGTTTGGGAGGCAGATGGCGACGAGCTTGAGGTGCTCCAGTCGTGGTAGAATAAGAGTAGGCGCGTCATTAGGGGGGGATGGCAGTTCCTGAACTTGGCGACGCGCAGCATGGGCGCGAGGCGGAGCGCGGACGTTGACAGCGAGCGCATATGCCCATCATCAAAAGTGAGCTCCTCGAGCTGATCTAGGGCGGGGGATCGGAACCAGTCATCAAGCTTGGCTTGGTCCTTGCCGTTGGAACGGAACTTGCCCATGCTAAGGCCTCTGGTTGGGCCAGGGTGACTGCCGAGGATCTTGGAGAACTCATCCAAGCTTTTGCGATAGCCATGGTAGAGCTCATGGGTGTCGATGAAGTCGAGAGGGGTGGAGTTCCATAGGGGGCGCCGTCGCCGGGAAAGGACGGTTGTCCGCGCCCCATATTTGATTGGGAGGAGGCAGATGATGACTGTCAACATATCATCGGGGAGGCTGCTGATGAAGTCTATGTAACATCCCCAGCATCACACTACAGTAATCCCCTATGATCAGTGCCAAGTCATCTTGAATTTACAAAGCTTAATCATATTGGATTAACATCTCATTTCAAAATCCTTCTCTGAATTCAATTCAAATTCAAAGTGCAAATTAAAGTTGCACAAAAGTTGGTGCAAAAATGTTCATCATCTAGCAAAAATTCCAAAACAATTAGCTGTTAAGGAAAACAACATCACCTCTATGCTAAAATGAGTAGTAGCATTTAAACAGTGCTAATTCAGCAATTTAAAATTGCAAACTCATTTTTGTAAAATGCAATTGAATTCCACTGGTCTCCAAAATATTTGGGGGAGTGTCTAAAATCACCAGGGAATTAAAGGGGAACTTCCCATATTTTTCCTAAGTAAATAGGGTGCCCAAATATTCTCTTACCCATCTTTGTTTATTAAATAAAAAGAAAAACAAAAAAGAAATAGAGAAAAATAAAAGGGCCACTATTGGCTGGGCCTTAGTGCATAGTGTGCAGGCCCAGCCCAACAGAGCCGTCGTCGTCTCCCTCCTCCCTGTGTCAGCGCGCGCGCGCACCCGAGCTGGCGATGGCCAGCTGTTGGCCATCCCCCGGCGCCGCTGCCGCCGCGATGAGGATAAGAACACCTCCGCGGATCCCAGGGCGAACCCTAGCGCCCACTTTCCCCTCTCCCACTCGCCCCTCCTCCCGCTCTCTCTCTCGCTCGCTCTCCACCTCGTCCGACGCTGCCGTCGCCGTGCACCGGTCGATTCCGCAGCCACCGGCGTGCTCGTGCCTAGCAGCTGTGCCAGGGAGGAGCACCGTCCTCCCCTATGTCGCCTACGCCGTCGAACGGAGGTCGAGGAGCTCCGCCTCGAGCGGATCGAGCCGCGCCCGTCTTCGGCATCTCCGGCGACTGCGCTCACCTCTACTGCTACTAAACTGTCAGCGGCTTGTCTTAGCCTCGCGGTGAGCCTCCTCTTCCCTCCACCTCTCTCACGAGCCGCTCTGCTCCCTCCTATCTGGCTCGCCGCTGCGCAGTGCTCCGGCCGCCACCTAAACCGTAGCTGATGCGGTCCCCGTGCCCCTCCTCGCTGCCTGCTCGCGTCGCCGTGCTCCTGGAACACCAGGGAGGCGCGTGCGCTCACCAGTTAGCCTCGGGCGAGCTCCTAGGCTCAAACCTGAGTGCACTCAAATGCCTCCGCCGCGAACCTCGATGCCGGCGTGTTTTTCGACCACCTCCGCCCGTTCCGACGCCGTAGCTAGACGCGGGGTGGAGTGCTTGTTCAAACGAGCCCGAAAACGCCCGATTTGGTGCCCCGTAGAGGAAACCCGAGGCTCGTTGGAGTTGCGCCGCCGTGTGCGGGCTCGCCGGAGCTTTTCTCGGCGAGGCTGCCGACGTGGCCTGACCGGTGGGACCCCTTGGGTCACTGCCAGTGGGCCCCACGGGCCCCGTTGACTGGGTTGACCCAGTCAACGTGCTGACTGGGCAGCCCAGTCCCACTGACATGCGGGCCCCGCTAGTTAAAAACGTTTTTATAAATAAATAAACCTGTTAATTAAAATCTGTTAAATTAATTAGTAGTTAATTAGCCACTGACATCTGGGGCCCACCCCTTAATTAAACTCTGTTTAGTTTTAAATAAACTCTGTTAAGTAACAGAGGCTGACAGGTGGGTCCCACCTGTCAGTTTGATCAGTCAACAGCCCAGTTGACTGCTGACGCAATGCTGACATCACTGCTGATGCAATATATAATTTCTATTAATTTCAAATAAATCCAAAAAATGCTAAAATCTTTGAAAAATCATAGAAATTAATCCGTAGCTCGGATGGAAAAACTTTGTACATGAAAGTTGATCAGAAAAACAAGACGAATCCAACCGTGCCATCTGTTTCCGTGTCGGGGCCCTCTACGGAGGTGAGCCTGCAACTTTTAGCCTGTTTCCGATAGATGAATAGTGCATATACACCGGTTAATAAATCCAACTTTAATCCTAAAATAACTAATATGATTTAGACATGTCTTTAGGCAACCCTGCACTGCATGTTAGCATAGCATGCTCTGTGTTGCATATGTTTGCTGTGTATTTATTTGTTTCCTCCCCCTCTTCTCTCTCGGTAGACCCCGACACTGATGGAGTTCCCGAGACCGACGCAGCTCCGGAGATCGACTACGCCACTAATGACCCTGCCTTTGCCGCAGAGCAACCAGGAAAGCACCCCCCCTTTGAACATGCCTATATCGCCGATTCTTTCTCCCTCCTACTTGCATTAGAATTTGCTACTGCTTTGAGTTATCCCATTCTGATGCATAGCCTGTTTATTGTAACCTGCTATTGATACCTTACCTGCTTATCCTAAACTGCTTAGTATAGGCTGGATAGAGACCCACCAGAGACACCACTTTGACCCAGTTGCCCCGCTGGATTATCAGATGGCTCGATCAACGTGATCGACAACCAGGCCCCGGCACCGCACATCACCCCCTTAGTTGTACGACACTGCAGTGTTACCATCGAGTGCCGAGGGTGATACCTCGTTTAACACTTCTGATGTTAACTCTATAGAGTAGCTATTCGGTCGTGGTCATCAAGGGTGATTCCTCCTTCACCACTTCCAATAACGACGCCGTCGTGCAACACCTCAAGTGTGAACCTCGAGGGTGATTCCTCCTAAGTTCACCTTGACGGATACATCGAGTAGGAATCCAACGAGGGTGATACCTCAGATTCCCCTGATGTTATGGACACACGGATACTTGGACTTTACAAATGTTACTTGGAAAGGCGGGTCGGCACTGAGGGGTACCCGTGAGTGATGGGAAGTCGGGTTGACCTGGAGGGTACCCGAGAGATAAATACGAGGCGTGGCCGGGCATTCTTCGCCCTTGCCGCAAGTCCTCAAGACGGGGCGACGGGGTCACATCGATCATGAGTCTCTGCTCGTTACCGCATTACCAAAACACTAATGATTTGGATATTTGATCTGAGTGGGCCTTTGGCCCAATAGCACTAACCATCACGTGGGAATAAGTATGGGCACTCTGCGTCGTACGTTTCTTCTGAAAGCTTTGTCAGACATCCAGTTCAGCATAGCGGCACGGACAGACCGGCGCCATCCATGCAGAGGTGGTGCCTGGCTTCACCATGTGCGCAACGACCGGAGTGCACAGGGCGATGGCCCAAGACCCCTGAGCGCTTAGGATGTAGACCGACGGGGACCTCTCTGCTGAGCCTAGGTAGGACTATGGCGTATCCTTTAGCCGAGGCCGGGCATGACCCAGAAAAGTGTGTCCGGCCGGAGTTAATCGAGCGTGGTGGGTAAGTTGGTGCACCCCTGCAGGGAAGAAAACATCTATGCATAGCCGGATCCTCGGTAACGGACGCTCGGAGTTGTATCCCAATCGATAAAACTAGAACTTAATGATGAGAAATGGATATTAGGGCTCTGGGATCGCTTTCTCGCAGGGAGTCGAGGAAGGATCTCTGGCCGAGGTTGATACTTAAAACTGCTACTACTTTATACTGTACTAATCTACACTCTTCTAATGCTGTAAGACCGTTGAAGATGCTAGTCTTCGATAGGACTAGGCCTCCTCTCTATTCTGGCATTTCTGCAGCCCAGTCCATATATATAGCCATTCTTTGATAATGTTGCATATGTAGTGTAGATCCTTGCTTGCTGAGTACTTCGGATGAGTACTCACGGTTGCTTTGCTTCCTCTTTTTCCCCATATCCATTTGATGCAACCAGATGACGGAGCCCCGGAGCCAGCTGCCCCCGTCGACGACTACTACTACCACCCCAAGGGTGGTTACTACTATGAGTTGGCTGACGACCAGGAGTAGGTTCGGAGGGTCCCAGGCAGGAGGCCTGCGCCTTTTCGATCGTAGTGTTTTCTTTTGCCCCGCCTTCTTAAAGGCTTATCTGTTTTATCTTTTATATATCTGTACTCAGATATATGATGCTTCCGCTGACGCTTGTAAGCGAGCTTATGCATTCGAGCCCTCGAGGCCCCTGGCTTGTAATATAAAGCTTGTATGACTTTATTTATGTTTTATAGTTGTGTTGTGATTCCTTCAAGTGAGTCCTTAGGCTTGATCGTGTGCATTTGCGTGTATGATTAGTGCATGATTAAGCCGAGGGCGTCATAGTCTAGGCCTGCTGGAGTCGCTTGCAGTTCTTGCTCGACCTGCCTCCGCTTGTTGGCAGCCCCGTTCTCCACCTCCGGAGTCTCCTTGTCAGCGGTGCTTTCTGATAGAAGTGGGAGTACAGGGAATATTTAGTTAAAACAGGGCAATAGAAAAGTGTATTGGTAACTAGAAGTTAGTAGGTAGGAATACAGTAAGAAAATGGAATAACAATTGGTTGCTTAAATACTACACAATTCATTTGATATTGCTGGGTAAGTCAACATGCAGATACTTGAAAAGAACAATTACTTCGAACAAAGTCTGGACGGATGATATCGTCGGGGAAGTTAGCATATATCTCATGACCAGGCTCTTTTATGTGCAGTCCAATTTTAGTGCCAGCTTTCAGTACATAAAACTTAGAAATTTCTTTCCAAAGGCCAGTGCCCAAATAGGAGTCACCATGTTCATCAAGTCTTACAGTAGCAACGATTGTAAATCCATGGTTTGTGTTCAGTATGATGATGTCTACTACACAACTTGTTCTTGTAGACTCGTGTTGGGCCTCCAAGCGCAGAGTTTTGTAGGACAGTAGCAAATTTCCCTCAAGTGGATGACCTAAGGTTTATCAATCCGTGGGAGGTGTAGGATGAAGATGGTCTCTCTCAAACAACCCTGCAACCAAATAATAAAAAGTCTCTTGTGTCCCCAACACACCAAATACAATGGTAATTTGTATAGGTGCACTAGTTCGGCGAAGATATGGTGATACAAGTGTAGTAATGATAGTAGATATTGATTTTTGTAATAGGAACAATAAAAAACAGCAAGGTAGCAATTGATAAAACGGAGCACAAACGGTATTGCAATACTTGAAAATGAGGCCTAGGGTCCGTACTTTCGGTAGTGCAATCTCTCAACAATGCTAATATAATTGGATCATATAACCATCCCTCAACATGCGATGAAGAATCACTCCAAAGTTCTTATCTAGCGGAGAACATAAGAAGAAATTGTTTGTAGCTATTCTTTCCGATCGATCTATCCAAGAGTTCGTACTAAAATAACACCAAGTTATTCTCTCCGATTGATCTATCAAGAGTTCGTACTATAATAACACAAGTTATTCTTTCCGATCGATCTATCAAGAGTTCGTACTAAAATAACATCAAAACAAATTCAGATTCATAATACTCAATCCCACACAAAGAACCTCAAAGAGAGCCCCAAGATTTCTACCGGAGAAACAAAGACGAGAACGTGCATCAACCCCTGTGCATAGATTACCCCAATGTCACCTCGGGAATCCGCGAGTTGAGTGACAAAACACATATCAAGTGAATCAATATGATACCCCATTGTCACCACAGGTATTCATAGCAAGACATACATCAAGTGCTCTCAAATCCATAAAAGTATTCAATCCGATAAAACAAAATCTCAAAGGGAAAACTCAATTCACAACAAGATAGAGAGGGGAAAACACCATATTATCCAGCTATATTAACAAAGCTCGCGATACATCAAGATCGTGACATCTCAAGAACACGAGACAGAGAGATTAAACACATAGCTACTGGTACAAACCCTCAGCCCCGAGGGTGGACTACTCCCTCCTCATCATGGTGGCCACCGGGATGATGAAGATGGCCACCGGTGATGATCTCCCCCTCAGGCAGGGTGCCGGAACGGGGTCTAGATTGGTTTTTTGTGGCTACAGAGGCTTGCAGTGGCGGAACTTCTGATCTAGGGTTACCCCCAGGGTTTTTGGAATATTTGGGAATTTATAGGGCGAAGAGGCGGTGCGGGAGGCCACCGAGGTGGGCACAACCCACCTGGGCGTGCCCTGGTGGGTTGTGCTCCCCTCTGGTACTTCTTTAGCCCACCGGGTGTCTTCTGGTCCAGAAAAAATCTTCAAAAAGTTTTGCTGTGTTTGGATTCCGTTTGGTATTGATTTTCTGCGAAGTAAAAAACAAGCAAAAAACAGCAACTGGCACTGGGCACTATGTCAATAGGTTAGTCCCAAAAAATGATATAAATTTGCTATAAAATGATTGTAAAACATCCAAGAATGATAATATAACAGCATGGAACAAACAAAAATTATAGATACATTGGAGACGTATCAGCATCCCCAAGCTTAATTCCTACTCGTCCTCGAGTAGGTAAATGATAAAACATAATTTTTGTTGCGGAATGCTGCCTAACATGTTCATCACATATTCTTTTCTTTTGTAGCATGGACATATGGACTTTTATTTGGTTCAAAGCAATAGTCTAGTTTTGACATGGAGATTTCAATACTCAAGCATATCAACAAGCAACCATGTCTTTCAAAATATCAAAACTAAAGCAAGTTATACCTAGCCCATCATGCTCAATCATTGATCCATTCATGAAACACACTCGCATATTAGCTACATCCAATGCTCAAGTGCGATCATGGTGCCCCTTAGTTGGTGCTTTATAAGAGAAGATGGAGACTCAAATAAAAATAAAAATTGCATAAAGTAAATAGATAGGCCCTTCGCAGAGGGAAGTAGGGATTTGTAGAGGTGCCAGAGCTCAAAGCGAAAAAGAGAGATAGAAACATTTTGGGTGGCATGCTTTTCCTGTCAACGAAAATGATCGAGTAGTTCCCAATACTTTCCATGCTAGATATATCATAGGCGGTTCCCAAACAGAAAATAAAGTTTATTCCTTTTTCCACCATTCATTCACATTCCACGGCTAGCCGTATCCACGGGTACCGTCCATACCAACACTTTCCAAGGAATTTATTATTTGACAGCATAAAGTAAATTCATTTTTCATTTCGGGACTGGGCATCCCTATTACCTTTGCCGTACTCTTGTGCAATGACAAGTGAATAAACACTCATCTTGAGAATAACACATCTAGCATGGAAAAATATCAGCCACCCCCTACCGTTTCATGAGCGGTACGAGCACACAAAAAGGAAATATTTTGAAAATTAGAGATGGCACATGCAAATTTGCTTAGAACGGCATGGAAATACCGCATATAGGTAGGTATGGTGGACTCATGTGTCAAAACAGGGTGTACGGATTTTGGATGCACACGTTGTATTCCCACTTAGTACAAATGGAGGCTAGCAAATAGATTGAGAAGCAACCAACCAAGAAACGAAAGTTCACATAAATGAGCATTAAGCATAACTAACACCGAATAATGCACCACAAGTAGGATGTAATTTCATTGCATAACTATTGACTTTCGTGCTTGCATAGGGAATGACAAACCTTAACACCAATATTCTTACTAAAGCATAATTACTCACCAACATGACTCACATATCACTATCATCATATCTCAAAACTATTATAAAGAATCAAGTTTATTTTGTCCAATGATCTTCATGAAAGTTTTTATTATATCCCTCTTGAATATCTATCACTTTGGGACTAGTTTCATATATTGCAATTACTTTTGACAAGCTCAAACAAATTTAAGTGAAGAACATGAGAATAACAATTTGCGTCTCTCAAAATAATATAAGTGAAGCATGAGAGAATTTATTCAAAAATAATAAAGCACACCATGCTCAAAAAGATATAAGTGAAGCACTAGAGCAAATGACAAACTACTCCAAGAAGATATAAGTGAAGATCATGCGAGTAGTTAAGTAAATGGGTAGCTATGTGAGGACTCCCTCTTATTTAATAAAAAAATTCAGATCTAAGTATTTTATTAAAACAGCAAGAAAAAAAAATTAAATGACATTCCAAGAATAGCACAACTCATGTGAAGAAGCAAAAACTTAGGCTCAACCGATACTAACCGATAATTGTTGATGAAGAAAGGTGGGATGCCTACAGGGGCATCCCCAAGCTTAGATTCTTGAGACTTCTTGAAATATTATCTTGGGATGCCTTGTGCATCCCCAAGCTTGAGATCTTGTGTCTTCTTCATTCCTCTCATATCACGGTTTCCCTAATTCTTAGAAACTTCATCCACACAAAACTCAACAAGAACTCGTGAGATAAGTTATTATAAATCATTGCAATAACCTTATCATTCTCTACTGTAGAAAATCACTAAATCTATTATTCAACATTGAATACTAAATGCCTATGCATATTTAATAGTCCAATCCTCAAATAGAATCATTAAACAAGCAAACATATGCAAACAATGCGAACATAACAGCAATCTGTCTAAACAGGAAAGTCTGTAAAGAGTGCAATTTCACTCATACTTCCCTAACTCCAAAAATTCTGAAAATTTACGACACTGTAGAAAATTTGTAAGAGCTTACTGTGAAAAAAGTTTCAACATTTTATCATATTCTGACTTTTCTCGGGAATTTTTACAACAGCCCTAAACTTTCTGTTTTAAAACAGCAACATGTAGACTTGCAAAATATGCATGGTAAAGGCTATCCTTGCAACTTTTATTGAAATAAAAGACACAAAACATTATTATAAATGACAGCAAGCAAATATAAACAAAATAAAATGATTCTCCAAGCAAAACACATATCATGTGACGAATAAAATTATAGCTCCAAGTGAGGTTACTGATAATGTCGGAGACGAAAGAGGGGATGCCTTCCGGGGCATCCCCAAGCTTAGTTGCTTGGATATTCCTTGAATATTACCTTGGGGGTGCCTTGGGCATCCCCAAGATTAGGGTCTTGTCACTCCTTATTCTCCTCATATCGATATCTCACCCAAAACTTGAAAACTTCAATCACACAAAACTTAACGGAACTTCGTGAGATGGGTTAGTATGATAAAGACAAATCATTCACGTTGGTACTGTCAAAGACAAGATTCATAAATGTTCTCACACACTTCCTACTGTACTCTACAATTTCCACAATTTATATTAAGCAATATAAGCCATAGACACCATAAAACAAGCAAACTATGCATTGAAAACAGAATCTGTCAAAAACAGAACAGCACATAAATATCTGAATTAAAGTCATACTTCTGTGCTTAAAAAAATGCTTAAAATTTAGGACAACGTAGAAAATTTGTATACCCAACAACTGTAAAAAACTTCGGAGTTTTTGGACACTCCAGAGAATGTAAACAATTCTGTTACTGGGCGCAAAAGTTTCTGTTTTTGCACAGAATCAAGTCAACTATCATCCACACTATCCCAAAGGCTTTACTTGGCACTTTATTGAAATAAAAGTTATAAAACATGATTACTACAGTATACTAATCATGTGAACACACAAAAATTGTAGGTAAAAGTTTGGGTTGTCTCCCAACAAGTGCTTTTCTTTAATGCCTTTTAGCTGGGCATGATGATTTCAAAGATGCTCGCATAAAAGATAAGAATTGAAACATAACAAGAGCATCATGAATCATAAGTTCCTCTCTCATAATAATTTTCAGTAGCATCATGAATAGATTCATCAATATAACCATCACATAAAGCATTCTTTTCATGATCCAAAAGCATAGAAAATTTATTACTCTCCATATAAGCAATTTTTTTCCATTCACAGAGTGGGGGAGTATCATATGAAACTCGAATGCTATAAATTGTTTCCACATTAAAAGAGCAATGTTCAGTAAAGGGATATTCAAAATTATGACAATAATTATCACTACTTTTTATAACATAAGTATCATCACAATAATCATCATAAGTAGCAACTTTGTTCTCATCATAGATAGGAGGCATGCAATCATCATAGCAAATTTGGATATTTATAGAATTCATACTAACAACATTGCAATCATGCTCATAATTCATGCCAAACATATTATTGAATTCTTCTTCTATTGATTGAGCACAATTTTCCTTTCCATCATTTTCAAGAAAGACATTATAAAGATGAACAATATGAGACCACCTCAATTCCATTTCTTTTGTAATTTTCTTTTTTATAAACCAAACTAGTGATAAAACAAGAAACTAAAAGATTCAATTGCAAGATCTAAAGATATACCTTCAAGCACTCACCTCCCCGGCAACGGCGCCAGAAAAGAGCTTGATGTCTACTACACAACTTGTTCTTGTAGACTCGTGTTGGGCCTCCAAGCGCAGAGTTTTGTAGGACAGTAGCAAATTTCCCTCAAGTGGATGACCTAAGGTTTATCAATCCGTGGGAAGCGTAGGATGAAGATGATCTCTCTCAAACAACCCTGCAACCAAATAATAAAAAGTCTCTTGTGTCCCCAACACACTAAATACAATGGTAATTTGTATAGGTGCACTAGTTCGGCGAAGAGATGGTGATACAAGTGTAGTAATGATAGTAGATATTGATTTTTGTAATAGGAACAATAAAAAATAGCAAGATAGCAATTGATAAAATGGAGCACAAACGGTATTGCAATGCTTGAAAATGAGGCCTAGGGTCCGTACTTTCGCTAGTGCAACCTCTCAACATTGCTAATATAATTGGATCATATAACCATCCCTCAACGTGCGATGAAGAATCACTCCAAAGTTCTTATCTAGTGGAGAACATAAGAAGAAATTGTTTGTAGCTATTCTTTCCGATCGATCTATCCAAGAGTTCGTACTAAAATAACACCAAGTTATTCTTTCCGATTGATCTATCAAGAGTTCGTACTAAAATAACACAAGTTATTTTTTCCGATCGATCTATCAAGAGTTCGTACGAAAATAACACCAAAACAAATTCAGATTCATAATACTCAATCCCACACAAAGAACCTCAAAGAGTGCCCCAAGATTTCTACCGGAGAAACAAAGACGAGAACGTGCATCAACCCCTATGCATAGATTACCCCAATGTCACCTCGAGAATCCGCGAGTTGAGTGCCAAAACACATATCAAGTGAATCAATATGATACCCCATTGTCACCACAGGTATTCATAGCAAGACATACATCAAGTGCTCTCAAATCCATAAAAGTATTCAATCCGATAAAACGAAATCTCAAAGGGAAAACTCAATTCACAACAACAGAGAGAGGGGAAAACACCATATGATCCAACTATATTAACAAAGCCCGCGATACATCAAGATCGTGACATCTCAAGAACACGAGAGAGAGAGATTAAACACATAGCTACTGGTATAAACCCTCAGCCCCGAGGGTGGACTACTCCCTCCTCATCATGGTGCCCGCTGGGATGATGAAGATGACCACCGGTGATGATCTCCCCCTCCGGCAAGGTGCCGGAACGGGGTCTAGATTGGTTTTTCGTGGCTACAGAGGCTTGCGGCGGTGGAACTTCTGATCTAGGGTTACCCCCAGGGTTTTTGGAATATTTGGGAATTTATAGGGCGAAGAGGTGGTGCGGGAGGCCACCGAGGTGGGCACAACCCACCTGGGCGCGCCCTGGTGGGTTGTGCTCCCCTCGGAGCTCCCTTCTGGTACTTCTTTGGCCCACCGGGTGTCTTCTGGTCCAGAAAAAATCTCCAAAAAGTTTCGCTGTGTTTGGACTCCGTTTGGTATTGATTTTTTGCGAAGTAAAAAACAAGCAAAAAACAGCAACTGGCACTGGGCACTATGTCAATAGGTTAGTCCCACAAAATGATATAAAGTTGCTATAAAATGATTGTAAAATATCCAAGAATGATAATATAACAACATGGAACAAGCAAAAATTATAGATACGTTGGAGACATATCATATGACATCCCTGCAGTCCTGATTTATGTAAAGGGAAAGATTGTGTACTACAGATTCTGTTGCATAGCAAGGGACGCGCTGCAGAAAATGGTAGGATTGTTAAAGAAAATATGGTAACATGCAAATATTGTCCCAAATTTAAAGAATTGTACAGCAGTTGAAATCGAAGGACATAAATCTATAATTAAACAGATAGGGTAAACATGATGTCATGGAAATACGAGAGTAATCGAAAGAACAATACATCATTAATTTTCCTAATATAGAAATAAGAGGAAAATAAATCCCCTTTGACGTATATGGTGCATGTGGCACCTTTTATCCAAATGTAGCAATATTTAGTATATGTTCAGGAAAGTAGGCCATGCCAACCGATTTAGGGTGAGATTGAACATACCGCGCGCATCCTCAAGTCATCTGGTACGGTGAGATGGAACTCCATGGATGTCTGGCGGAGGCCGCAAAGTCCTGATGTGTCCGCGCACTGTACACTCTATGAATGAAAGAAAACCCTCAAATCGGCTCGAATAAAAATGAATTCACGGCGATTTCGGCCGGGTGATTAAAGGAGGCAGATGAACTGGGATAAGAGATGAGATAATATCTCATTAAATTAGTTACCTTGTTGTCCATGAGAAAAAACCCTCAATACAGCGGATTCCCCAACCTGGCGGAGCTGGGTCGACCGCGAGCAGCATCGAGAAAGTCGATGGCGATAGGCGGCGGCAAGCGGAAGTGGTGAAATGCGGTGGGGTTTGCCGGCAGCCTGGCGGCGGCAGGCGTCGAGCTAAGTGGTTGCCGCCGTGATAGGTGGTGCCATGCATAGACGCGGAGGAGCTTGTGCAGGTGTGAATGGGGACCGGAGGGGGTGGCGGGCGGGGTGAGGGTTGTTGTGATGTGGGGATGGTGAGGGTTTTCTTTTTTGAATTGGGCGGTGAGGGTTTTCTGTCCCATAAAGAGTTTCGGAGGCAACAGTTTGCTAGAGCCAACCGTGTGTGATTGACCTAACAGGGAAAATGAAAGTCATTGCACACGGTTACAATTTTGGGAACCATGTGTGATTGACGTACTACCTCCGTCCTGGTTTATTGGTCCTCTTTGTAATTTGTACCAAATTTTGACCAATTATTTAACTAAAAAATGTTTATGCATGTCACCAAAAATTATATCATTGAACACTATGTTCAAATATGCATCCAACGATATAATTTTTGCTGACGTGCACTAACATTTTGTCAGCTAAATCTTTGGTCAAAATTTAACACAAATTACAAAGGGGACCAATAAACCAGGACGGAGGTAGATTCCATCAACCGAACTGATTGCATCCATATCCCACATTTAGACATAAGTAAACATAGATTAAACATACTCAGACATAGATAATAAGCGTACACAAGCATAGTTCAGCCATAAGTACATAGTTCAACCGTCATTAAGCATACTCAAGCGTACATAGTTCGATCCCACATCTCATCTCATCTGCCGGCACGATCCCGAAGCTTCTCCAGGTACTCAGCGTACGCGGCGTGTGCCACCCTGCGAGAATACTTCTGCTTGAAGGAGCCAACGGCTCGTCCTCTTGCATGCGCCAGAACACTTTCATACACGTCATGAAGCTTTTGGTTGCAAAATGGGCATCGATAGCCGCTGTCCCAGGTCCTAATACGCCTGTTATGCATTCCCGCATAAAGCTCCCTCAGGATTTGCCTCTTGTACCTCCTCTGGCCATCTTCATCCTCGCTGTCCACATCGTCAGACAGCACCTATACAAATAGTAAAAAAAATGTGGCGTCAAATTAATGTTTACAAACTAATCTCTAGCTAACATTTGGCAGTTGTCAAAATTTGGCATCAAATCAATGTTTACATGCCATGAAGTAGGATTAGGAATTTATGGCTACTTTTTTATACATATCCAGAGATTATGGTTCAATTTTTAAGCACAATCGTCTATGTACAGACCAATCTTGAAGAAAATAATGGCACAAACATATATGTAGGTCATTCAAAATCAATTGTCAAGTCCTGGCTAGGAATTATTAGCACGAACACTAACCCTAGTCGGATTACTAGCAGAAATCATTTGCACAGATGAAACAACTAATCACTTATCACTTGTACCATTCAAACAATCAATACACTACACGGATCTAACGAAACTTACTCAGATTTCATGGATTGGGAGAACATAACCATAGGATTTCTAATCCAAAAAGGGGGAGGCAGGAGTAACCAGAGAAACCCTAGGATCTATTTGACACATAAATGGGTATAGATGACTAACCGGTTGTCCGTCGTCGTCGGAGTGGTCGTCGGAGTCGTTGCGGGAGTGGTCGTCGGAGTCGTCACTCGAGTCATCACCGGAGTCGGCGTGGACCTTCGCCTCCGGCTGTGCAAGCACGACGCCATCGACGACGTCAGGGTACATCGATACCTCGCCGGCGGTGACGGCAACCTCTGTCTCCATCTCCACACCGTGCTCCGGTGCTTCAGCAGCCCTGGCGTTGCCACTCCCTCCGATGGGGCGCTTCGACGACATCCTCATACACTGACGGCTCTGAGGACTAAGAGCGGCGTCGAGGATGCAAGCGAAGAGAGAGGATTGTGTGTGTGGCAAGGATGGGGGGTGCGGCCGCTCGGGCGCGCCATTAATATGGAGTAGTGGGAGAGAGGCGGGCGGCGGTCAAACCGCTGGCTCGCCTCCCGGTGAGCCTACGCACCGGACTGCTGGCATGCCTACCGTCGTTTCACACAACTACTCGCACGCCTCCCGATGACACGGCGTAGCGAGCACGGCTCTCATCAATTCACACACCTACACGCACGCCTCCCAGTCTGCCTGCGCGGCGGACTGCTCGCATGCGTCCCGTCAACTCATGCCTGCTTGCACGGCACACGGGTCACGTGGCGGCACGTATATTGTTTTTCTATTTGGATGATTAATGCTGCCGCTTTATTGCTTAACCGAAGCATGACACGTATCCATTGTTGGTCTAACGCTCACGGTTCGAATAAATAATTCGTTTGCGATATTGGTTCCCAATTATTAATAATCTCCCGTTTGTAAGAAGATAAAGATTACATCAAAACTGGTCTCAAATTTGACAAAAAAGGTATAATGCCACTTTGTATTGGTGTCCATATGACAACACGATAAGTTTCATGAATTTCAAATAAGTTTTGGATGTACTAGAATTTAAAAATCAAGATTCTCAATGTTTGAAATTTCTTGCACGGGGAGTAAACATGCACCCAGTGAGACACATGTGTTTTTGCAATCCATTTAGGTGCACTGTCACGTGTGCATGTAGCTCAAATTTGATTTTTGCACATTATACCCCTAGAAAATCAACCAATGTACTAAAACGTCTTAATGATCTCTATTTTTTTAAAAAAATTAAAACATCCCTCCTTTGGTAACATATGTTCACCGTGGGATAATTTAACATGCATCGTAGTTGCGGTGGATTCGCGGTGTGTGTGTGTGTGTGTGTGTGTGTGCGTCTGGGGGGTGGGGGTTGGCTGGCAGTACACTACGAGTAGTGAGCCACCGTGTGGGGTTGGCCGTTTTGTGTGGCAGGTGCTACATCAGAGTCATGAATTCGTTATTTAAAACATTACACAACCCTTTCATACATACATGTTTTGGCCACATGCAGTCGATGGTGGTCCTACACGACACTCGATACTCGCGTGTGACGCTTTCTGTGGGCCCGTGAGGTCGTCGTCCATCACTTTGACCAACAGCCGGCAGAGAGGTTAATTTGACCAGCAAGGTAGAATCTTTTTTGTTTGTGTTATGGTGGGAGTATATAGTACGCGTCGAAGAGGTGGGAGGGGACTAGCATATATACTATACGTATGCGTCCGTGAACAAGTACACCTCACTCAGTGTCGGGACTTTTCGATTTCCGAGGCACGTGCCACATCAAAGTTGTGAAATTGGCTATTCAAACATCACACAACACCTCTTTGGGCCACATGCATGCAGGCGGTGGTTATCCTAGGACACTCACGTATGACGCTTCCATTTGTGGGCCCGCGAGGCCATCGTCGATGCATGCATCACTTTGACCTACATCGGGAGAGGTTAATTAATTTCACCATCAAGGAGGATTCTTTTTGGGTTGTATTACGGTAGGAGCATATAGTATGCGTCGAAGAGGGGGAAGGGGACCATCATATGTAGTACGCTTCATGAACCTCGCTCTGTGTGGGGACTTGATGGTTTTCGAGGCATGTGCCACATCAAAGTTGTGCATTTTGGGTATTCAACATATGTTTGGCCCACATGCAAAGCGATGGTTGTTGTCCTCTTGCACCCACTTAAGCGGATATCAGCGATATCGATGCTTTCCATCTGTGGCCCCGCTTGGTCCATCACTACTTTGCCTGACAATGAGAGAGGTTAATTTGACTTAGGAGGGGATTATTTTTTTGTTTGTAATACGGTATATATAGGTCATGCTCTGGGATGACATGATACAATTTGAGCACACACATGCATGTGTACGCATGAATCCCTCCCATCGAGTCGAAGTGGCTAGTACCATGACACGTCATGAACCGATCTCGCTCTGTGTGGGGACTGTACGATTTTCGACGCACGCGCCACATCAATGTTGTGAAATGGTATTCAAACATGCATGCACGCATCACCTCCATACATATGCATATAGTGGTTGTCTTCGAATGGTACACTCCCTCGCGTGGTTATCGGTGACAAGCCTATATATTCGTAGGCCCACGTGGATATCCATGATCACCTTGACCGACAACAAGATAGGTTACCATGGCAGATTCTTCCTTTGGTTCGTGTTATCGTAGTATAGGTCATGGTGAGATTCAGACCTAATTAAGTTTGAGCGCATACTATGCATGCATAAATCCCCGTCATCGGCTTGAAGTGTGGTGTGACATACATATGCATCGTCAACTAACCCTCGCTCAGTGTGGGGATTTCTGGTTCGAAAGCATGGTGCCACATCAAAGTTGTTCCATTGTGTATTCAAACACACCTCTCCATACATATGTTTGGGCCACATGCAGGCAGTTGTTGTCTTCGGGGACTAGCTACTTGCATGATTATTGGTGAGCTAGCCCATCTCCGGGGTCGCATGGACGGCCATCACTTTGACTAACAACAAGAGAGAGGTTGTACGACCAAGGTGGATTATTCTTGGTCCGTTTTACGATCCATCTTGGTGAGATGCCCTGTCTGGCCCGCCGACTGAAAGTGTGTGTGTGTGTGGGGGGGGGGGGACTGCTACTTCGCACTTTGCTAGGTGAACCTCCGTGGGGGGGGGCATCCATTCATAGCTTAGATTCCCTTCCTGCCGACACGAGGGGGGTGGGGGCAAGCAATACCGTGCGCTTTGCGAGATAGGCGCCACATCGAAGTTGCATTTGGTATTTGAACATCAAACCACCCTTTTCATACATATATTTGGTCCACATGCAAGTGTGTTCGTGTTCTGACCCTCTCCCGCGTCATTTTTCGCCAAATTTATGAAACATTAGACAAGTCGGATGACGCAACAGACACGGTTCACTCACACTAACCGTGTGCCACGTCGGTGCCCCTGTCACGCACATCTGCACAGTACATTGGGCTCCATGAGGCTTCCCCTCTCAAAAATATCTACCCGCTTGCAGGTTATTTCTGTTTGATAACACACGGTTATTATGTTTCGACCGTGTGTGATGTTTCTTGTTCCCGCTCCCACCTGCATCCCTCGAAAATATCTGCCCGCCTCGAGGGTTTTTCTGTTTCATAACACATGGTTGTTATTTCCGGACCGTGTGCGATGCACCATCATCCAAATTTTCAATAGCCCCGGCATTTCACTCCCGCGTTTGACTCCCGCGTAGTAAAATTTTCAGTAGCCGCGTCATTTCCTCAAACATCTGCCAGTTTGCCCGTGCAGCTTACCCACCGATCTCCATACCCAGGCCGCCCTGAGTTTCTTAGATGACGCCTGCCAAACGCCCCCTTTCCCACAGATCCCCATCCCCATCCCCCACTCCAGAGCGTCGTAGCCTAAGCCCGGCTACGCTTCCCGTGGAGCTCGAGGAGCGACTGGCCCAAAAGAGGTGTATCGCGGTCTCTTCGCTCAACGTCGTCGAGGAAGCTAACGACCATTACTGGCCGCAGGCACTCAATCAGCGGGCTAGAGTATGCGGGTATGTCACGGACGCCGGCTACGACATCGAGGTCGTCGACAGCGACGGCCTGACGCGGGCTATGTCACAGGTTAAGTGGCCCACCCCCACCCCCTCGGGTTCAACCGCCATCGATCTCATCCTTGGCCCCGCCGCTGATCTCCTCTGGCTCGCTGTCAAGAATTTGCCATCCTACATCACCATCGAGCCCCTTTTGTCATTTTTGAAGGACATGTTCTGCGATGCTGGCTTGGGATCCACAGCTTCCAAGTCAGACCTCATCGACGGCGACCACGAGGAGGGCACCCTCTCCGGCTCTTCCAAGGGGAAAGAACCCATCTGCTCTTCCAAGGGGAAAGAGCCCGTCTGCAACATCAGGGAGGGCACCCTATAGCTGTGCTCTTCCAAGGGGAAGGAGCCCATCTGCGACAACATGGAGCGCAGCCAGGGTCCGTGCTCTTCCCACGGGAACGAGCCCATCTGTGACAAGTGAGGAAACCCATGATTTGTTTTGTCGTGCCTCTTCACAGGGGGGAACCCATGATTTGTTTTGTCGAGTCCCTTTTGTAGTGTTGTGAGAATATGTCCAGTTTTAATTGCTATATTTGGTTGTTTGCAGTATGCCTTGTTTATTTCAGTTGTTCACAATGTGATGCTCTATATGTGCAACTATTTACTGTGCAATACATTTCATCAATCCAGTTTTAAACATACCGATAGGAATGCATATATTTGCTTGTTGTTAAGCCTGTTATAGCTAGCATATGCCTCTTTTAAAGTTTTTTGATTGTTCGGTTGTTTGTAGTTAGCATATGTCCAGTTTCAAATGCTATCTTTGGTTGTTCGTAGTATGCCTTGTTTATTCCAGTTATTCACAACGTGATGTTCTATATGTGCAAGTATGAACTGTGCAGTTCAATTTCATCAATACCAGTTTCAACAATACCACTATGAATGACTACATTTGGTTGCTGCATCTTGTAGTTAACACTCCTTTCCATTTTTATTTAACAATAACCAGTGTACTTAGACCGGCACAATACCAGTTTGAATGACTATGTTTGCTTGTTGTTAAATGTTAGGCCTGTTGCAGTTAACACACCTTTCCACTTGTTTTGCTTTACTAGCGTGCTTAAACCTGCACACTGAAGCTATCTTTTGGAGATTATTTTGTCTGCCATGGATATATTTGGTTGATGTTTAGCCTGTTGTGCTTAACATGCCTCTTGATGTACCTACACAGGACAATTTTGGGAACGACTGCTGTTTTCCATCGAGGTTAGTTTCATCCCATGGCTTATATATACTCACTGTTCAGGATATCGGTAGCTGGTACCATATAGGCCGGGGGCTGATAAGGGACTAATTGGTGAATCGGACTTTTAGCTGAATATATAAATTCCTGCTCGTCCTCGAGTAGGTAAATGATAAAAACGGAATTTTTTATGTGGAATGCTACCTAACATATTTATCAATGTAATCTTCTTTATTGTGGCATGAATATTCAGATCCATAAGATTCAAAACAAAAATTTAATATTGACATAAAAACAATAATACTTCAAGCATACTAAATAAAGCAATCATGTCTTCTCAAAATAACATGGCCAAAGAAAGTTACCCGTACAAAATCATATAGTCTGGCTATGCTCCATCTTCATCACACAAAGTATTAAATCATGCACAACACCGATGACAAGCCAAGCAATTGTTTCATACTTTTGATGTTCTCAAACTTTTTCAACTTTCATGCAATACATGAGCGTGAGCCATGGATATAGCACTATAGGTGAAATAGAATATGGTGGTTGTGGAGAAGACAAAAAGAAGGAGATAGTCTCACATCAAATAGGTGTATCAACGGGCTATGAAGATGCCCATCAATAGATATCAATGTGAGTGAGTAGGGATTGCCATGCAACGGATGCACTAGAGCTATAAGTGTATGAAAGATCAAAAGAAACTAAGTGGGTGTGCATCCAACTTGCTTGCTCACGAAGACCTAGGGCAATTTGAGGAAGCCCATCATTGGAATATACAAGCCAAGTTCTATAATGAAAAATTCCCACTAGTATGTGAAAGTGACAACATAGGAGACTCTCTATCATGAAGATCATGGTGCTACTTTGAAGCACAAGTGTGGAAAAAGGATAGTAACATTGTCCCTTCTCTCTTTTCTCTCATTTTTTTTTATTTTGGGCTCTTTGGGCTCTTTTTTTGTTTTTTTATTTTTCGTCCGGAGTCTCATCCCGAATTGTGGGGGAATCATAGTCTCAATCATCCTTTCCTCACATGGGACAATGCTCTAATAATGATGATCATCACACTTTTATTTACTTTACAACTCAAGAATTACAACTCGATACTAGAACAAATATATGACTCTATATGAATGCCTCCGGCGGTGTACCGGGATGTGCAATGGCTCAAGAGTGACATGTATAAAAAAATATGAATGGTGGCTTTGCCACAAATACAATGTCAACTACATGATCATGCAAAGCAATATGACAATGATGAAGCATGTCATAATAAACGGAACGGTGGAAGTTGCATGGCAATATATCTCGGAATGGCTATGGAAATGCCATAATAGGTAGGTATGGTGGCTGTTTTGAGGAAGGGTATATGGTGGGTTTAATGCACCGGCGAAAGTTGCGAGGTACTAGAGAGGCTAGCAATGGTGGAAGGGTGAGAGTGCGTATACTCCATGGACTCAACATTAGTCATAAAGAACTCACATACTTATTGCAAAAGTCTATTAGCTATCAAAACAAAGTACTACACGCATGCTCCTAGGGGGATAGATTGGTAGGAAAAGACCATCGCTCGTCCCCGACCGCCACTCATAAGGAAGACAATCAATAAATAAATCATGCTCCGACTTCATCACATAACGGTTCACCATATGTGCATGCTACGGGAATCACAAACTTTAACGCAAGTATTTCTACCAATCCACAATTACTCACTAGCATGACTCTAATATCACCATCTTTATATCTCAAAACAATCATAAGGAATCAAACTTCACATAGTATTCAATGCACTTAATATGAAAGTTTTTATTATATCCCTCTTGGATGCCCATCATATTAGGACTAAATTCATAACCTAAGCAAATTACCATGCTGTTTAGAGACTCTCAAAAAATATATATAAGTGAAGCACGAGAGTAAATGACAAACTACTCCAAAAGGTATGAGTGAAGATCAATGAGTAGTTGAATAATTATGTAGCTATGTGAAGACTCTCTCTCATTTAAGAATTTCAGATCTTGGGATATTATTAAAACAGCAAGCAAAACAAAATAAAATGACATTCTAAGGATAGCACATAATATGTGAAGAAGCAAAAACTTAGGCTCAACCGAAACTGACCGATCATTGTTGAAGAAGAAAGGTGGGATGACAACCGGGGCATCCCAAGCTTAGATGCTTGAGACTTCTTGAAATATTAACTAGGGATGCCTTGGGCATCCCCAAGCTTGAGCTCTTGTGTCTCCTTAATTCCTCTTATATCACGGTTTCCCTAATTCTTAAAAACTTCATCCACACAAAACTCAACAAGAACTCGTGAGATAAGTTAGTATAAATCAAGTGCAAAACCTTATCATTATCTAATGTAGCAAATCACTAAAATTATTATTTAACATTGCATACTAAATGCCTTTGCATATTTAATACTCCTGTCCTCAAATAGAATCATTAAACAAGCAAACATATGCAAACATAACAGCAATCCGTCTAAACAGGATACTCTGTAAATAGTGAAATTGTACTCATACTTCCCTAACTCCAAAAATTCGTAAAAATATTCACACTGTATAAAATTTGTTTTTACTCCTTGTGTAAAAATTTCAAGATTTTACCATGTTCTGACTTTCCAGAAGAATTCAGACAACGATAGAAAACTTTCTGTTTTCAAAACAGCAACATATAGACTTGCAAAATAAGCATGGTAAAGGCTATACTTGACACATTTATTGAAATAAAAGATGCAAAACATTATTATAAATAACAGCAAGCAAATACTAATAAAATAAAATGACGCTCCAAGCAAAACTCATATCATGTGACGAATAAAAATATAGCTCCAAGTGAGGTTACCGATAATGTTGAAGACGAATGAAGGGATGCCTTCCGGGGCATCCCCAAGCTTAGTTGCTTGGATCTTCCTTGAATATTACCTTGGGGTGCCTTCAAACAACTTCAGATTCATAATATTCAATGCATCACAAAGAACTTCAAAGAGTGCCCCAAGATTCCTACCGGAGAAACAAGGACGAAAACATGCATCAACCCCTATGCATAGATTACCCTAGTGTCACCTCGGGAATCCACGAGTTGAGTGCCAAAACATACATCAAGTGAATCAATAGAACACCCCATTGTCACCACGGGTATCCCACGCAAGACATACATCAAGTGTTCTCAAATCCATAATAGTATTCAATCCGATAATAATGAAACCTCAAAGGTAAAACTCAATTCATCACAAGAAGGTAGAGGGGGAGAAACACCATATGATCCAACTATAATAACAAAGCTCGCGATACATCAAGATCATGCCAAGTCAAGAACACGATAGAGAGAGAGAGAGATCAAACACATAGCTACTGGTACATACCCTCAGCCCCGAGGGTGAACTACTCCCTCCTCGTCATGGAGACCGCCGGGATGATGAAGATGGCCACCGGTGATGGATTCCCCCTTCGGCAGGGTGCCGGAACGGGCTCCCGATTAGGTTTTCGTGGCTACAGAGGCTTGCGGCGGCGGAACTCCTGATCTAGGTTTCTTTTCGGGGGTTTCTGGATTTATAGGAATTTTTGGCGTCGGTTTCACGTCAGGGGGTCCACGAGGCGGCGGCAAGGCAGGGGGCGCGCCCTATGGGGGGGGGGGGCGCCCTCCACCCTTATGGCGCCTCAGGACTCCTCTGGTCCATCTCCGATGCCCCGTGGGTCTCTTCTGGTCCATAAAAAATCATCGTAAAGTTTCAGCTCATTTGGACTCCGTTTGGTATTCCTTTTCTGTAAAACTCAAAAACAAGGAAAAAACAGAAACTGGCACTGGGCTCTAGGTTAATAGGTTAGTCCCAAAAATAATATAAAATAGCATATTAATGCATATAAAACATCCAAAACAGATAATATAATAGCATGGAACAATAAAAAATTATAGATACGTTGGAGACGTATCATATATCTGTAACCCATTTATCGTTAGGTTAACTAGGGCCATATGTAATATATCTGAGGCTACATAGCAACATGCACTGTACTTAATGTCTAAATATGCAATCCTAGTCTATGTAGCAACAAGAAAGAGTGTTACCTTAATGTTCTGATGATGTCTAAATATACGTAGAAGAGCAGCAGCAGCAACAACAACAACAACAACAACACATCCCTGTTTGGATACTCAACTTAGCTAGAGGTTAGAGTTAGTTTCTAGCTCATGACTAACCCTGAACTAACTCCATCCAAAGAGATGTTTGGATGACAGGGTTAGATTGACAATAAATGCACTAGGAGGACTAGCTCCAATTAGTACCTCTTGGGTGGGATAGTTTTTTTGGGTGGGTTAGATGCAACTAGCTCATGTTTGGATATACTTTAGGGCTATTTGAGCCCGAACTAGCTCAAACTAACTCTAACCCATGGATACTACAATAGTTAATCAGCCGATAATTTGTAAAAATGCAATAAACTCCTTCCGGCCCATAATATAAGATGTTAATTCATCTAATATGTGAGTATATTGGATGTTATAAGATATTATAAAAGAGTGTTGTACTACATCATTGTGCAATTGCTGTTTAGCTTCTAATATTAACTTGGTGCTTTTAGGTACATATGTCATTGGTAAAGATCCGCGCTTCGACCCTTTCTGCGTATGGGACAATGAGATATCGATGAACCAGCATCAAGTGAGGAAGCTGATAAAGATTGTTAGTAAAATGGGTCAAAAGATGGCAATTAAACTATTTGTTTACACTTTATCCAAGACAACAGCGAACTGCAGGATGGTAAGTAAGAACTCTGCAGCCTTCTTTTTACTGCCCATAATGAGTTGTGTTAGATGACAATGTCTGAATCTTTTTCCTTTGCAGTGGTTCCCTAAGCAGTTTACTCAAGATTACCTCTCAAACTACATGATTGGTGGGCATGTAAAGGTTAAAGTATTTCTACCAGAACACGATGATTATCTAGATATTTTCATGAAGACCGTGAAGGATGGGCGGTCGGCCATCACAAGGGGTTGGACTAGAGTCGTGCGTGCCTTCTACATGGAGGAGGGCACAATATGGGCATTCCGCTTCACCTTGTTCAGCAACCAGAATGTATTTCGCCTCTTTCTTTACCGTCTTTAATAGTACAAGTATACAACTGTGGTTCATCATTCTTTATTTGGTTCTTATGTAATTCTTGAACATATGTACCTATGAATCGAATAATGCATTGGTTGTTTGAACCTGATGGATATGAATAAAGCTATAGCATACATTCAAATTCAAATTCGGTACAATTTGAAATAGCAACAATTAAATTACGATGAAATTATGCTCTCCAGGTCGTTACGGCGCACACGGTTGGTAAAACACAAACATTTGCGATATACACCATAATCCAACACGGTTCACAGAGAGGAAACATGTGCAAGTATGCACACAATTGCCGTTTGCAAAGCGTGTGCGATGTCAGACAATATCACAAACGGTGAGGAAAAACTAAATGTTTGTGATAGTTGCCTTATTGTACACGATTCGCAACCATGAACTGTTTCTGATGTGGTATGCATCGTAAACGTTGCACCACAGAATAGCATGTGCGATAGTTGTCATGTACGATGATGTTACGATGGTCCGATGTTTCGTAATCCTGCCCAACACTCGTACGACGATTAGCTAATCTTCTTAATTAGTTATCGCATACGGTTTGGGAAAAGCGAATGTGTGTGATTGTCTGCTTATCATACACGTTCTATAATCGTGAACCGTTTGTGATGGGCTACGCATCATAAACGTAGCACCACAGAATACCGACCGCGATGGCAATGCGAGCACAAATGAGTTGCAAGGATGCAGCGTCTGGGTGGCTCCCTATCCCTGACGGTTTCTGGGTCGTGTGGGAAGGACCCCCCTATCATAGTCACTCACTTGGCGACGGTTCCAAATGTCGTCGCGGAAAGGGGTTAAAAACCGTTTGTATAGCACCTCGCTGTACCAGTGAAATGAAGGTGTGTGCGATATACAACATACAGTTCAGTCGGATGAACTATTTGTGATTAGGCAACACAACAGAAACGGTTAGCCAGATCAGGGTGTGTGCGATATACGATATATAGTTCACTCGGATGAACTGTTTTTGATTAGGCAGCACAATAGAAACGATTCAGCTTAACAAGATGTGTGTGATACATGGCAAACAGGTCCGTAATCAGAAATGTGTGCGAAGACCAATAATAACACATACAATTTTTGCTAATAAGCCATGTGTGTTGTGGGCAAACGCTTGCTGGTATACAATTGTCAGCGATTGATAAATTCATCACCGACGGGCTCCCTAGTATGGTCTGTGTGCGATGTGATTGCATACAGAACAATAACATATATACTTATAAGGACATGATTGCATAACCAAATTAAATATCCAATTACATAGGTGGCTAGTACACACATGACATTTGCACACACCAAAGTAAACTATTATATGCATAATTAACTAGGATAAACGATCATCTGATCATCATCTACTTCTTCTTGTGACGCTTGCCGCCACTACTCTGCTGGTGGCTCGATCCCTCGTCGATTACGGGAAGTAGGCACTCCCTCATGTCAACGATCTACCTGTGCATCTCGTAGCATGTGTACATGTTCTTGGCCCGAACTTGACGTGAGCTTCATCCAGTTTCTGCATCCAGGCCTCGTGCCAGGATGCGGGATTTTTCTTGGCATCCTCCTTCATCTTTTCGTAGTAGGGGTCGGTGATGGCCAAGGCGAGTTCAACCAGGGAGTCCTTCATGCTGCCCCAGACCCTGTAGTGGCCACGGATTTTGACAAGCTTCTGGCAGGCCAAGCCCAAAACCTGGAGCGTTTTTACATCGTCTGTGGTTTTCGTTGTAGCAAACTTGTAGTCAGTGTTGTTGACAAATCTGGGGAATCGATCGCAAGGCTCTGTGGCCACGCAGTAGTGGTTGATGAGGACGTGATGGCGCACACACAACTGGGCGATGGCAACCTTCTGATCTATCCTGGGTTGACGGCCGGTGTACTGGAGGTCGATGCCGGCCACTTTGTACTTGTCCTGAGCAAGCAAGTGCTCCACGGTGTTGATGTAGTCCTCCACCATAGCCGGGTCAATGGTGTACACCACCGAGAGATCCTTCTTCCTCACGTGGGTCTCCACTTGATGCACGCCGAACTTCATTGGAGCGCCGCTAGATATCCTCTCTGTATGTGTCGTCGTGGGTGTGCTTGTTGTGTTGTGGGGCGCGATCGAAAGGTCGAAGAGACTAAGGTTATAATGGCCGCGGGAATTAATGGGAAGTCGAACGGCCTGGAATATCGGCACGCCCAGATGGCAGTTTTTGCAGCGCGTAACTCCATTATGCCGCACGTAACTGCATCGTGGCGATGCGTGCGGTGCAACCACATGCATATGGGGCCCCCAACATGATCGTGCGCTGGCCCCAACCGCTGGCAGGGCGCACGCAGAGGACACGAGAGCAGAGCACGTGGAGGGACGCGAGCAGAGCGCTCCACGGCCGCCTCAACGACAAGCAACCATATGCATATATCAGTTGAACATGCAGGGAAAAGCCGTCCACAAGCCGAGCGTGTGGAGGGGCGCGAGCAGAGCATGCCGTGGCGCCTAACGGCGAGCAGAGCGCACCGAGGGATGCGAGCAGAGGCCGGCACGGTGAGGTGAACACGAGCAACAAACAAGGGTGCACTGGCTAATAGTGTGGGAAGACCGATAATAACAAGACATTTCCTGCTAATAAGTTGTGTGTGTTCTTGGCAAACAACGCTTGCTGGTAAATTATTGTCTGTCATTCTTGAAATCATCATCGATCTATTCCTTCTATGCTCAGTCTGCATAGCATCTATGCTCTCCGTGTATAGAACAATATTCTTTACTGTAAATAGTGTGCTCTGTTGGGCACACGAGTATATGGATCACATCCTTGGGCGAGCAATGTGCTCGCACACGTCATGCTAGCTCACGGTTCCTTCTATGCTAAGTTTCCATTAATTGATGTCATTTTATGAACACGCCACCATTTCCCACTACTTCCTCATCGGTTTCGCGCCGCCACCCAGAGATATTGCGCATAAACCTAGGCGGCGTGTGACACACCGAGGCAACAAGTGCATCCTATAGCCCGTCTACCTTTTGCAAGCATGCCAACCCATCGAAGCGCCACCTCTGCCATCAACCTCCTCGACAAGGAAAACGAGAAGGCGCCACGACCCGTCAAGGCCAAGGGTGTCCCCGGCAACGCGATGGACGATGCCATGCTGCGCGTCATCGCCAGGGTTGAGCAAACCCTTGGCGCACGGCACTTCAGCGCCGCATATCAAGATAGGCATGTCAGCGCCGAGAGGTCGCAGCTCGCCGCACAACATGATCGGTGGTGCGCCGCAGAGCAAGCTAGGTGCGTCTGCGTCGATAGGCTGCGGCTTGCCACACAGTGAGACCGTTGGAGCGCCGCAGAGCGAGAGGCGCGGTGCGCCGTACAACAAGAGTGGATCCATCGGCGCTTGCCTGTTGTCGATAGGGTGTCGCAGCTAGGTACACGGCTCGTTAGTAGCCCTATTCCTCACCAGGAGTGGGCAAAGGCCATCTGCACCGTACTTGCACCAGGGGCCGGTTGCGCCGTACTTGCACCGGACGCCCGTCGCACCATTCACATGGGTCGCGTCGTTCACCTTGTCTGCGGCCCGCTCGATGCCAACGCGCTGGTCGCTAGGCTCGACCGCCTCCTTGGCTCAGGTGTCCACCTAGGTGCAGTAGAGGAACATGGCCGTCGCATCCTTGAGCTCGAGATCGCGCTCCAGATGTATCGCGAGCGTGTTGACCGCTTGGATGAACGCCTGCACGAGTTCAGGCAGAGCCAAGAGCTACCGTAGGCAAGGCTGCTGGTTATGGACGCGTTTTATTTTGTTGAGTAGTTTCGACATTGATCGCTATGTATTCACAACAATCATAATATTGCTCTGTTTCAATATGTGTATTCTTTTTTTCATTCTTATATATTGTTCTGTTGCAATGTGTATATATATGTTTTCCATTCTGTATATGTTGATGATAACAGCTAGATACAAATTAGTACACGAAAACAGATAGAAATATGGGATTCATAATATATATTAATTGTTCATTAGTTCATCACAGAATATATATAATATCATCACATATACGTTATGATACTTAACTACTATGTACAATGCATAAAATTGAAAACAAAAAATACTAAAACTAATAATCCCTCCTTAGGGGGGCAGTATTCCGGCAGCCCCTCGCCAGCAGCTCCCTGGTGCGCGGCGGCTTCCCAGCGCGGAGGCAGTACTCCGCCTCCTTCGCCTCACAGTGCTTGACGTGCCGATCTGCCTCTTGATAGCGGACGCACGCGAACAATCTTGCCATTTTTGTTGGGTGCCCACTGGAGCTCCTTGTCGGTAGCACGCTGGAGCTTATCGGCCCACCTCCACGCAACGATGAAGTGCCTAGAGCTTTTGGCCTTCCTAGCGAAGTACCGGCCGTCTTCGTACACCTCCTCCGCATGTCGACGCGCCCGCCCCAAAATCTCCACCACCTCCTTTTCCCAGGAAGCCTCACGGGCTTCACGGGCCGCCTGTTACCTGGCTTCCTCCTCTGCCATCTCCTTCTTGAACGCCACTTGCCTGGCTTTCTCAGCCGGCGGCAGCGCCTTCCACAGACAAAGATTGTACTGGCCCCAAAACCACACCAAAGTTGGGGGGGGGGGGTCCAGCGCAACCTTGTCGGGCGGCGCGTAGGGGTCCTCCTCGTCGCTGCTCTGCGACTGTACGTCCTCGGGGGGCAGCGCCTCCTTGTCGGCGCGTGGGCAGATCGACGGTGCCATGGCAGAGTTTTTTGTGTGTGTGAGAGAGAGATGGGGGCGAGCGAGGAGAGGATGTAGATGAGAATGTAGGCGGGACGACATGAACAGGGTAGTATTTATTGGCGGCTGGAATTTAGATTGACGGGAACAGTACACACGCCGATCGCTAGAATTTACGAGTACTATAGCTTGAATTGCACACGATTCCCGCAGCAAAAGCCGTATGTGAAATTAATCACTGACGGTTTTCAATATAGAACCGTGTTTGATTTATAACCCACGCCATGCGCCACTCACCTTTCAAACCTTGAGGCGCGAAATAGAGTGCCAATCGTGTGGGGCCCGGTTGTCTTGCCAGATATTTACATTTTCTTTCCAAATGTAAGGCACGAATGTTTATTTTGTGTTACCATGATATTATTATGTAATGTAATGTAATACATAAATGATTTTTCCAACCAATGATGGTTTGTTGTTGCATGTACATGTGGTTCAAATTTGAATTACGGTCATTAAATGGCTAGAAAATCACTTAAATGTCTTAAAAAGGTCAATTGACCCTTGAATTTTTCCAAACTTTAACATGACAGTTGTATTGGTGCATGTTAATGATAGAAATATTTTTGAGGCCATACGATGAAGCTACCGCCGGTTCCTCATCAAACATGCATTGTTCCCTCTCGGAACCAGGAGTCTTCTCGTGAGATGCTCCGATTTGTGAGGGGTGTGTGTCCAAACTTTCATTAAGAAGGCCAATTTTTTTACCACGACATCTTGGTGCCATGCCATTACATCAAGCAAGGTTCCATGTATTTTTGATCATTTTTGAAATTTTTGGAATTTAAAATCCATGGCACTCGATGCTTGTGTCTAGGCCGTGACACCAATATATTTGAAAAATCCTTCCAATTTACTGCACAAGGCATTAACTCGCACAAGAGGACACAAATATGATTTTCCAAATCATAATGGTTAGCTGTTGCATGTACATGTAATTCAAATTTGAATTACGGTCATTAAATGGCTAGAAAATCACTTAAATGTCCTAAAAAGGTGAAATGACCCTTGAATTTTTCCAAATTTTCGCATGATAGTTGTATTAGTGCATGTTAATGGTAGAAAAAGTTTTGAGGCCATACGAGGAAGCTACCGCCAGTTCGTCATCAAACATGCATTGTTCCCTCTCGGAACCACCAGTCTTCCCGTGAGATGCTCTAGTTTGTGAGGGGTGTGTGTCCAAACTTTTGTCGAACAGACCAATTTTTTTACCACGACATCTTGGTACCATGCCATTACATCAAGCAAGGTTTCATGTATTTCTGATCATTTTCAAAAAAAATAGATTTAAAAGCCATGGCACTCGATGCTTGTGTCCAAGCCGTGACACCAATATGTTTGAAAATTCCTTCTAATTTACTGCATAGGGCATTAACTCGCTCACGAGGACACAAATATGATTTTCCGAACCATTATGGTTAGCTGTTGCATGTACATGTAGTTCAAATTTGAATTACGGTCATTAAATGGCTAGAAACTCACTTAATGTCTTAAAAAGGTCAAATGACCCCTGATTTTTTCTAAATTTTAACATGAAAGTTGTATTAGTGCATGTTATAGAAAAAGTTTCGAGGCCATACAAGGAAGCTACCACCGGTTCATCATCAAACATGCATTGTTCCTTCTCGGAACCACGAGTCTTCTCGTGAGATGCTCTGGTTTGTGAGGGGTGTGTGTCCAAACTTTCGTCAAACAGATCAATTTTTTTACCACGTCATCTTGGTGCCATGCTATTACATTAAGCAAGGTTCCATGTATTTCTGATCATTTTTGAATTTTTTGGAATTTAAAAGCCATGGCACTCGATGCTTGTGTCCAAGTCGTAACACCAGTATGTTTGAAAATTCCTTTCAATTTACTGCAGAGGGTATTAACTCGCACACGAGGACATAAATATGATTCTCCAAACCATTATGGTTATCTGGTGCATGTACATGTAGTTCAAATTTGAATTACGGTCATTAAATGGCTAGAAAATCACTTAAATGTCTTAAAAAGGTCAAATGACCCCTGAAATTTTCCTAATTTTAACATGACAGTTGTATTAGTGCATGTTAATGGTAGAAAAAGTTTCAAGGCCATACGAGGAAGCTACCACCGTTCATCATCAAACATGCATTGTTCCCTCTCGGAACCACTAGTCTTCTCGTGAGATGCTCCGGTTTGTGAGGGGGGTGTGTCCAAACTTTTGTCAAACATGCCAATTTTTTTACCACAACATCTTGGTGCCATGCCATTACATCAAGCAAGGTTTCATGTATTTCTGATCATTTTTGAATTTTTGGGAATTTAAAAGCCATGGTACTCAATGTTTGTGTCCAAGCCGTGACACTTATATGTTTAAAAATTCCTTCCAATTTACTGCACATGGAATTAACTTGCACACAAGGACACAAATATGTTTCCCACCCCATGATGGTTTGCTGTTGCATGTACATGCAGTTCAAATTTGAATTATGGCCATTAAATGGCTAGAAACTCACTTAATGTCTTAAAAAGGTCAAATGAACCCTGGAAATTTCCAAATTTTAACATGTCAGTTGTATTAGTGCATGTTAACGGCACAAAATTTTCTTGTACATTTAAAACACCATCCGTTGCCACTGTACTCCAAATTCGTCTTTCACGGCTAATACAAAAAATCAACTACATCACACACAGTTGGTTATAGGAACCGTTTGCGATGAAAATTTGTGGGTCTATTTATGTCTTCCTCCATAAGCTTTGCCAGCTTCGTCTACTCAAGTGTCGTTCACCCCTGAATCCACTAATCCCCGAACCCCATTCCCCAACCCCTTCTTGCAAAGAATGATGTCGTGGAGCTGCTTCTTGAGGGCCCGTACGGTCGTCGCGTCCTCCCCGAGCGCCGCCGCCTCCTCCAAGAGTGCGGCCGCCTACGCCGAGAGCACGGCCGCATCCGCATTGAGCATGGCCGCATTCGCCGAGAGGGCATCTGTGGTGGCCAACAGGGCAGCTGCAGTAGCCGAGACGGCTGCAGCAGTAGCTGCGATGGCGGCTACAAACCGTGAGCGCTCGAGCGGTCGATCGTGTCGCCGATGTCGCCCTGGCTCGGGTCGAGGTCATCCACGCCAAGATCGAGGACTCCCACGCCAAGATATTCCAGGCCTCCTTGGAATGCAGCATGCACCCCACATCCGAAAAGGTGGCGGAGGCCATGGAGTACCTGCTTCCTCATGAGATCGCCGAGCGGGAGCTGGAGATGCAGGAGGCGGCGGAGATCGAGGAGCGCCGGGAGGAGGAGTTGCACATGGCTAAGGAGGAGGTAGAGAAGAGCCTGTCTGTCGAGGAATCAACAGTGGAGTACCTACCTGAGCTCTTGCGCAACCACTACTATGAGTACTGCAACCTTGAGGGCGGCACCGAGGACGAGGATGAGGACGACGACGCGGTCGACTTCAGCCTGGGGGACTCCGAGTCCACCAACTGTGGCATGTCGCCAGGACAAGTCATCGACGTCTCATCTTACACCGGCGAGGCATAGGGCAGCGCGGCGGTGGCTTTGTTAAATTTATGCGTACTTAGCCTTTGTTTATAACGCTGGTCTTTTGTTAGAGCAATGTTTAGGTCAAGTGGCTCTGTTTAATTACTAAAATTGCTCGATTCAGTAAGTGTGGTCTATGTGCTGTAGGCTCTTTTGTGTACCCAAATTAGCAAGCGATGTTAAATTATTCAATGACGTGGATGAGCACCGTACCCTAGGAAATTTCAACTAAAATTTGAATGCTGAAACTTATCGCATGCGCGTAAAGCAGAAGAATTGTTTGTGATGCACACATTTGTTCAAAGTGATTGGTGTCCTGCGGCACCGCGCGCAAAGTTTCCCTCCACCTTTCGATTTTTTTTTGCCTACCACCGAAATATCTAACTCTTCCCCCTCCGCACCCCCTTTTCTCCCCGACCATAAGTCACATTTCCCATGTTTCCTCCTTCCTTCCTTCCCAAGCTATAGCCACTTCCTCGCTTGCTTCCTCGCTCTTGCCGTCTCGCATCCGACCGCCGGGGTCACCATTGTCTTCTTCAATGACCTCTCCAATGGTTCCTCCTCCTATGATGACTCTTTCACCAGCCAGGCATGCCTCTCTCCTCTCTCTTGGGTTACGATTTGGAATAAAGGATTTTAACCCGGCGGCCGATTTGAGTCATTTCTTCCTCTTGTAGCTCCCTAGGACCATCACTTGCAACGAATGGAGCGGGGTTACTGAAGATCTGCCTGCTCGTTGTCACCATCAATCTCCATACATGAAGTTAGTTGCTTTTGAATCTGTGGATAGTGGGAGGAAGTTTCTGGCATGTGCAGAGAAGGTTAGCCCCACTTTCGTTGTTACAAATCATTTGTTAGATGTGATTCAGACACTGTCACTGTGCTATGTTATTCTGGATGTGATTAAGACAGTGTTACCATTTCTACCTAGTATCTAAAAATGTTGCCATCTCATCAGCGGTGCCCTGGGAAAATTATTTTGCACCGCTTCAGCAGTTTGTGCAGCCAACTTTGCTCCACACATCCGAGCAACCAAGCAGTAAAATACTAAAACTTTATGGCATGAAGGAACTGGGCATCAGAGCAACTAGGTGCTCTGGAGTCCGGCTCCCTGATTTTTTCCTCTGGCATCGGCTCGGCAGTGGAGGGCACCGGTGCCAAATGTACCAACTGTTGTTTTGACACCGGTTTTGGCCTAGATAGTGGAGGGCCTTAGTGCTATTAGTTCCATGTTACTAAATTTGTGCATGTACACACTTGTTAGTATTAGTTTGATGCCATCCAAACACTGTCGCTATGCCATTGCAGTTATATTTAGCTTCCTCATAAAATGTTCAATTTGTGCATGTACACACCTGTTAAGAACTTGTAGAGTTGTTGCTGTTAATTATAGCTTGTGATGTTCCTGAATTTGGTTGTTGTCTCAGTAGCAATTAATTCATTTGCACATTGATCTTTTTGAGAAGATATGTCATAATTAACGTGTTTCTTCAGTTTTTCAAAATATGTATGTGGTGATTTTCTATGTTGCTAGAAACACATTTTCCCTACAATTGTTACTGATTTAGTTTTAAATATTATAGGATGAACGAAAGTGTTCTTACCTGGAGTGGGTTGATCAAGAGTGGCCACAGTCTTTGAAGATGTGCCTAACAAAGCTTTAGAGCATGTATGAGGAAGAGAACAGAGATAGACTTAGAGAAAATGTTGTCAATGCTGAAGAATATTTCAAGACACGAGAAAAAAAGAGGAAGATGGAGAATGAGGTCAGATTTTTTTTAAATTAGACTTTGCTAAGATGGTGTTGGCGAAGGAGGATGCACTTTCCCAGTTGGTCAGTGCAAAACAGGTTCTTACTGAACTGAAGGCAGAGGTGGAGAAGACGAACTTGGCTGATCATGCATCAGTCGATTAGGGAAATGAATATATTGTTATAATATTGTGCCTAGAAGGTGAACTAGCTATATGTTGTATTGTGTTGTTTTCACGTAGCTATTGTACTGTGATGTTAAAATATATTTATGTGCCTGATATGAAATTGGCAAACAGCTATTCGATATGAAATGTGAATTTTCTTAATACTGGAATTATTATTAGTAAACTAGTAAACCTGCTAAATGGGTCATGGAACTTTACAAACGGTTCTACTAGTAAAAGCATGTGTGATGGATAGCTCAATGTCATACAATTTTCTTCATCGAATCGTGTGTGATATACTTGAATAATGCAAACGGTTAACGGAGGCAGAGCGTGTGTGATCGTTACACCTATCACACACGAGGCTATACATAATACTGTGTGTGATGTAGATACGAATGGAAAAGTTTGTCCGGGATTCATTGTGTGGGATGTCCAGACGAATAGAAACGTTTGTGTGGGATTCATTGTGTGGGATGTGAAGACGAACGGAAACGTTTGTCTGGGATTCACTGTGTGGGATGTACATACGAATGGAAACGTTTATCTAGGATTCACTGTGTGGGATGTACATACGAACGGAAATATTTGTCTGGGATTCACTGTGTGGGATGTACTTACGAACAGAAACGATTGGGCATGTATAATTGTATGCGATGCCTCGCCCAATCGCACACGAGCTCATTTTCCCTAGTGTGTGTGACCGGAGGACCTATCCCCGACGATTTCTGGGTTGTGTGGGAAGGACCCCCTATCGCACACACAGGCAAGGCGACGGTTTAAAACTTTGTCGCGGAAAAGGGTTAAAAGCCATTTGTATAGTAGCTTGATGTACCAGTGCTATACCGTTATCGTCATTACCAGTTTTGTTCTTTCTTCTCAGTGTCGTGTTCCGGCATCCCCGTGACGTAGTCACCCGTGTCTGGCCAGACGATGATGGATGTCATCACATCGTGAGGGCCCTAAGAATATTTCTCCATCGTCGGAGGAGCAAATCCCACTCTCGAGCTATCTAGTCCCTTGTGAAACTTACCGACGAGCCTGTAAGTTGTCGTTATGATCACCGTGTTGCAGGTGACATTTGAGTAACCCCAAAGTTCACCGTACGGTAAGAAGTGACTATGATACTCTCATGGTCTAAGGAGCAAAATCACATGTTAACACTTCATGTTATTACAATTGATTACAGAAGATATAAACTCAATTCATAACAGACAAGTTTGGGTCGATTCAATATGATCGTTTTTCCAATGTCATAATCTCAATGTTGTTTTAGGATCATCGTTTACACTTAACTATATCCTAAGATCTGGAAAATGTGATCACCAACAACACTTGAGCTAGTCCTAGAGGCAAGACTAGGAACCTTTTATTTAACTATTTACTATTCCACATGCGCATATGAGTTTTCCACTGAATCGTATATTCCAGGATCGTAGCAGTTATAGCATAGAATGTAAACTCTTTAGTTATGAATACATAAATATAATAATACAAATATTATTGCCTCTAGGGCATATTTCCAACAGACTCCCACTTGCACTAGAGTCAATAAATTATTTTACATAGTCTCTTTAACACCTATGGCTATCCGGTGCTGCTCATGCTTTGCTTGTGGTAAAGCCTTCATCATAAGGTCTGACACATTCAAATCCATGTGAATCTTGAGAATCTTCACATAGCCCTTCTCAACATATTGTCGGACATTGAACACATTCAAATCCGTGTGGAGATGTTGCTCATCAACTGTCTTGGGACATTGATTTCTGCTAAGTGTTATGCCATGTGACATTGGGAGAAAAACTTTCTTAGTATTCTCCATTTTAAACCTCTTTAAAACCTTGTCGATGTACATGCTTTGACTTAGTGCTATTAGACGTCTTGATCTATCTCTGTAGATCTTTATGCCCAATATGTATGCAGCTTCTCCTAAGTCTTTCATTGAAAACACACTCTTTAAATAGTCTTTAATTGTAACAAGAAACCTTGTATCATTTCCAATCAACAATATGTCATCTACATATAATATCAGAAATTCTATAGAGCTCCCACTAAACTTCTTGTATACACAAGCTTCCTCATCATTTTTAATGAAGCCAAACTCTTTTACCACATCATCAAAACGTTGATTCCAGCTCCTTGATGCTTGCTTTGAACCATAGATTGACCTTTGAAGCTTGCACACCTTTCCGACATCCTTTGGATCAACAAAACCTTCTCTGTCGTGGTTTTGTCACGACAGATGTCCTAGTGTGAGGACTTCGTCGTGAGGCCATCACAACTAGGTAGTAGCTTGAACGGGGTTGGACGAAATCAAGATGACGCGAGTTTACCCAGGTTCGGCCCCTCGCGGTGGAGGTAAAAGCCTACATCCTGCTTGATTGATATTGATGATGATGATGATCTCGATTACAAGGGCGGTGTTTCGCTGCCTCTATCTCGAGAGCTATTGACTTGTCTCTCTCTCTCTAAGACTTGTCTGTCTTGTCTAAAACTTGTCCCTCTTGGGGTGCTCTGCCCCTCCTTATATAAGTTGGAGGGGCGGCTTACATGCAGAGTCCTAGTAGGATTAGGACTAATCTATCTTCTATTACAAGCTGGATACAAGTCAGGGTCTTGCTTCCCTTGCCAGGTTTTGCTCTTCTTGGACCTCCATGAGCCGGCCGTCTAGGCCTTTCCTTGAGCCGACCCTCTCATGAGCCGCCTTCTAGGCCTTGGGCCTTGCTGCTTGTCCGGCCCACTGACTGGATCACCAATGAGCCGCCAAGTCCGGACGGGTTACCGATGAGACGCCAAGTCCCGTCCGGGTCATACTTCAGGCCGGGTTATACCACGAGGTATATCCCCGACTTTAGCCCCCAGTTTAATTTGGATTTATCCAAGTTAAACTTACCCTGAAAAATAAAAACAAGAACAAGTTTGACAGTTGTCCGCCGGGTCTAAAGTTCTTCTGAGCCGACATCTATTCATCCTTAAGTCCTTGTCATTTCCTCTTGTGAAAACACTCGACCGAGTCAATCTTTGCCGGGTCATGCAATTCTTGAGATATTCCATATCGTGTCCCTTCGTTATATTCAAGGGAATCCCTCCTAGAAAGTCTGGGTCTCTTCGTTATAGCAGTAGGCCAGTTTCAAAATCAATTTGCTGACACTGGTTTTTTGCAAAAAAATATTGGGGAAAAAATAATCTATTTGAGTCGGCTTCCAATGCTCTGGCTTGACAAAAATATTGGATTTAAGATATTCATCTGATTTTCAGCCGGCTTGAGGATGTATAACTTGCCGAGTTGCAATCGCCAAAATTGCCGATTTATAGAAATTGACCATACCGGGTCATGATTGTTACAGACGCCGGGTCACATAATTGGTCTTCCTGAGTTCTTTAGGCCAAATCCTTATACATTGTGATGACTTGGTGCTTGCTTTTGTAAATATTGCTTCCAATCATTGAGTCCGCTCTCCGAGCCTTTTTATGAATAGCTCGGAGGAGATAAACGTTGCAAATTTCTCCACTAAGAATATGATACATGGTTTGCTCAAAACTGAGAACTTGAAGGTGTACCTCCCTTATATCCATATTACCTGTAGCCCCCAAGTCTTAAGAGGGGAACATAGTGATAGCTTAGGACTTGCTTCAATATAAATGTTGCAACTTTGGAGAAATCCGGGTTGTTCATATGAGTCACCAGTCATAAACTGAATGTTTTGTATCTCACATCTGTAGCCCCCAAGGGCCGGCTGATCAATATGTGATGGACCGAGTCTTCAATTTCGACCATATAATCTAGGTAAACAACCGAATCCTGTAGCCCCCAAGTGCCGGCTCATTTGCCTGCAGCCACCTGGGACTTACATGTACTTCTTTGAAAATAACATCATATGATGCAGCCCCCAAGCTTTGGGTCGCTTTTGATATAGTGGATTAAGGCTTGTGTACTTTGAATTTTTGACAGGAGCAATTGGTAGCCCCCAAGGGCAAGCTCATCAGTATGTGATGGGTCGGGTCTTCAATGAGACTAGTTAAAATGACCATGCATTAGCCCCCAAGTGCCGTGGTGCATGCTTGCAGTGACATGGGACTTGTATACTTGATGTAATATTGATTTGAATAATGTAGCCCCCAAGTGCCGTGTCATGTGCCTACAGCGACTCAGGACTATTTCTTCCATTGTAGAATAAAATCATATCCACCATCTGGACGATGTTGCTGAATGCTTTTGCATATCAATGCTGAACCATGCTCCTTGCTATAAGCTGGTGTTTTTAGATTAGGATATAATAGCCATCTCTCTGAAACGGCTTTGAAAACCTCAATCATTTAACACTGGTTATGATAACCATGATGAAAATCCAGCCATGTTGGCTATTAAAGATTTATTTATTCCTGCAGAGTTACAATGTAACCTGGTTTGAAAACCGGCTCCTGCAACATAAACAAATATATATATATATATATATGCATATATGATGCATTCTATAATGATGCAATGATGATGCAATGTATGATGATGTATGTGTATGATAACAGAGTATAAAAATGTCGGCTTTCGAGGCATGACAAAAAGACCAGCTTTCGAGGCTCGAGTCTTGCTTCAGTGAAGTTGGCATGATAGCCTTGGTTTATCCCTGCTCTTTGTAAGCCGGCTCTCATGTGACTCAAGCCACCGTTTTAACTTTGACAAGTGCAGGGTCATAAAGATTGACTGTCAAGAGTACAGGGGGTCACCTTTTTAGAGTAGCATCAAGCAGACAGGAAGGTTTAACCAAATTTATTATGGCGTTTTTGCCGGGTCAAGAGGGTGAGAAAGCTAAACTCAGTGAGTTGGAAGCCCCCAAGTGACCAATGATCAAAATTGAACAGGATACCCATGTTTAGATTGTGCATCATTGCGACTAGTCTTCTTTGGTAACCTTACTTTTCGCCAATAAGGCAAGATACTGATACGTCTCCATCGTATCTATAATTTTTGATTGTTTCATGCCAATATTCTACAACTTTTACATACTTTTGGCAACTTTTTATATTATTTTTGGGACTAACATATTGATCCAGTGCCCAGTGCTAGTTCCTGTTTGTTGCATGTTTTTGGTTTCGCAGAATACCCATATCAAATGAAGTCCAAACGCGATAAAAATTCACAGAGAATTAATTTGGAATATATGTGATTTATGGGAAGCGGAATCAACACGAGATGATGCCCGAGGGGCCCACAAGCCCTAGGGGTGCGCCCCCCTACCCAGGGTGCGCCTGGCAGGCTTGTGGCCACCCCGTAGGTCAGTTGGAGGTGTCCTTCGGCCGCAAGGAAGCTTAAATCCGGATAAAAATCGTGTTAAAATTTCAGCCCAATCGGAGTTACAGATCTCCGGGAATTTAAGAAACGGTGAAAGGCCAGAAAACAGGAATGCAGAAACAGAAGGAAATAGAGAAAGAGAGAGAGATCCAATCTCGGAGGGGCTCTCGCCCCTTTGCTGCCATGGAGGCCAAGGACCAGAGGGGAAACCCTCCTCCCATATAGGGGGGAGGTCAAGGAAGAAGAATAAGGAGGGGGGCTCTCTCCCCCTCTCTCCCGGTGGCGCCAGAACGCCTCCGGGGCCATCATCGTGATGACGATCTACACCAACAACTTCGCCGCTGTCATCACCAACTCTCTCCCCCTCTATGCAGCGGTGTAACACCTCTTCTCCCCACTATAATCTTTACTTAAACATGGTGCTCAACGCTATATATTATTTCCCAATGATTTATGGCTATCCTATGATGTTTGAGTAGATCTATTTTGTCCTATGGGTTGATTGATGATCATGATTGGTTTGAGTTGTATGTTTTATTATTGGTGCTGTCCTATGGTGCTCTCCATGTCACGCAAGCGTGAGGGATCCCCGCTGTAGGGTTTGCAATATGTTCATGATTCGCTTATGGTGGGTGGCGTGAGTGACAGAAGCGAAGACCCGAGTAAGTAGGTTGTTTGCGTATGGGAGTAAAGAGGACTTGATACATTAATGCTATGGTTGGGTTTTACCTTAATGATCTTTAGTAGTTGCGGATGCTTGCTAGAGTTCCAATCATAAGTGCATATGATCCAAGTAGATAAAGTATGTTAGCTTATGCCTCTCCCTCATATAAAATTGCAATAATGATTACCGGTCTAGTTATCGATTGCCTAGGGACAAATAACTTTCTTGTGACAAAAAGCTCTCTACTAAAACTAACTTAATTGTTTCTTTATCTAAACAGCCCCTAACTTTTATTTACGTGTTCTTTATTATCTTGCAAACCTATCCCTTTACACCTACAAAGTACTTCTAGTTTCATACTTGTTCTAGGTAAAGCAAACGTTAAGTGTGCGTAGAGTTGTATTGGTGGTCGATAGAACTTGAGGGAATATTTGTTCTACCTTTAGCTCCTCGTTGGGTTCGACACTCTTACTTATCAGGAAAGGCTACAATTGATCCCCTATACTTGTGGGTTATCAAGACCTTTTTCTGGTGCCGTTGCCGGGGAGCAATAGCGTCGGGTGAATATTCTCGTGTGTGCTTGTTTACTTTATCACTAAGAAGTTTTTATTTCCTATTCTAAGTTATTCTCTATCTTTAGTATGGATATGGAACACGAAATACCCAAAAAATTAGGTGTACTTTCTACTCATGGAGATGGGGCACCTCCTAAAACCCTCGATGCTCGTTATGTGAAAATTATTAAACACTACTTTGATAATCCTGAGAAAACCCCATTCAACTTGATAATGGGAGACACGTTGGATCAACATGAATATATTAGGGATTATTGCTTGACTCAAAAAGGGAAACTCTTATGGGATCAAATTCATATGTTGCTTTGGTATGCTCAGGATCTATGCTTGAGATATGATTATACTTGTTGCTCTAGGATGAAGGCTCCACACCTTCCCTTTTCATGTAAATTTAATGATAATGAAACCTTGGCTTCTTATGCTAATGGTAGATATGATTACTATGATGTGGAACGAATAGAAGAATTTGTTGCTTTTAAGGGTGCTTATGAAATTGAATCTTTGTTTGAAAAGTATGAAGATTTTGATGATGCTGTTTATAGACTTGAAAATTTTGCTATACTTAAATTTTGCTATGAGAATTATGAATATAATGCCGATATTAATAGGGTTTATTGAGAAAGTCTCCGCTGTCCAAGAAGAGACTAATATTTTGCAGGAATCTATGGACGAAGAAATTGATGACACTGCGAGCTCATTGGACGAAAAAGATGACGAGGAGAGCGAAGAACAAAAGGAGGAAGAGCGGATTAGCTACTGCTACTTCTTGAGCTTGCGTTGATTTTTCCCTTGAAGAGGAAAGGGTGATGCAGCAAAGTAGAGATAAGTATTTCCCTCAGTTAAGAACCAAGGTATCAATCCAGTAGGAGGCACAAGCAAGTCTCCAACCTATGCATCTGCACAAACTAACAAACACTTGCACTCAACGCGAAAAAGGGGTTGTCAATCCCTTCACGGTCTCGAACAAGAGTGAGATCTAATAGACATAGGTATAAAAGATAAATAAAAAGGCAAATTAAAGTAAATATAAATAAATTGCAGCAAGGTATTTTTGGGTTTTTTGGTTTATAGATCTAAAAATATATGATGGAAAATAGACCCGGGGGCCATAGGTTTCACTGGAGGCTTCTCTCGTGAAGATAGCATACGGTGGGTGAACAAATTACGGTTGAGCAATTGATAGAAAAGTGCAAAGTTATGACGATATCTAATGCAATGATCATGAATATAGGCATCACGTTCGTGACAAGTAGACCGAAATGATTCTGCATCTACTACTATTACTCCACACATCGACCGCTATCCAGCATGCATCTAGAGTATTAAGTTCATAAGAACGGAGTAACGCCTTAAGCAAGATGACATGATGTAGAGGGATAAACTCAAGCAATATGATATAAACCCCATCTTTTTATCCTTGATGGCAAAAATACAATACGTGCCTCGCTACCCCTTCTGTCACTGGGTGAGGACACCGCAAGATTGAACCCAAAACTAAGCACCTCTCCCATTGCAAGAAAAACCAATCTAGTTGGCCAAACCAAACCGATAGTTCGAAGAGAAATACAAAGATATCTTAATCATGCATAAAAGAGTTCAGAGAAGACTCAAATAATATTCATAGATAATCTGATCATAAATCCACAATTCATCGGATCTCAACAAACACACCGCAAAAAAGTATTACATTGAATAGATCTCCAAGAACATCGAGGAGAACATTGTATTGAAGATCAAAGAGAGAGAAGAAGCCATCTAGCTACTAGCTATGGACCCGTAGGTTTGTGGTAAACTACTCACACATCATCGGAAGGGCAACAAGGTTGATGTAGAGGCCCTCCGTGATCGAATCCCCCTCCGGGAGATCGCCGAAAAAGGCCCCAAGATGGGATCTCACGGGAACAGAGGCTTGTGGCGGTGGAAAAGTATTTTGGTGGACACTTCTGGTGGTTTGGGAATATTTGGGAATTTATAGTGCAAAGATTAGGGTTAGGAGACCTCCGAGGGGCCCACAAGACCTCAGGGCGCCCCCCTAGGGCGTGCCTGGCAGGCTTGTGGCCTCCTTGGGAACCTTCTGGCCCCCTCTCCAAGTCCTCTGGATGTCTTCTGGTCCAAGAAAAATCATCGCGAAAGTTTTATTCCGTTTGGTACTAATAAAGCAATCATGTCTTCTCAAAATAACATGGCCAAAGAAAGTTATCCCTACAAAATCATGTAGTCTGGCTATGCTCCATCTTCATCACACAAAGTATTTCATCATGCACAACCCCGATGACAAGCCAAGCAATTGTTTCATACTTTTGATGTTCTCAAACTTTTTCAACTTTCACGCAATACATGAGCCTGAGCCATGGATATAGCACTATAGGTGGAATAGAATATGGTGGTTGTGGAGAAGACAAAAAAGAAGGAGAAAGTATCACATCAACTAGGCAAATTAATGGGCTATGGAGATGCCCATCAATTGATATCAATGCAAGTGAGTAGGGATTGCCATGCAACGGATGCACTAGAGCTATAAGTATATGAAAGCTCAAAAAGAAACTAAGTGGGTGTGCATCCAACTTGCTTGCTCACGAAGAACTAGGGAAATTTGAGGAAGCCCATCATTGGAATATACAAGCCAAGTTCTATAATGAAAAATTCCCACTAGTATATGAAAGTGACAAAATAGGAGACTCTCTATCATGAAGATCATGGTGCTACTTTGAAGCACAAGTGTGGAAAAAGGATAGTAACATTGTCCCTTCTCTCTTTTCTCTCATTTTTTTATTTGGGCTTCTTTGGCCTCTTTTATTTTATTTGGGCTTCTTTGGCCTCTTTTATTTTTTATAAAGTCCAGAGACTCATCCCAACTTGTGAGGGAATCATAGCTTCCATCATCCTTTCCTCACATGGGACAATGCTCTAATAATGACGATCATCACACTTTGATTTACTTACAACTCAAAAATTACAACTCGATACTAGAACAAGATATGACTCTATATGAATGCCTCCGGTGGTGTACCGGGATGTGCTATGATCAAGAGTGACATGTATAAAAAATATATGAACGATGGCCTTGCCACAAATACTATGCCAACTACATGTCATGCAAAGCAATATGACAATGATGGTGCGTGTCATAATAAAATGGAACGGTGAAAGTTGCATGGCAATATATCTCGGAATGGCTATGGAAATGCCATAATAGGTAGGTATGGTGGCTGTTTTGAGGAAAGGTATATGGTGGGTTTAATGCACCGGCGAAAGTTGCGCGGTACTAGAGAGGCTAGCAATGGTGGAAGGGTGAGAGTGCGTATAATCCATGGACTCAACATTAGTCATAAAGAACTCACATACTTATTGCAAAAATTTATTAGCTATTGAAACAAAGTACTATACGCATGCTCCTAGGGGGATAGATTGGTAGGAGAAGACCATTGCTCGTCCCCGACCGCCACTCATAAGGAAGACAATCAAAAAATAAATAATGCTCCGACTTCATCACATAATGGTTCACCATACATGCATGCTACGGGAAACACAAACTTTAACACAAATATTTCTACTAGTACACAATTACTCACTAGCATGACTCTAATATCACCATCTTTATATCTCAAAACAAATGCAAGGAATCAAACTTCTCATCTATTCAATGCTCTTTATATGAAAGTTTTTATTATATCCCTCTTGGATGCCCATCATATTAGGACTAAATTCATAACCTAAGCAAATTACCATGTTGTTTAAGACTCTCAAAATAATATAAGTGAAGAATGAGAGTTCAACAATTTCTATAAAATAAAGCCACCGCCGTGCTCTAAAAAGATATAAGTGAAGCACTAGAGCAAACTGCCTAGCTCAAAAGATATAAGTGAAGCACATTGAGTATTCTAATAAATTCACAATTGATGCATGTCCCTCTAAAAAGGTGTGTACATCAAGGATGATTGTGGCAAACAAAAATCAAAGACTCATATCATACAAGACGCTCCAAGCAAAACACATATCATGTGGTGAATAAAAATATAGCCTCAAGTAAATTTACCGATGGATTGAAGACAAAAGAGGGGATGCCATCCGGGGCATCCCCAAGCTTACATGATTGGATGTCCTTGAATATTACCTTGGTGTGCCTTGGGTATCCCAAAGCTTAGGCTCTTGCCACTCCTTATTCCGTTGTCCATCAAATCTTTACCCAAAACTTGAAAACTTCACAACACAAAACTCAACAGAAAACTCATAAGATCTGTTAGTATAATAAAATAAATCACCACTTTAGGTACTGTTGTGAACTCATTCTTAATTTATATTGGTGTTATATCTACTGTATTCCAACTTCTCCATGGTTCATACCCCCCGATACTACCCATAGATTCATCAAAATAAGCAAACAACACATAGAAAACAGAATCTGTTAAAAACAGAACAGTCTGTAGTAATCTGGAAATTTTGTATACTTATGTAACTCTAAAAATTCTGAAAAATTGGTAAAATTTAGGAAATTTGTTTATAAATCTTGTGTAAAAAATTCAGATCAAAATCACGTTTCTGTAAGTTTTTAAATTTCTGGCAATGAGCGCAAAAGTTTCTGTTTTTCAGCAAGATCAAATCAACTATCACCGTAGACCATCCCAAAGGTCTTACTTGGCTCGAAAACTAATTAAAACACCAAAACACAATTACTAAAGAGGTAATAATGTGTATTATCATAAAAACATAAAATAAAAATATTGGGTTGTCTCCCAACAAGCGCTTTTGTTTAAAGCCTTTTAGCTAGGCGTTGATAATTTTAATGATGCTCACATGAAAGATAGCAATTAAAACACAAAGAGAGCATCATGTGGCATGTGAAAAACAAGTTTTAGTCTAACATACTTCCTATTCATAGTCATTTTATAAGCAAACAAATTATCAAGACAAGCAAAAACTAGCATATGCAAGGAAGAAGAAAGAAACAATAGCAATCTCAACATAACGAGAGGTAATTTAGTGACATGAAAATTCTACAACCATATTTTCCTCTCTCATAATAATTACATGTAGGATCATAATCAAATCAACAATATAGCTATCACATAACATATTCTCTACATGATCCACATGCATGCAAAGTTGACACTCTTCCAAAATAGTGGGATTATCATCAAATAAAGTCATGACTTCTCCAAGCCCACTTTTATCAAAAATTTCATAAGATTGATCATTCTCCAAAGTAGTGGGATCATTATTACCTAGAGTTAACACTCTTCCAAACCCACTTTCAATATTATTGCAAACATATTTATCACGAGGCTTAAATAAATTTTCAAGATCATAAGAAGAATCACCCCAATCATGATCATTGCAATAAGTAGTGGACATATCAAAATTAGCTTCCCCAAGCTTAGGATTTTGCATATTATTAGCACAATTGACATTAATAGAATTTATAATAACATCATTGCAATCATGCTTTTCATTCAAGGAGCTATCATGAATCACTTCATAAATTTCTTCTTTTAACACTTCATCACAATTTTCAGATTCACGGATTTCAAGCAGAACATCATAAAGATAATCTAGTGCACGCAACTCACTAGCAATTGGTTCATCATAATTGGATCTCTTAAAAGGATTAGCAAGTGGATGAGGATCCATAAAATTTTTGCTTTCTGATTTTCAATAAATACACAATTATTCCAAGCAAACAAACCAAGTAAGACATAAAAGGCAAACGAAAAGAAGGCAAATATTTTTGTATTTTTCTGAAAACGTTTTAGAAGTGGGGGAGAGGAAAACGAGAGGCAAATGGCAAATAATGTAATGCAAGAGATGAGAGTTTATGATGGGTACTTGGTAGGCTTGATGTAGAACCTCCCCGGTAACGGTGCCAGAAATTCTTCCTGCTACTTCTTGAGCTTGAGTTGATTTTTCCCTTGAAGAGGAAAGGGTGATGCAGCAAAGTAGAGATAAGTATTTCCCTTAGTTAAGAACCAAGGTATCAATCCAGTAGGAGGCACAAGCAAGTCTCCAATCTATGCACCTGTACAAACTAACAAACACTTGCACTCAACGCAAAAAAGGGGTTGTCAATCCCTTCACGGTCTCGAACAAGAGTGAGATCTAATAGAGATAGGTATAAAAGATAAATAAAAAGGCAAACTAAAGTAAATATAAATAAATTGCAGCAAGGTATTTTTGGGTTTTTTGGTTTATAGATCTGAAAATATATGATGGAAAATAGACCCCGGGGCCATAGGTTTCACTAGAGGCTTCTCTCTTGAAGATAGCATACGGTGGGTGAACAAATTACTATTGAGCAATTGATAGAAAAGCGCAAAGTTATGACGATATCTAAGGCAATGATCATGAATATAGGCATCATGTCTGTGACAAGTAGACCGAAACAATTCTGCATCTACTACTATTACTCCACACATCGACCGCCATCCAGCATGCATCTAGCTAGTATTAAGTTTATAAGAACGGAGTAACGCCTTAAGCAAGATGAGATGATGTAGAGGGATAAACTCAAGCAATATGATATAAACCCCATCTTTTTATCCTTGATGGCAACAATACAATACGTGCCTCGCTACCCCTTCTGTCACTGGGTGAGGACACCGCAATATTGAACCCAAAACTAAGCACCTCTCCCATTGCAAGAAAAACCAATCTAGTTGGCCAAACCAAATCGATAGTTCGAAGAGAAATACAAAGATATCTTAATCATGCATAAAAGAGTTCAGAGAAGACTCAAATAATATTCATAGATAATCTGATCATAAATCCACAATTCATCGGATCTCAACAAACACACCGCAAAAAAGTATTACATCGAATAGATCTCCAAGAACATCGAGGAGAACATTGTATTGAAGATCAAAGAGAGAGAAGAAGCCATCTACCTACTAGCTATGGACCCGTAGGTCTGTGGTAAACTACTCACACATCATCGGAAGGGCAGCAAGGTTGATGTAGAGGCCCTCCGTGATCGAATCCCCCTCCGGCAGATCGCCGAAAAAGGCCCCAAGATGGGATCTCACGGGAACAGAGGCTTGTGGCAGCAGAAAGTATTTTGGTGGACGCTTCTGGTGGTTTGGGAATATTTGGGAATTTATAGTGCAAAGATTAGGGTTAGGAGACCTACGAGGGGCCCACGAGCCCTCAGGGCGCGCCCCCCCTAGGGCGGACCTGGCAGGCTTGTGGCCTCCTCAGGAACCTTCTGGCCCCCTCTCCAAGTCCTCTGGATGTCTTCTGGTCCAAGAAAAATCATCGTGAAAGTTTTATTCCGTTTGGACTCCGTTTGGTATTCCTTTTCTGTAAAACTCAAAAACAAGAAAAAAAACAGAAACTGGCACTGGGCTCTAGGTTAATAGGTTAGTCCCAAAAATAATATAAAATAGCATATTAATGCATATAAAACATCCAAAACAGATAATATAATAGCATGGAACAATAAAAAAATTATAGATACGTTGGAGACGTATCAGCTACCCGTGCCCACCTTCTAATGAGAGTTACTCTTCAACTCATACATTTTTTAATTTTTCTTCGTGCTTAACGAAGGATGATTGCTATGATCCCTTGGATTCGTTTGAAATATCCCTTTTTGATGAAATTGATGCTTGCTATGCTTGTGGCCATGATGCCAATATGAATGATGCTTATGGAGATGAACTCACCATAGTTCCTTATGTTATGAAAGAAATTGTTTCTATTGCACACACACATGATAGTCCTATATATTATCTTTTTGAATTCTCCCAACTACAATATATCAAAGAAGTTTGCTCTTATTAAAGATCACATTGATGGGTTGCGTTCTACCATTACACATGATGATTTTGATGAATATAATATGCATGTGCTTGCTGCTCCTACTTACAATTATTATGAGAGAGTAACTACATCTCCGCCTCTCTATGTTTCCAATACGATGAAATTGCAAGAAACTACTTATGCTATGTATTGGCCTTTACTTGATGTGCATGAATTGTTCTTTTATGACATGCCGATGCATAGGAAGAGAGTTAGACTTCGTTGTTGCATGATATATGTTGCTTTGTGCTCAATACTAAATTACAAATAATTGTTAATTAAAATTGGCTTTGATATACCTTGGGATCCGGGAGGATCCGTTGCTTGAGCACTATATGCCTAGCTTAATGGCTTTTAAGAAAGTGAGGGAGACAACCCGGAAGTTTTAGAGAGTCATTTTATTCTTTTGTGTGCTTTTAAAAAGTTTAAAAACAAAAAAATATAGAGGGGAACCTAAAACTTTTCAAAAAGAAAAGTGAAAGTAAGAAAGACGAGCACCGTTGAAGTGGGGGAGCTCCTTGAACTTTGTTCATGCCCATGGAAACTTTGCAAATCTTGAATTACATAAACTTTTCAACAAAAATAATTATCCCCTTGTACAAATACATTGTATTATAAAAATAATGTGCCAATATTTGCCTTTAGGATGATTAGATTGCTTGTTTGGTTTGTGCAGTGCAAAAACAGAAACTTTGGCCGTAGTGTGTGAATTTACATTTTTTACTGGAACATCAAAAGTTTCTGAAAATTTTACATGGTATTGCTATACAAATTGTTTATTTTGTCCTAATTTTTCAGAATTTTTGGAGTTACAGAAGTATGGTCAATGTTCAGATTGCTACAGACTGTTCTGTTTTTGATGCATTGTTTTGCGTGTTTTGATGAATCTATGGATTGTATCGGTTATATAAGCCGTGGCGAAGTTAGAGTACATTAATTATAATGCAAAAATAAAATATGAATGGGTTTTTAGTAGTAATTAAAGTAGTGATTTGTTTTATTATACTAACGAATCTGATGAGGGTTTTGTTAAGTTTTGTGTGATTGAAGTTTTCAAGTTTTGGGTGAGATCATGATGGATGAAGGAATAAGAAGTGGCAAGAGCCTAAGCTTGGGGATGACCGAGGCACCCCAAGGTAATATTCAAGGACTCCCAAGCAACTAAGCTTGGGGACGCCCCGGAAGGCATCCCCTCTTTCTTCTAACGACCATCGGTAATTTTACTTGGAGCTATATTTTTATTCGTCACATGATATGCGCAAATTCTTGGAGCGTCTTTTGTTTTTATTTTCCTTTTTATTTAGTGCACCATGCTGGTATGAGATAGTCCTTGGTTTATTTATATAATGCTCTTTGCACTTCACTTATATCTTTTGAGTATGGCTTTTTAGAATGCTTCATGTGCTTCATTATATCATTTGAAGTTTGGATTGCCTGTTTCTCTACACATAGAAAACCACCATTTGTAGAATGCTCTTTTGCTTCACTTATATTTGTTAGAGCGTGGGAAAATCTTTTGTAGAAAGGATTAAACTCTCTTGCTTCACTTATATCTATTTAGAGAGTCAACAGGAATTGGTCATTCACATGGTTAGTCATAAAATCCTACATAAAACTTGTAGATCACTGAATATGATATGTTTGATTCCTTACAATAGTTTTGCGATATAGAGATGGTAATATGTGGGAGGTACTAGTGAATGATTGTGGTTTAGTAAGAATATTGGTGTTAAGGTTTGTGATTCCCGAAGCATGCATGTATGGTCTCTCGTTATGCGATGATATTAGAGCATGATTTATTTTTGATTGTCTTCCTTATGAGTGGTGGTCGGGGACGAGCGATGGTCTTTTCCTACCAATCTACCCCCTAGGAGCATGCGTATTAGTACTTTGCTTCGATGGCTAATAAACTTTTGCAGTAAGTATGTGAGTTCATTATGACTAATGTTGAGTCCATGGATTATACGCACTCTCACCCTTCCACCTTTGCTAGCCTCTCTAGTATCGTGCAACTTTCGCCGGTGCATTAAACCCACCATATGCCTTCCTCAAAACAGCCACCATACCTATCATGGCATTTCCATAGCCATTTCAAGATATATTGCCATGCAACTTCCATCATCATCATATACATGACTTGAGCATTCATTGTCATATTGCTTTGCATGATCGTAAGATATCTAGAATGATATTTCTATGGCTTGTCCATTTTTTGATATCTTTGCTATGCTAGATCATTGCACATCCTGGTAGGCTGCCAGATGCATTCATATAGAGTCATATTTTGTTCTAGTATCGAGTTGTAATATCGAGTTGTAAGTAAATAAAAGTGTGATGATCACCATTATTAGAGCATTGCCCCAATGAGGAAAGGATGATGGAGACTATGATTCCCCCACAAGTCGAGATGAGACTCCGAACTTATAATAAAAAAAAGGCCAAAGAGCCCAGAAAATAAATTAAAAAAGAGGCCAAAGAGCCCAAAAAGAAAAAAGAGAAGATAAAAAAAATGAGAGAAAAAGAGAGAAGGGGCAATGTTACTATCCTTTTACCACACTTGTGCCTCAAAGTAGCACCATGTTCTTCATATAGAGAGTCTCTTGAGTTATCACTTTCACTAGACCATGATGGCGCGCGTTGCCGCACCCGTCAATTTTTATAATGAAATGAAAGGTATTGCCGCAAGTGCATAAACCGACCCGCATATTTTGAGTAATCGAAGTTGAAAATTTTAATCAGTCTAAATCAAAAGATGCACTACTAGGAAAAACCTTACCAGTAGCGTGGGTTTTTTGCATACCAGTAGTGTGTGTGCCCGCGCTACTGCTACGGCGCTACTGCTAAATTTTAGCAGTAGCACGTTTTCTATCCTGCGCTACAGATATTCTAAGTACTAGTAGCGCTGCTTTCTCCTCCCACGCTACTACTATTGTATGTACTAGTAGCGCTGCATTTCCACCCCATGCTACAGCTAACTAATTAGAAATAAAAATAAATAAAATTCAAATGCAGTATTCATGGATGGAAATTCAGATGCATTTGCTTCACCAACAATGATTAGTAGTAGCATCAACATACCCTCTAATTCAGCATAGGAGTTGCAAGCAAGGGAAAATTACCACCAACACTAGCTAATAATCATCATAGTCATTACCACATTGTCTAATCATCATAGCTAGTCACAGTGTAGCACATCATCATCTTCAAACTCATTCTAGCTAGCTAATCACTCCTACTGCTCTCTCTCAGGTAAAATAGCATAGAACATGTGTAGCACTCCTGCTTCATCATATTGGAGCATGCAGATGAACCTATCTCCTAATTGTGGGCTGCGCTTCTGATTGCTGCCCCCTAATACTTCTCTGCGATCCTTCACAATTTTGCTCCAGTCTTTGACTATTAAGACTTGCTCGCTTTGAGAAATCCTGAATGCACTCATGTGCAATGTAGGATGTCTTGGCCGTAAGCTAACCATTCTCATGCGACCTTTAGCCTCGATCCAATGAGGCACAACATTCATCGGGAGTCCCTGTTGAAAAACATCGTCGTAACATACTTAGCAATGAAGTTTAGCTTAAAAAATAATGTATGCAAAAGATGCACTGAGGACAAATAGTAATTAAAAACCTTACCATCTTTCCTAAATAGATGTGACCGTAGTTCAATACGCACACTAGTGGTCGCACGTTTTGAGTACTAATATCTTGAAGTCCAGGAAAATAACCTGTCTTGACGGTATCAAGATCCTCAAGCCATGAAACATAATGACCTATCTCCTCGCAGTTTAGTTCAGCCCCGGGACAGTAGTAGGTGCTGTCTACCAAGCGCTGGACATGTTTGCTTGAATGGAAATAAGCTGTCAATAGAAATTAGTTGTCAACTATTTTTAAATAAACAATATAAATTACTTAATAAATATGATTGAGAAACTCACATAATGGTAGAACTGGAGGCGTCTGCACATTGACCCAGATGTCGATATTATCTTCAATATCATCTTCCGGACGAATATCAAAGGTGATAAGCATATCAGGCTCAAATGCATAAGCCTTGCACAGTGCTCTCCAATTTTTGCATTCAAAGTAGGTGTAGGTGTCTACATTGTATAATTTTGCGGCAAAAGTATAACCATGCTCGGTCCTCAAGTTAACTCTCTTTACCTCCATAGTTTCCATAGGACTAAAACCAATCTTATCCAAGACAAAAATTCTTGCATGGCAGGGGATACGCTAGTAGAATAGTAAAAAATTAAAATTAAAAGTTGAAGCAAAAGAAGCACAAGTCATGCTTAATTACGAAAAAAGACTTGTCGTTGTGACTTACTATATCCACTTCGAAGTTCTCATCCAGCACGATGCTGAAGCGCCTACCATCTTCTAGGTGAGGCCTGTCGCACAGACCGCGCTCGTCTTCGCAGTATTCGCACATACCGAATTCCCTTTCGCTATCGTCGTCAGACATTTCCTATGTTCATAGTTGAAACAGACGTGCATTCAATAAGCAAAACTAAATCATAAAACAAATTAGTATTCAAATTAGTATGCATTCAAGCAGGCCTCCTTCGCCGAGTCGACGACGAGGATGCGGGATAGGCATCGTCGACGTTGAGAACAAATGCTTAATTATGAAAACAAAATTAATAAACACTTAGCAAAATTCGGCATGACCTTTGCTAAAAGCAGGACATATCGAGCGCCTGAAATTTGCCAGAACGTAAACGAATCGACATTCTGGCAAAACATAGGCCACTCGGAAAAATATGACATGTCCAAAATGTGACATGTTCAAAATATGACATGTCCACTGCAAATTTGCATATAACAGGAAAAATTGCTTTAACTAAAAAAATAACAACAATTGCTTTAACTAAAAAAAATACCTAGAATTCTGTTAACTACACCTAAAACAACTAAAACACCTAGAATTCTGTTAAATACACCTAAAACACCTAAATTCTATTAAGTACACCTAATTAAAAACCTAGATAAATTTCTGTCCTAATTTAAAAACCTAGCTAAATTTCTGTCCTAATTTCAAAACCTAGCTAATTTAAAAACCTAGGGTTCATACGAATTAACTAGGGTTCATACTACCTAATCTGTCCTAGCTAGGGTTTGATCATAACCTACATTATTCTAAGAACCTACATTTTTTCAACTAGATAGGGTTCAAAATAACTACTCTCTAATAACTATAACTATGGAGGGAGGGAGGGAGGAGGATGAAGGAGGGAGGAGTACGTCTCTGTGGAGGAGGGCC